>CM056595.1:35978229-36578229 GCA_029721355.1 Tegillarca granosa | reverse complement strand
GAGCTTCAATGAATTGTACTCTGTACAACTTGATAAACATTCAAAGTTAGTTTCAATAAAATATGTTATATTGTTTAAGAATTATAAAACAGACAAAGAAATTATAATCAACCTCAGTATATTAGGAGAGACAGCGACATCCTTTCTAATGATGATTTCAACAATAGCACAACATATCCACAACACGAGAGACTTAATAGAAACTGTAACACTCAAATGGCATTTGAATTATGTATTTAATTAATAACAAGCCTATGTCATATTAAATGGTATTATACATTGTGGGTTTCAAATACTAGTATGTTTTACAGAGGAGAAAATTAAAGTTTAACACACAGATGCACTCAAACACACTTTGCCATGCCATAAGCTAAGCTGACTTTAGAAAGTTGAGCTAAAAACAAAAAAACTGGAATTCTTTTTTTTTTTTTTAAAGTCACATAATGCATTTGATAACATACAGTATCATAAATTTTGTTGGATAAAAACATAACAATTTATATAAGTGATGGGCAATAGAAACCTTACATCATGAAGGCAATAACAGCAATTTTACAAAAAACACATTTCTAAGCATATATACAGATTGCTTGAATAACCCCTTAAAATATACATGTATTTATATGATCATGTAAAAAAAATGTAAAAACTTTAACAAAACCTTTTTAGATAAGCATTATATGCTTCAATCTAACCAAATACAAACATATCTATAAACAAACATTTTATACACAAATCCAAATGTCACTTGAAGCCTAACAGCTGTATTTTACGTCTAATGTTAAAAAACATTTTAGCCAAACAATCAGCTAGATTAAATTAATAAAAATACAAACATTATCTATTAAGCAGCAAATTGAAACAATTTCTTATTATGACTGAGAGCTCAAGCTAAACTCAAGCAATTTCTCATTATGAAGGAGCTCAAGCTAACTTAAACATTTCTCATTATGACTGAGAGCTCAAGCTAAACTCAAGCAATTTCTCATTATGAAGGAGCTCAAGCTTAACTTAAACATTTCTCATTATGACTGAGAGCTCAAGCTGAACTCAAGCAATTTCTAATTATGAAGGAGCTCAAGTTTAACTTAAACATTTCTCATTATGACTGAGAGCTCAAGCTAAACTCAAGCAATTTCTCATTATGAAGGAGCTCAAGCTTAACTTAAACATTTCTCATTATGACTGAGAGCTCAAGCTAAACTCAAGCAATTTCTCATTATGAAGGAGCTCAAGCTTAACTTGAAACATTTCTCATTAAGACTGAGAGCTCAAGCTAAACTCAAGCAATTTCTCATTATGAAGGAGCTCAAGCTTAACTTAAACATTTCTCATTATGACTGAGAGCTCAAGCTGAACTCAAGCAATTTCTCAGTATGAAGGAGCTCAAGCTTAACTTAAACATTTCTCATTATGACTGAGAGCTCAAGCTAAACTCAAGCAATTTCTCATTTTGAAGGAGCTCAAGCTTAACTTAAACATTTCTCATTATGACTGAGAGCTCAAGCTATACTAATTTTAAGCTTAACTTAAACAATCTAGTCAAAAGTATTTAAAAAGAAGTACTCATGTATTTAAAAACTTTCTAACTTCTGATTTAAAAACATATAGCAATAAATATTTAGTAAATGTTTTTTTTTTTAAATCCACACCTAAATTAATTTATCCTTCGGTACCAATTTTATGGACAAGCAACAAAATATGTATTATATTACTCTTGATACCAAACAATTGCTCAATGCATAATTAAAGTCAAGAACTTGAATATATAATACAAATTTAATAATAAGAGTCAGAGAATTAATATACCTATCCTTTTAAAGGAGTAAATAGATATGTATGTTGTTCTTATAAAGGATGGATTTTAACACAACCTGAACCCTCTTAAAATTGAAATCTATATAGTTATTTGTTAATCAAAGAAAAAAAAAACAAAATAACAAAAATTTCAGTATTAAAGAAGTCTAAATATGTAAATAAGTCACTAAATAATGATTCCATAGCATGTTTGTAAATCTTTGTTGTAACTTTGGGGTCTGGAATATAATTTATTATTCATAGAAAATAATGTTTACAAGAGTAGATACTCACGAACAATTGTGGAGATTTATAATATGAAATGGAATGGTATTGATATTTCTTTGACATTTCTCTCTACAAAATGACATTCACTATATCATGGAATTACAGATATAAAAATATTTTATGACTAGTAAAAATATGGAATAATATTCGATGGACCAGAACCCTGAAACTAATTCTAATTGTGAATTCTAAGAAAACAAATCATCTCCAGTATTATATGTCACTGTATCATATAATGCACAGATGAACTTCTGAGGCCTTAAACTCTATTAATCCCTCCTCAACATCTAGAAATTTGGCATAACTTTTATGGACCATGAAAAATATGATCCCCTTAACTCTGTCACAAAAATTTTAAAAAATTTAGCATTTCCTTGGCTAATGAACAGTGTCTATAAATCTTAACTGAATGATGTTCATTTGTATGAAGGGATCAAAGTATTATCAACAATACAGCATCAAAAAATTATCTTTAATACTTCTCAATAATGAAATGTTTGAATGCATCATCTGAATAGTTTTTGCTTTTGGTTAGTCACAGACACTGGTCACATGACAAAATTAAAAGCCTTACTGGGTAAAAGAACTATTTAAGCTGGGCAGGTACTTGTTTTCTCACAGATATCCTCATGTTTTATTGGTCAGACACTGGTCACATGACAAGATTAAAAGTCTTACAGGGTATAAGAACTATTCATGCCAGGCATGTTCTTATCTTCTCACCAATGTCCTCACATTTCTGTTGTACTTTGTCAAAATAAGTTATGTAACTTTTAAAACTTTAAACAAGTTTTTTTACAAATCCAGTAGCTACATATTTTGTATTTGCGAAATTGTAGAAGATATTTGCCAGAATAAGTGCAATCTACCTGGTAAAACTTTTCCGAGCATGGTTTTGAAAGAATTTACTATTTATAGACTATGTTAAAATGTCTCAATCATCACAGGATTCTTGCATTTCTGGATGCAAATGAGTCAAAATGAAGAATGCAACATCTTTATTGGTCCAATATGATGTGTGTGAAGTCAACATGGAAATGTAACTGTTCTCAAAACTACTCTCTCTCAGCTGGTAGTCAATCCTGTATTCCAGATCTACATAAAATAGAGCACAAATTTTAGTACAGTGTGTTATATTTAAACAAGAATTCTATCTGTTTCTGCTAGCCACCTGATTAATGCCAAAACTCAATGATCTATAATTACAGAACTATTCTACTTCATTTCATCATGAACTTAGTTATTTAACTGTCAGTTCGGAGAAAAGTGCAAATTTTGAGACAATACACTGATCATTTATAAATGATAAATCATTGAAATTGATTAACACTATTTATTGCATGGTTCTAAAATTTGTAAAAAGTAAAATATTAACTTTCAGCTTTTCTGAAAATCTGCTTTTTAATAACATAATTGAACATTTATCTAAAATATTACAAAACTGCTTACTTATATGAGTAAATACCAGTAAAATCCTCAAAACCAAGAAATCATACAAATCATATCATGTGACTTCTGTATATATTTTAGTTTATATCTAATAGTATGACTTTTAACATTAACTTTTTAATTTTCAAATGCCAACTCCCCAAAAAAGTAAAACCTTTGCCTTGCCTTATGACAGTGCTCATAAACTTTCACATTTTGACATGCCAACTCCAACACACAAAAGAGTAAAACCTTGGCCTTACCTTATGACAGTGCTCATAAACTTTCACATTTTGACATGTCAACTCCAACACCCAAAAGAGTATAACCTTGGCCTTACTTTATGACAGTGCTCATACACTTTTACATTTTGACATGCCAAATCAAACACCCAAAAAATTTAAACTTAACAATGCCAGACTTTACAAAAGATATCCCATTACATCAGTGAGACATTATTCTTCACATATTCATTTACATAACTGACATTCCTATGTACATGTAATTTGTGTTGCACTGCTCCAAGAACAGAATACATGTTTTCAGCATGCATTTTACAGCTTATGAAGATTTAACAATGCTCATTAAACATGTTTAAAAATAACAAGAAACACATTGATTTTGAAAAACATTTTAAAACGATGAAAACTAAATCTTTTTATATTTAACAACAGATTCAGAAATAATGATATAAAATCATATATATACCCGTTTGATCAATTTGTTCACACTGTTTTTGTTTCTTTTGTATCGTGTCTTCCATTAGTTTAGCATCATTCTCCATTTTCTGTAACATTTTCAGTTCTGCACTTAAATCACTTGCACTGTTATTTCTTCTAAACATTCCGCTAACTGATAAAATTATTAATGAAATTAAGTGATATATAGAAAATGCAGGTGCTTGGTTATAGCAAATACCACCAAGAACAAGAAACACCAAACAAACTAAGGAAAAAGTTGAGATATAAGACATGCATAATGAGACGACCATTTATAAAACTCCAGACTGAAGAAATAATGGATTTAAAGACAGAACGCTATCCAATGATATGATTTACCTTTCAGTACTTTCATAGAATGCCAATCAATCCCTTAACATAAATCAAAAATTTAAAAAAAAAAAGTACAATTATATATAAAATAGTCATTAAAAATGTTTTAACAAACAATGCATTATACAAATGAAGTAATGAAATGAATGACTGTTAAAGTTCTAAGTAGAAAACTTATCAAAAAAATTCAACCACTTATCATGATAAGAATGTATTAAAAATTTTAAGAGAAAAATTAATCAATTAAATTCAACCCATGCTATGACTGGGTATAGTCTTTGCTTTGTTAGTGGAAGTTCAGGGGTACAAACTTCAACCTGATCAGATCAAGACTTGACAGTGAAGCAGTAACATCTTTTACCATGTAATGGTGGTTACGGTAATGAGATAGTTCAGAGAGAGATCGTAAAATAAACAACAAATCTTGACTAGGACAAATAAATGCTTATTCTTATTTTCAACAAAATTAATTAATAATGAACGATACTCATAGTGTGTGTGTGTGTGTGTGTGTGTGTGTGTGTGTGTGTGTGTGTGTGTGTTCATGTGTGTGGAGATAAATAAATACAGGTATATTGGTAAACCCAACACCAAAATTTTCAACCAATATTCACCAACTTATACTTGCCAACAGTTTTGACAAAGTGTACCAAGATGAAAAGGAGCTGTAACATTAGCTACACCAAATTTGACAAAGTATATCAATATGGAAAGGATTGTAATTTAAGCTGTACCAATTTGATCAAGAAATTTGACACAGTGCATCAATATGGAAAGGGCTGCAGCATTAAATGTACCAATTTGATAAAGTACTGGTAAATCAATATGGAAAGGGCTGTAACATTAACTGATCCATTTTGGCAAAGAACTTTGACAACAGGCATTAATATTGAAAGGATGTTCACATTAACTGCACCAATTTGACAAAAAACATCACAAAAGATAAGACATTAACTGAGTTTACAAATTTTTAACTAGTGACTTATTGATATAAACTAATGTTCAAATCTATTTTGCATTTCTGAGAAAAACGGAGCTTTTTTTTTTGTTGAAAACAACTGATCAATTATTGTTATTCATAAAGTCCTTTTTTTCAATGAAGTTAATTGTTAAATGATAAGTAACTCTATATTCTGATTGTTTCAACAGTTTGTATGTATACTTTTGCTTTGGTGAGCAAACTGTTCAACAGTGTGTGTCTGTGCAAGCACATATGAGCAACCACTGTCAATATCATAAGGTTGTTCACCTTAGATTAAAGATGGTGTCTCTGAGACAAAATTTGTAAGAAATTTTTTAATAAATTCTGAAACTAACATGCGTTTCTATTTATATTTCATTGCAAGTGTATGGTGTCTTTTTAGAAGGGATCTGAATGATTAAATTAGTCAAAACTCATGTTCAGATGCCTGATTTAATATTTATTTTCAGATTTTGTCTCAAGTCTGTGTTCTTGTTCAAATCAATGAGGGTATTAGTAATAAAGCATCTGGATAATTATGATGATTTAGATTCAATGTTTTTACTCACTTCCATTCAAAATACATAAGATTCAAAAGATTGTTTGCATGAGTGCTTTGGAAAGCACACACATTGTTGAACACACATCTAATGTTTTTTTTTAAAACTATAAAATGTAGAATTAAGTCAATTTAATTGTCATGTTACCCTGCTAAAGAAACATAATGATGATGTATAAATGAAAAGCACCCAAAAATCACAATCAAAAGGTTTGAGAATTGCAAAAAAATACTTGATTTAGTGCAACCATTGTCCAAGTCTGATTTGAATGTAATAAATGTAAACAGGTGATGAATCAATGGAAATTTATAAAGAAACATAAAAGAAATGTACTTTGGGGCTTTAAATACTGCAGCAATAAGTGAGATGACAAAGATACTGGGAAGCATTATAACAAGGTTTTACAGGTATGTGCAATTTATTCATAAAAATCTAAATGAGCAAACTATTAATCATACAAATAAAAATACACCAGATGTTAAAATAAAGCAAAATACAAAATTATAAAGCACACACACACACACACACACACACACACACACACACACACACACACAATAAAATTTTTATCATTAAAAAGACCAAAACCAAGTAAGTACCCACACAATGAAAATTTTTGATTTCTTGCAGGAGAAGCATCCCGGCTCCCAGAGGATCCAATTTCCATGCTATCTACAAAATCTTTGTCAGACTGATCACCTTTTTCATTGAGTTTCTCATCTGAACTTTTGAATGCTGCATAAGCCGTAGCTTTAACATGGATATAAGGTGTTTTTTTAGGAGCATTGAAACTGTGTATTGGTAAAGGCATTAATGTGGCATAATGCTTCAAAATTAATGGTTCAAGTCTGTAAGCCTGCAAATAAAAGATGCATATAAAATAATATTAAAATAAAATGACCAAAAGGAGTAAGTGATTTAGTAATGGTGTTTAACATCCCAGTCAAGAATATTATACTTATATCGAGACATCGTCAGCTATAGGTGAAGGTGCAGAAATTTACCCTGTAGGTTGTGCTGATGGCAGCAGGGTTCTTTATTGTGCCAAGCCTACCATGATACAGGACCTCAGGGTTTGAACCCACAACCTCCCACTTACAGAGCGAGCACTCTACCAACTGAGCTACCACAATGGTACCAAAAAGAATTACACCATATTTATAAATCTAATTTTATTGTCATGTATCTGAAGCAAACATTAAATAAATTTAAATTTAAAACAGATCTCTTAGATTTACACCGGCTGAAGATATCACCTATTTTTGAAATTATTTTTCTCAGACATGTTACAGGTGAAATGTTTATATACTTGAAAAGTCACAGTTATGATTTTAAAGACTTTTTTTTATCAACTGATCATTTGAAATGTTTCCAAACCTTTGATTGTTTCAGCAGTTAAATGTTATAGAAGAATACTAGTATATCAATAAGTTTCCCTACCACTGTAAATACAGGTCAAATTAAAAAATAAAATTTTACAAAATTTACAATTTTGCAGCATGTTACTTCCATGAATTTAAAACACAATAATTCAATATTGACAGTAATTATCTAAACAGTTTTGATCAAACTATATATAGAGTAAAACAACTATTTTCGAATACACCATAATTTGCTCAGTAAAATATAATTTTGAGAGTACCAATACCAAGTACCCATAATCAAGGGATAATATTATACTGAAGCTTTATTTTAATACTGTAAAACTACAAATGTCCATGATGGATAAAAATCCTTTGGTTTGGTTGGTGAAAATTTTATGTCAAAAATTGTATAACCTTTCATTGTTATCAATGGGATTACTTTTCTTAAAACACAATTCCACTTTAAAATTTTCTCACAACATTTTTTTAAATAACAAAACCATAAATTTTAACACCAAAATATAAATGTTTTTCAGTGCCAGTATATATAAAGCAAGTTTAAAACAAATACATACAACAGGATCATAGGGATGGTATATGTTAAATAGTCTTTTACAGTCAGTAGAAGGCAGGATGTGGTCAATAGTTCCCTTTCCTTTGGGACGGATTCCCCGCAATGCCAGAAATACAGCTAGGGGTGAACCAAGGCAAAACAAATTCTCTATCTGTAAAATAATCATAATGTACATAAATTGAAACATTTAAAATTTATAATGCAATACCATTTGATTATGACAGCATCAATTTAAGGCCTGTAAAAATTTTGCAAATAATTCACAGATTATATCTGATATAAAATGACTCCAAAATCTTGGTTGTTCAACCTCGAGATCTTTCTGTTAATTATTTCACCCTGTCAATTATATATGTATAATGCATTAAGAAAAGTGTCAAGAAAGTCATGTTTTAGTTGTTAAGAGCTCATATGTGTACCGATGATGAAAAAATTCACAATCACAGCTCAGAATTGAATCCATGACCTTCAACTTTAAAAACTAGTGACAAACTACCAATTTTTTGATTCAGTTCCTGCTCTCTTTATATTTTCACATTTTAATGTCACCTACATGTTATCTTCCATGTAAAATAAAGTTCTATTTCATAGCTTGCATCTTTAATATTTACAGGTTTTACAAAATCTAAACACAACAAATTAAGCAATGTTTTCCATGCATAACAAACAATATATTCAGTGCGCAAGGCTGTTTCAGTGATTGTTCATATACAAGTGCTTGCCTTGTAAGTGATATAAGTTCTGCCGTGATATATTTGTATATACATCTTCTATACAACAGGCTTATTTGTCTTCTTTTTAATGATATATATTAAGATTCCAGAAAACCGTGTAAATGACCAATAAAGAAACAATATATTAGGGATCTGACTGAAATTGATCTAATCTTATGGGTGAAAGCAAATAAACTAAGATATGATACCGGTACCTGAAATTTTAAAGTTGAACTTTTACTTTTCTGTTTATCGTGTACTTTTGTCAGAAGAGATTCCAGTTCATTAACACTAAAACAAATGCAAATGGTAAACTCATAGATTGATTGGATGATTTTTATTGTATCATTTAACAATCTATTATCTGAATACACAGTGAACATAGCCATGTAAAAATGTGATGTTACCGTTAATGCCAATCACCTGACTGGTATTTTTAGTTTCGGGTGACAAAATGATTCCCAATGCTTATGTTCAAAACACATATTTTTTCCCATAAAATGATAGAGAAACTTCCAAATTTATATTAATGCATGAGCCATGTATACATTAAAAACAATAGACTACCTGAAGTACAAGACTGTTACATTCAAGTACTTCTTAGTTAAATCTTTTCCATTTCTTGATTTTTACACTAGGTTTATTCAAAAAAGGGGGCTTCGAAAAACTAAATTTTTGCAATATCAAAGACAAATGACAAATATGTGAAATAATACTTTAAAAACAGTTTAAAGGCTATACATAAATAATAATATATCAATGTGAGCTGTCAGAAGTAATTTTTTGTCAGCAAACTAAATGCCTGTACTTAGAGCATAAAGAAAACACAAGCTTGTAAGCTACTATAAATCGGAGAAATTTTAACCATTTTATTTTTGCATAAATTTGCAAGAACAACAAAATGCAAAAACAAAAATTTGGTGAGTAAGTATTTGACTCTGATATGTTTTAGAATGATTATCTGAAAGTGCAAGAGAAAAAACACTAATGACAAATTTTTGTGAAAAAAAATCAAATTTCCCAATTTACAGAATACAATATCTACATTATATCTGTGAGTTCCAGTACATTTTCTTTTAACAATCATACCGTTTTTTAGCTTCTTCTAGTTCTCCAAGTAATTCTTCAGAACCTACAGCCTGTTCTTCCTCTTCATCCTAACAATTAACAAATACATTTTTTTGTACTTATATCAAAAACACTTATTTATTCTTAACTGTTCAGTCAGAAAAGCATTGGACGTAGGTGGCTGAGCTGTCTCAAATGTGTCTCTTACCACCTGCTTGAACATATCTAAGTGTGAAAAAGCTTTTCAGTTCACTTGCTGAAGATTGAGTGTCTAATTATCTTTCACCATCCTGGAACTACCACTGTAGTATAATATTCTTGATTCTAACATTAAACACATTAATCTACTCTACTCATTCAGATACATATGTTGTTTTCACTAAATATTCTTGTTTCCTCCAACATAATTAACTGTTTAACAACGTTTTTATGGTTAGTCTAAAGGTACATTACACCCCTGACAAGATTATTGCACTAATATCGAGACAGTCAATTCCAAAATGATGAAGTAGCAATGGAAATGCGGGGGATAATAACTCGTTAAGCTGTATTTGTACAGTAAACTGTAAACATCCAAAATCTGTACATTTATAAAATATAAGTCAAAGATATTTCTCCTAAATCTAATTCTTTACTCTTATATCAATGAATTTTTTATAACGTATACCATGCTTAGGTTTTACAAAATCTTTTATCTTCCTGATGTTTCTTCATAATTTTATGAATGGATCTTGGTTTTTAGGTGAAAAAAATTAACAATAATAATACTATTACTTTTAACTGATTATAGTTTGGTAAAATAATCTGATTTTATATTTCAGCAAAATAAAATATACCACGCCTACATCATCAGTAATCAAACACGAAGCTTCAGTGTCAAAGTGATCTAAAGTGCATGCTTATGGATCAGAGCGCCACTCACTGCCTGGTTATAAATCCTACTCTGGCAGGTCCTAGGATGAGAAAGGTTGTCAGTATTCTTGCCAAAGGTTGATCTTTCTGCAGGTACTCAATTCCTCTACCATCCCAGAACTGACCATCTCAACATAAGTGAAAGAATCTTGACTGGGGTATAACACACCATTAATTGAATCCAATCCCTCAATAGGCCATCAGAAAACAATATTACAATATAAGAAATACTAATTTCAATGGATATATAAAAGGTACTTACAATAACAGAGTTAACAAATTTGTCATATAACTGTATTGGATTCCATCCTGATATAATGTCATATGATATCACAGCACCTGAAATATATATTTCACAGTCACATATTTTCTGATGTATTAATCACGAGAAAAAACATAAAAGCTTAACACAATTTAATGGTTATGAATAAGTATTTATATTGTTAAAAACATGTATCTGTAAGTGTACAAAAAAATAAAATCTGTTTGAAAGTCCCATTTGAAAAAATTTCTATTTATAAAAATTTTGAATAAAACTCAAAATAAGCAACTGCATGCCTATACACTTTCACTATAATTTCCTATTCATACTTTAAAACCTTGTTAAAATATGAAAAGAGAAATTAAAAGCTTTAACAATAAATTATAAAAAATGCAAAAAAAGAAAAAGAAAAAAAGAAAAGAAAAAAAAAAAGAAAGAAAGAAAAAGGAAAAAAAGAAAAAAAAAGAAAATACCACTATAAAAAATTTTGAAACAAAAAATAAGGAAAAAAATAGTTGCACAAACCTAATGAATGAGCAACAATGGAGACCTTTCCACCATTAGCAATAAAATAAGGATTTTTACTACAAAATAACTCATATAATCTGTTAAGTTCTGTCTGTAAACTATGTGTAATCTGAAATGAAATAAAATAAGTTTACACAAAAGAGAAAATCATATATATATATAACAAAAATATGTGTAAAATTTTGATATGCCAGATGTGCAGATATATATACATGTACTACAGATCATCCTTGGGATGTATACACAAACAGACTTTGTGACAGGTGGGCGTTATAAAGAAGGGTGAAATATGAAACAACCAGACCGAAAACAGATCTCTTAATGGACAGATGGTCTTTATATAAAAGTTACTTTTAGTTGCAATATGAAGTAATAGTGGTCTATTTTACAGATGGTCTTTATATAGAGGTAGTAGTTAAAATTGGTTTTATTTTAACTCCAAACAGCTCAAAAACTCCATTACGACCCCGTCACTGATTCTGACTGAAGCACTTTTTAGCTGATTTCTCATAGTTGCACAAGGTAGTGAATATTAATGATAGAAAGTAGTAATATCAATACACAACTAATGATGCAAACTGACAAGAAAAAATATTTTCAAAAAAAAAATAACAACATAGTTTATAGTTTTAAAGCACAGTCTGTCACATTAGTTGTGTGGGTATACCAACAATGTTGAAAGTACTCATTAATTTATCCAAACAACATTTTATATTTTTCCTTACCAGTTTCAGAAATGATAAGCTCATAAGAATACACATATATCCTTATGGTTACTTGAATCAATTTTACTAGGGCAATGAAGTAAAAGAGATTACTACAACAATTACAGATTTATGGTCTGTTTACAAACTTAATCCATTCAACTTAACAGAAACTTAATGTCTAACACTAAAACAAAAATGGTTTTTTCAAATGTCTTCCATCTCCTTATCCTAACACTAGCCATAAATTGCTGCAAAAATGCAAAGGCAGCTTCTTACATCAACTTACTGAATTATGCTATAGGCTTATTGAACTGATATTGTGAAATACTGTCCTGAGTTGACTTGACATTTCATTTGCATGAGCTTGTGGAGCCAACAAGGGATAATATTTCACTATATCTGTTCAATAACCCTTTTATTATATAACAAAATTTATTTCAATTGCTTCTCACTTGCATTTCATCTAATAATACAATTTTTGTCTCAAAATACACAAATATTGCACCAGTTCTTATATATCGATATAAGAACTAGTGTGATAAGTCTTTTTGAAAAAGAAAATGTCCTCTTCAGCCAAGATTCAGATGATTTGTTACATGACAAAGTGTGCTGTATGAAAAATGTATTCGGGAGACCTCAGACCAGAACAAAGTTTGCATGCACATATCATTATGTATTGCATGCTAACACCTTGGAATTTATCGTTTTATTTAATGTGAAACATATATTTCTATATAATAAAAACTCATATGTATCTGTTAGTTGTTTTGCATATCAAAAACAGCTATAGAAAACTGTTAAGACAATTAGAAATATCCATTACAAAGATAATGTCATTTTTTTACCTGTAATAAACTTACCTCAGATCTATACAGAGGACTAGTGTAGTACAGTATATCCATTGCACTACTGTTTAAAACAGTTCTTATTCCTTTTATCTTCTGTGGTGTTATGGACTCTACTGTGTCTGAAACAAAATCAATCAGTTTTTAAAAACATGTAATACAGTATTGGCTTTTTAGGTGTTATATAACCAATACAGCAACTGTAGAGGTTGTTGACAGAAAAGTTCATTATGTGAAACACAAAGAAAGATAGGAGACAACTTGCCCAAAGGCACAATGTTTAGAATTCTTATTAGAATATTAACAGTCAGAACTTGGGTTTGATTAGCAATAACTTTCAAGAAAAAAATCTTGATTAAAATATTTCAAATAAATATTCCTCCTGTAAAGTATCAAGTCAATAGATATATTTATTACATTAAAAAGTTTAGAGTTGGAGGGTACCCTAAAACAGTCCATACATGGTCAGTAAATACAATATTGAGAATGAGCTTCACTCAATGAGTATAACAAATACTGACAGTATAAAGACCTTAGAGCTATGAGTATGATACTTACTGACATTACATATATACCTCAGCACTTCATTCTTGCCCAATATGGTACTTAATGACTGTAATAAAACCTTAGAGATTTGCTATTACCAATTACCTTCTGATCATGTATAGACCATTATATAACACCAGCAAACTGAGTAACTAAAAACACCGTAAAGAAATTATCAGTGTAAGTTACAAGTACATTATGTATGGAAAGAATGCAAGTATACTGTATCTTAAACTTACCTCCATCTAGTTTTAGACTGGTTCTCCACTCCACTGGCAGAAACTCAGAACGTTGATTACAGGTATTAGAGTCAAAGTATGGAAAAAATTTATCTTTTAAACTTCTTGTTCTGTTTCTTAACCTACCATTATGTATAATAAAATATTATTATAAGAGCTGTTAGCAAAAGAGACACTGTTGCTCACCTGAGCATTTAGTCAATAAAAAAAGATAACTTGTTACAACAACATAACATTAAAATGCTTAGGTTTACAACAATGTTTCATTTTACGGGACTATGAAAAAGGTTCATTGGTACTTCAAACAGGAAAAATGACAACTGATTTTTATTGAACTGAAATACCCAAACCATAAAAAAAGAAGATAAAATATCTTTAAAAATGCAGATATATTTAATCCCTCATATTCATAATTGTGAGGTTGATGTACCTCACAAACCATGTCACAAAATTCCAAAACTTACACAAAAACACAGTACATGTAGTATCTAAATAACAAGATCAGTTGCATAGATTATGCTCCTCCTATCTAGCAAGCAGCAGTGATATTGTTGTCTATTTGAAATCAAGAGATAACTGACCATTTAGTGGGTTTGAAAACTGGATTTTATATACAAATAGATTTTCAGGCGATCCTTTTCAGTTTAGGAAATTCTTTTTTTTTTTATTTTGGGAAAAATATATCTGAATTTTACTAGGAGAATTAATTGTCAAAGGCAAAACAAAATCACTGACCAGATTTCTTTTTTTTTTTTTTTTTTTTTTTTTTTTTTTATTGAAATAAATTGAATATAGAAAAAAATCATAAAAATAAAGTTGCTAGCTTTTACTATCTTGTCTCCTATTATTTACTACTGGTGTTCTATGTGATTTGCTTGTTCTCAGTAATCATCAAACTGCAACAAACAATTCCATACACTGTAAGTCATGATCTGCAAGTGCCATGCAATAAAACTATGCCATGTTTTTCCTTTATTTTAACCAAAATAACAGTATACTTTTCTTCTTTTTTTTTTTTTTTTTTTAGGTTTTTTTAAAAGTAACATTTTTAGCAATTCTGTGAAAGAGTACAGGTATATGTTGCTCATACAGTGAGTGTATCATTGTTGAAAACACATCAGTATTATTCCTGCTAGAGAATGAAAAAGATACAATAGTATCAATAAAACATTATACTAATGTAAAAAACTAAATACAATAGAGGATTTTAAAACTAATTCTTCATTGAAAAGAATAAGTAGTTTCACATATGTGTTATTAATAAAACACTGAATGATATATTGTAAAAAAGAGAAATTTCTAATATTTTGCTATTTTTGCTACAAAACATGCAATAAACTAAATTTTGTACGAATGTGAATACATACTCATGACATCTTTTAACAATGTTTCCTGTTTCCATTTTCTGACCGATACCATGGATAACGAATACAAGATGTGAAATATCTGCTGGTTTATCTTCCATGATAGCCTCATGTATATAACCCCTGTGAATCCTTGATCCAGCTGTAAGTGTAAAAAAAAAATACAGTTAAGGAAACCATAAATGTTTTTTTTGTACATTGGATAAATTATTCATTATTTTATGCCCCTGTTAAGATTTTTTTAAATTTATATTTGATTTATATTGATTATTTCTGGAATGGTGGAAGAACAAGAATGCTAAGATTGGTAAGCTGTAATATTTTTAATACAGCATAAGCTATTTCAAAAAGAGAAAAAAAGTTTATTAATTTTTCAAGGATTAATCTAAAGCCAAATTTGTGTATAAGTGAGATGAGACATGTACTAGTGAGTGGTCTATTATGTGTATTATTATGTACTAGTGAGTGGTCTATTATGTGTATTATTATGTACTAGTGAATGGTCTATTATGTGTATTATTATGTACTAGTGAGTGGTCTATTATGTGTATTATTATGTACTAGTGAATGGTCTATTATGTGTATTATTATGTACTAGTGAATGGTCTATTATGTGTATTATTATGTACTAGTGAATGGTCTATTATGTGTATTATTATGTACTAGTGAATGGTCTATTATGTGTATTATTATGTACTAGTGAATGGTCTATTATGTGTATTATTATGTACTAGTGAGTGGTCTATTATGTGTATTATTATGTACTAGTGAGTGGTCTATTATGTGTATTATTATGTACTAATGATTGGTCTATTATGTGTATTATTATGTACTAGTGAATGGTCTATTATGTGTATATTATGTACTAATGAATGGTCTATTATGTGTATTATTATGTACTAGTGAATGGTCTATTATGTGTATTATTATGTACTAGTGAATGGTCTATTATGTGTATTATTATGTACTAGTGAATGGTCTATTATGTGTATTATTATGTACTAGTGAGTGGTCTATTATGTGTATTATTATGTACTAGTGAATGGTCTATTATGTGTATTATTATGTACTAGTGAGTGGTCTATTATGTGTATTATTATGTACTAGTGAATGGTCTATTATGTGTATTATTATGTACTAGTGAATGGTCTATTATGAATATTATTATGTACTAGTGAATGGTCTATTATGTGTATTATTATGTACTAGTGAATGGTCTATTATGTGTATTATTATGTACTAGTGAATGGTCTATTATGTGTATTATTATGTACTAGTGAATGGTCTATTATGTGTATTATTATGTACTAGTGAATGGTCTATTATGTGTATTATTATGTACTAGTGAATGGTCTATTATGTGTATTATTATGTACTAGTGAATGGTCTATTATGTGTATTATTATGTACTAGTGAATGGTCTATTATGTGTATTATTATGTACTAGTGAATGGTCTATTATGTGTATTATTATGTACTAATGAATGGTCTATTATGTGTATTGTTATGTACTAGTGAATGGTCTATTATGTGTATTATTATGTACTAGTGAGTGGTCTATTATGTGTATTATTATGTACAAGTGAATGGTCTATTATGTGTATTATTATGTACTAGTGAATGGTCTATTATGTGTATTATTATGTACAAGTGAATGGTCTATTATGTGTATTATTATGTACTAGTGAATGGTCTATTATGTGTATTATTATGTACTAGTGAATGGTCTATTATGTGTATTATTATGTACTAGTGAATGGTCTATTATGTGTATTATTATGTACAAGTGAATGGTCTATTATGAGCATTATTATGTACTAGTGAGTGGTCTATTATGTGTATTATTATGTACTAGTGAGTGGTCTATTATGTGTATTATTATGTACTAGTGAGTGGTCTATTATGTGTATTATTATGTACTAGTGAATGGTCTATTATGTGTATTATTATGTACTAGTGAATGGTCTATTATGTGTATTATTATGTACTAGTGAATGGTCTATTATGTGTATTATTATGTACTAGTGAGTGGTCTATTATGTGTATTATTATGTACTAGTGAATGGTCTATTATGTGTATTATTATGTACTAGTGAATGGTCTATTATGTGTATTATTATGTACTAGTGATTGGTCTATTATGTGTATTATTATGTACTAGTGAGTGGTCTATTATGTGTATTATTATGTACTAGTGAATGGTCTATTATGTGTATTATTATGTATTAGTGAGTGGTCTATTATGAGCATTATTATGTACTAGTGAGTGGTCTATTATGTGTATTATTATGTACTAGTGAATGGTGTATTATGTGTATTATTATGTACTAGTGAGTGGTCTGTTATGTGCATTATTATGTACTAGTGAGTGGTCTATAATGTGTATTATTATGTACTAGTGAATGGTCTATTATGTGTATTATTATGTACTAGTGAATGGTCTATTATGTGTATTATGTACTAGTGAATGGTCTATTATGTGTATTATGTACTATTGAATGGTCTATTATGTGTATTATGTACTAGTGAATGGTCTATTATGTGTATTATGTACTAGTGAATGGTCTATTATGTGTATTATTATGTACTAGTGAATGGTCTATTATGTGTATTATGTACTAGTGAATGGTCTATTATGTGTATTATGTACTAGTGAATGGTCTATTATGTGTATTATGTACTAGTGAATGGTCTATTATGTGTATTATGTACTAGTGAATGGTCTATTATGTGTATTATGTACTAGTGAATGGTCTATTATGTGTATTATGTACTAGTGAATGGTCTATTATGTGTATTATGTACTAGTGAATGGTCTATTATGTGTATTATGTACTAGTGAATGGTCTATTATGTGTATTATGTACTAGTGAATGGTCTATTATGTGTATTATCATGTACTAGTTAATGGTCTATAATGTGTATTATGTACTAGTGAATGGTCTATTATGTGTATTATAATGTACTAGTGAGTGGTCTATAATGTGTATTATTATGTACTAGTGAGTGGTCTATTATGTGTATTATTATGTACAAGTGAATGGTCTATTATGTGTATTATTATGTACTAGTGAGTGGTCTATTATGTGTATTATTATGTACAAGTGAATGGTCTATTATGTGTATTATTATGTACTAGTGAGTGGTCTATTATGTGTATTATTATGTACTAATGATTGGTCTATTATGTGTATTATTATGTACAAGTGAGTGGTCTATTATGTGTATTATTATGTACTAGTTAATGGTCTATTATGTGTATTATTATGTACTAGTGAATGGTCTATAATGTGTATTATGTACTAGTGAATGGTCTTTATGTGTACTATTATGTACTAGTGAATGGTCTATAATGTGTATTATGTACTAGTGAATGGTCTATTATGTGTATTATGTACTAGTGAATGGTCTATTATGTGTATTATGTACTAGTGAATGGTCTATTATGTGTATTATGTACTAGTGAATGGTCTATATGTGTATGATGTATTATGTACTAGTGAATGGTCTATTATGTGTATTATGTACTAGTGAATGGTCTATTATGTGTATTATGTACTAGTGAATGGTCTATTATGTGTATTATGTACTAGTGAATGGTCTATTATGTGTATTATGTACTAGTGAATGGTCTATTATGTGTATTATCATGTACTAGTTAATGGTCTATTAATGTGTATTATGTACTAGTGAATGGTCTATTATGTGTATTATTATGTTACTAGTGAGTGGTCTATAATGTGTATTATTATGTACTAGTGAGTGGTCTATTATGTGTATTATTATGTACAAGTGAATGGTCTATTATGTGTATTATTATGTACTAGTGAGTGGTCTATTATGTGTATTATTATGTACAAGTGAATGGTCTATTATGTGTATTATTATGTACTAGTGAGTGGTCTATTATGTGTATTATTATGTACTAGTGAGTGGTCTATTATGTGTATTATTATGTACTAGTGAATGGTCTATTATGTGTATTATTATGTACTAGTGAGTGGTCTATTATGTGTATTATTATGTACAAGTGAGTGGTCTATTATGTGTATTATTATGTACTAGTTAATGGTCTATTATGTGTATTATTATGTACTAGTGAATGGTCTATAATGTGTATTATGTACTAGTGAATGGTCTTTTATGTGTACTATTATGTACTAGTGAATGGTCTATAATGTGTATTATTATGTACAAGTGAATGGTCTTTTATGTGTATTATTATGTACTAGTGAGTGGTCTATTATGTGTTTTATTATGTACTAGTGAGTGGTCTATTATGTGTATTATTATGTACTAGTTAATGGTCTATTATGTGTATTATTATGTACTAGTGAATGGTCTATAATGTGTATTATGTACTAGTGAATGGTCTATTATGTGTATTATTATGTACTAGTGAATGGTCTATTATGTGTATTATTATGTACTAGTGAGTGGTCTATTATGTGTATTATTATGTACTAGTGAGTGGTCTATTATGTGTTTTATTATGTACTAGTGAGTGGTCTATTATGTGTATTATGTACTAGTGAGTGGTCTATTATGAGCATTATTATGTACTAGTGAGTGGTCTATTATGAGCATTATTATGTACTAGTGAGTGGTCTATTATGTGTATTATTATGTACTAGTGAATGGTCTATTATGTGTATTATTATGTACTAGTGAATGGTCTATTATGTGTATTATTATGTACTAGTGAATGGTCTATTATGAGCATTATTATGTACTAGTGAATGGTCTATTATGTGTATTATTATGTACTAGTGAGTGGTCTATTATGTGTATTATGTACTAGTGAATGGTCTATTATGTGCATTATTATGTACTAGTGAGTGGTCTATTATGTGTATTATGCACTAGAGCACACTTGGGGTGACTTTTTGTTAAGGTGTTAGCTTACCAAGTCATTTTGCCACAGATTAGCATACTACCCCAAGTCACATTATTCTTATATTAGGTGAACCAATTGATAATCTGTCCTCCCAATGCTAATCATCAGACAGGAAGCAATATCTCAAATTTTAAGGTCTTATGTAAGACTCGGCATGAGTTTGAACCCATGACCTCCTGCTTTTTAGGCAGACCCACAATGCTAAGAAATAACATTCGACCTTCCTCAAGGAAACAGACAAAAACAAACATTAAGATCTGTTTATGTGGGGACAGAATCTAGGCAGTGGAAAGGCATTATGATACACAGTTCAGCAATATAGACCTCCTCAGTCAAAGAGGCCCTTAAAGTATTCAGGAGTAGAGTATAGCAATAGAATTTTATGTTCCAGTCAAGATTCTTCCACTAACATTAAGCTGTCAGTTAAAGGATGGTGGAGCAAACTGGAGTGCCAAATGCCATTCAGCATGATTATCCTTATCACAAACAATTTTGTTTAGTTAATAAGTAATGCACTATGTGTATAACAATTTGCTATTAACTAATTCCAATATACTATAATAGAATTGGTTGGTTAGTTAAGTTTATTACACTCTAATCAAGTTAATTTCAATTTAAATCAGATCACCAATATTGGAGAAAACTACTATGTCCAGAGATGATATTAATATTTAGCAAAAGATGTAACTTTTTCAAATTAAGATCTGCACAAGTTAGTGTTTAGAGATTATTTTTATCTATTATAAGGTTCTTTTTATCTATTATATGTAGCTTTAGTCCTCTTGGTCACCAAAGAATCCTTTTAATATTATGCTTACATGTTCTGACAATACAGGTATAACAATTTCTACTTTGAATCAGAGTTTGCAAATGATATATCATAAAAAAATTGCATGTTCATATCATTCATTAAATATTAAACTTACAAATTTTTAAGCCTAAATTATTCCGCACTGACCGAACAATCCTGGAAGATGTGGATTCACTAAATTCATACACTTCATTGGGTCCGTTCCAATCAATATAAAAGTCCTGAAATCTTATGTGATGTAAAACTGCAAATAAAATTTGAGTAAAGATATACGACTGAGTAACAAAAAGTTGAGTAAAGATATACGACTGAGTAACAACCATTTTTAATAAAATCTGAGTAAAGATATACAACAGTTTTTAACTATTTTTATCATAAATTGATATTATTTGATATTATACCCAATCGTAAGGTTAAAAATTCCAATAGAAAACAACATTTCTCAGTAAAATTACTTTTATTAGTCACTGTCCCAAGACTTCATTAACTAGTATCATGGGGAATATTATTGATTCATTCTTGTTTAACGATTTGCAGACCATAGCAAACTCTGTAATTATTCACCTTTAACAATTTGCAAACCATACCAAACTCTGTAATTATTCACCAAAGTTTCACCTAAGAGAATGTTCCAATCATTGGGGTGGGGTGAGCAGGGCTTATGAAGATGAAGGTGTAATGGTCTGAGTACCAGTTACAAAGGTATTAACATTAACATTCCTTATATCTGGACATTTAACTAAAAGTATATGTACTACAAGAACGAACGAACGAACGAACCAACAAACAAACAAACAAACAAACAAACAAAAAAATAAATAAATAAGTATGTGAACAGCACACACCTAAACATAAACTGAAAAAACATTGAAGGACCTATAACAGTTTATGTACATTGATTTCATTCAGTAGTACTTTTAGTTTTATTTTAGTGATGTTTGCACAACACAAAAATATATAAACTGCAGCACTAGTTAATGTTATCATCAATATTTATATATCACATTACATGGACTTGTTATTTTTGTGAGTAGGTTATTTTTGGTTTTTAAGAACAAAAATTCAAATGACAAAAAATTCACCTGTAATAAACTCATTACCTGATGATAATTTCATGTATACGTATATAGTTATGTCTATATACATATATATATATATATATATATATATATATATATATATTGATACAGTTGATAATTCTACATTAAGTAGTTTTAAAAAAAACTAGTAATAAATTGATCCATTTACGTTTATGATATTTTATCAAAGGCATATAAAGGGAAAAAAACATGGTAATAACAAGCCATTATGTAAAGATCTGTCTACTGCAGAAATAACTTATTCTATTGTTTCATGTGGTTTCAACAAAAACAGTTTTATAAAATGTATGATGCACATGGTGGATTTTATTCCACACCACACATGAAACCTTTCATATAGAGTGATGAAGGTGACCTTTAATGATCAGTTTATAATGGCTCACTCAGTTAATCCGTTTGATTATTCAAACAACATCAGATATACCAGTAATCTGATTATGTTGTTTATAGATTATACCTAACAGTGCAAATTTGTAACCAAAAACTGATTTGTCTGTTATAATGATGTTGATTACGGTATGCAGAAAAAATGAAAATGTTCAAAAACCCCAAAATTCTGAATGCAAATTTTTTCATGTTTCTTTTTGTAAAGGTGGTAGTTTATTGTTGCATCTGTGAAATTAAATTTGAAAAAGTTACAAACATACACACATTTTAGGCAATATATGCAAGAGATTGCACCTGCAAAATAACCAGTTATAAATGTAGAGACATATACCATAGTCAGTGAAACAGTAAGGTACTGATTCGAGATTCGTCTGACACAATAAATGGTAAAAATTGATTGGCTAAATAAAGTGCAAGTAAAGTACCGGTGTATTACTTACCTAATTACGGTAAGAAAATGAGTCAATAGTACAGCTGGTAGCCAAAACAAAGATTCATTTGATTTAATGGGGTTTTCCCAGTCAAGAATATTTACTTATAATGAGACGTCACCAGCTATAGGAAAAGTAGCAGAAATTTTTACCTTGCAGTGTGCTTAGGTCAATGTGAAGGGAGGGTTTTTTTAGCATGCCATGCCTGCCATGACAAGGGGCATCAGTTTTTAAGGTCTCCTTCAAATGACCCTTTAACAAAGAGGTAAGCTATAAGATGAAGATATGCCATACTTTCAAAATAAAACATAATAGCTACTTACCAGGTTTCTTTCCTTTAACAGGTTGAGGTTGCTCTTCATCTAATCTTCTTCCTAAGAATTTTGCTAAATGTTCAGTTTCTATCTGTATTGAATAAGCTTCTTCTATTGGTTGCCATGTACTATCATAAAACCACATACCACGCAAAATTTCTGCAGCATCGCCTGAATTCAATGAAAAACAATTAAAAGTTATAATATATCTACATAACTTGATTCTGTCATTTGCTGAAAATAATTACTGTAATTTAACCACATCAAACTTAACTTCAATAAATTGTGTTCAATACATATAGAAAATCTGATACTGTACAAATATTTTTATATATTTTAACAATTAAATATTCTGAAAAATGTGTGATGAACCAGAAATGTAACAAGCTTAAATGTAGATATACTATCTCTAATTGATTAGGGTCATTCATCTCCAAATTTATTCTAACTCATAACAATTTGGTATTCATTAATTTAATATTAGTCCCTATAAACTATTTACTTGTTCACTTGAGATTCACACTATAGATGTAAATGTACATTATAACACTAGCTAAAATGATTATATTATTTATATCAAATGAAGGTAACTTAAGAGGAACAGATCTACATTTTTTAAGTCCTACTAATATTGGAGACTTATGACAGGGAGTTGGTTTGAATCTTAATAGGACATATCATATAGTGACAATTAAACTGTTCATTTTGTTTGCAAAAAGAAGGCAGGTTTCTCGGTGTATTCTTGTTTCCTCCTACAATCCTGAACTTACCCCATCTATAGTGGTGAAATACTCTCAAATGGGGCTTAGAAAAAACCATTATTCTCTCTCTCATAGAAGCACTTAACCTAAAATATTTTCATCACACAAAATTGTTTTTTTAATCTATTGAAGATTCAACTTCTACTTCACATTAATACATACATGTGTATTTGCTATCATCAAAATTCCTGATGAAAATATATCTAAGAGTTGAATGGAGTAAAATTATTTTATGCTCCAGTCAAAATTCTTTTACTTAATATATTGAGGCAATCACTTTTGAGATGGTGGAGAAAATTGAAGTTCAGTGAGAAAACCACTGATCTTCTGGCTTCAGCAAGCAAACTAACAAACTTCACTTTAAGGATCTGCCTGGGTGTGAAGATGGAAAGCCACAAAAGTTATGTTTTAGACCTTTTGACCACTGAGCCTTAGGATAACAAGAGGCCCATGGGCCTTAACGCTCACCTGAGGATATGGCCAACCTGAGGATATATCCAAAATCATTTGCAAAAATACATAAAATATTCTTATATACATGCCTACAAAAAAAGTTAATAGTTTTCAAGATAATTAATAATTTGAGTCTTTTTATGCATCTATGACCTTGACCTTTAAATGTAAGACCTTGATCTTATAACAGAATAATTACCATATCAATTCCTACAATATTCGAATATACATGCCATACAAAAAGTTAATAGTTTCCAAGATAATAAACAATTTCAGTTTTTTTATGCACCCATGACCTTGACCTTTGAATGTATGACCTTGAGCCATATATCAAAATGTTTGTCATGTCAATACCTACAATATTCTAAAATACATGCCTATACAAAAAGTTTATAGTTATCAAGCTAACGCACAATTTTTTTTTTTTTTTTAGCAAAAAATAACATTTCAGGGGCATCAACTCCTACATGCATTATCATACAGTTACGAAACTTTGTACCTTTTTACATTTTGTCCTGCTGAACATTTTAACAATGTTTTAATATTATATATCTCTTATAATTTGGAAGAAAATAGCCCAAATCTGCACAAATTACAAGCTAGGTCATGACCTTGAACTTTGACCTTGACCCCATTTTGAAGGTTATTTCAAGAAAAAGTCAAAACTGAAAACCCCATGTCAATATCTATTCATATAGTCAAGTTATAATAATTTGAAGCCATTTTACGAAATTTTTAAAATTAAACGCAAAAACGCGTAACCTATTTTTCAGCCGAATTTCTCAATTTGTACAGACTATATACTTAAGACTCTAGAGTAGCTGAAAATCAAATCAGTTTTTGTCTACCACTTTTTGTTTCAGAGAAGAAGATTTTTTAAGTTTTTTTCAAATGTAGGTCATAGTGACCTACTTTCTATAGCTATGGCAACCAAAAGTACAAATTTGAAAAGTGCCCTCCCAATAACCTTTCCTGTGAAGTTTGATTAATATTGGCCCGGTAGTTTCTGAGGAGTTGTCGAAAGTGAGTTACAGACGCACACACGCACCCACGCACATACGGACACACGCTGCGTCAGGCCATAAGCTCACAAGGCCTATAGGCCAGGTGAGCTAAAAACGACAAACTACCGGTAGTTAAACTTAAGAATAAAATAGGAATTCCTAGCAACATACCTGACCAATATATTGGAATACACGTTTTCTCAACAACATCTACTTGATAAAGTCCTCCACGCACAATAATAACATCATTATCAATTTCATCTTTATCGTCTAAAACTGTCTGTAGAGCTCTGTATCTACATTCTATTCTCAGGGAGTCATAGCCAATGAAAGGACTCCATTTCTCATTTTGATCTTTTCTCCTATAAAACCAACGAATTTCTTCTGGTCTTAGTTTATCAACAAATTCTTTTTGAGGAAAAAGAAATTTCTGTTGTTTGCAGAGTGGAGGAGTGTATTTTGCCCCACTTGAACCAGAAGTAAAACTTCTCAAACTTTCGTTATCATCATTGTCATCGTCATCTGACTGAGCCATTGACGAATACAATCGTTCTATGGAACTTCTGTTTGAGGAAACTCTAGAACCTGTAGATCCGTGTAATACCGCATCTGCAGGGGAACCAAAGTCTCTCATCATTTTCTACAGATCAAAACGTTTTATCCTCTCCTCATGACATATTACAAAATAAAACACTAGATGATGATAACGATGGTATCTTCATTCATTACAACAAATGTCGCTGATTACAGCTGTCACACATCTCACGTGAACTCTTGAACTCTATGTGACCTTCACCTTCAGTAAATGAAGCTACTGGTATCGATATTTGTTTCGTAACATACGCATTAAACTTTATTTTGCTTCATCATAAGTATTCTGCTGAATAGTATATCTAATTTTTTTCAATGTACAATGATAATTAACGTAAATAGGGAAATAAATACTAGCATTATCCGTATCTACCTAGAGGAAGCGTTCGATTATGTGCCAAATGAAATAAAGCCTCGGTTCATTAAAATTTTATCAGCTATGTTTAAAGCAAAAATGTTTTCAATTTTGTTGATTTTTTAAACAAGTTTATTTCTTCGAGGACGTTAAAATGTTATGTGCACTGACATGACATGATGTGTTAACGAAAACATTTAAAACGGATTTTAAGATAACCACAGTCACAAGCAAGTTACTGTTGCATCACCTGAATCTGAACGCACTAATTTCGTGACCGACTCAACTTTTTGGACATTGCCGCTTGCGGCATGCAGTATTTACGTTATATTCAGACGTTGAGATTTGCGAGGTAAGACTCCCGATAAGATAAGGGATGACTTCAATCTTACAATCAAATTAGTTTCACAAATAATCACGCATTAAAACTATTTTTAAAGTGTACACTTCACTATCTTCTGACTTCAGTCTCAGCCGGTCATTTATTTTTAGTAGTTTCCTCAGTTGCCTAGAACACTAAAATAGTTTTATATCATGATTACACCAACCATCATTAGTATTCATTACTATGTATTTTTATTGTATGAGTAATAAGCGATCAGTGTTTGGTCGCTGTTTTCGTTTTGGAATTACCTAGGTTGAATTATGCAACATTTACGAGATGTTTGATATTTTTTATGTAGATTTAATAGTATGCCTGTGAATTTGTTTGGTTACTTTGGCCAATTCATAACTGGAAATCACTATTCATATTCTCAATTACCAAAACTCATGTTACAAAAATATTTTGTTGCTGTGGGAATTTATATATTAAAAATGGCAATGTATACACTGGATTGTTTGGTTGTTTGTAATGTTGTTTCATGTTGCATCAGCAATTTTTTCAGCTATTCACAAGGAGAAGAAGCTTATTAATCTTTTAAGATTAATCTAATTGTGTAAATATGTGAGTTGTGGGAGATCTGCCTTTAAAAGCACACATTTATTGTGATTTTATGTCAAGGTGCTAGCTCACCGAGTTGGTATACTGTACATCTTGATACATTCCTAAATAAACAGGTAATGCATTAGCTTGGAGCGTAGCAATTTTGTACCTGTATCTTCGTTAATATCAGTCCCAAATTAGTTCCGATTGACTGGGCATTGGAGCAATTCTTTCATTCAAGCAATTTTTAAATTTTACCTAAAATTTCCAATTAGATTTGCAATGTGTCACTTTAATGTTAAATTTTCAAAATCAGAATTAAAAAAAAAAAAAAAAAAAAAAAAAAAAAAAAAAAAAACATTACTCTTTGCAAGCTTTTTAACATAATTCTTTTCAAAAATTTTAAATCAAATTTTCAAAATTTCAACTTTAATTGGAATATGATTCATATGTTAATTTCTTTCTCTGTAATTATGTCAAGGTTATCCCTGAATGATGTTACATTCTACAGTTGGCAATTACTCTCCCACCAGGTGTTGCAATTTATCAGAACTGTCTATACCACATGATTTCCATTTCAAAACATGCTTTCACATAAAGGCCTTGCTTTTTCTTTTTCAGATAAAGATAATTACCAAATCAATTAAAACAGGGAAAAAAAAGATGTTTTGGCTTTCAGTTATCAGATCCTATGCACCTTACGTTGTGTGGCCTTTTGCTGCTGTTGTTGGCTTTGTTGGATACAACTTTGAGGCAATTATTGGCAGAAAGGAAACACCATTTAAAGCTGAAGGAATAAAAGAAGAAAGAGATGAAAGGAAATATGAGGAAATGAAAGCCTGTGATGCATCAGAAGTGCCAACATTAAAATCTAAATATGGAATACCAAAGACGGTACTCGATCGAAATGATTATAGTAATATTACAGGGAAATCATCTTGATGTTATAATGTATTATGTAATGAAATAATGTTCTGATTAATTATGTTATATTAACATTTTCAGAAGACATGTTTTATCAATTGAAATTCAAAATGATGACATGAATGAATTATAACTCCAAGCGTGGAATTAATATTAAAATAACAATCTATGAAATTGTGACAAGAATTTCATGCCATGTTTTGGAGTTAAATTTTAAAGAAAAAAAAAGTGAAATAAAGTAAAAAATCTTTCCATTTATTAAATCATTTTATCTGTTTTGTTTAAGAATCTTTCATGTCTGATTAATTTAAAGAGTAGAATATGATGATGACATGTCGGTCAACTGGTTAGCATGTTGGTCCCCATTTCTTCTAATTATTTTTGTTAAAGGATTATAGAAAGGGTTTTATATTATGGCTAAAATAATACAGTCTTGTACTGACAATAAATGTATTACAGTTAAATCATTTTAACCTTTTCAACTTTTGAGAAAATGTGAAAATGATCTGTAGTTGTCATTTTTGGGTATGAGGTGGTAAAAATGTAAGTTTAAAAGAAAAATGTATCAGTGTGAGTTGTGATAATAAAAAGTTACATTTGTTATTTTAACTGTGTAATTGTTGCTTCTGTTTACGTTTTGTCATATAAAGCTAAAAAAGCCAATATTTTGTAGCTTTTCAGTGGTACAAATTAATATTAATAACTCTTTACTTACATAAGCCGAGTCATTGCTAAAAAGTCTTTTTGCTCCATCATTGGTCTATATCCTTGCCTATGTGACAAAAATCAGTTTGGATGGGCATTTACAATGTTAAAAAGTTTGACACAATGACAGAACTATCTGTATTTTATCAGTAATGCATCAATAAAATGGCTTGCTACAGAACACATTATCACCATTTGACAAAGTGAAAAGCTGTGGTTTACAAACACAGTATTAAGTCTGTGTGTTCGTCTGAAAGATCTGTAGCTGGTTTTATTTGATATTCATGTTTTTTTATCTGGTAAACACCTTGCCTTCATTGTTCAAAGTTTGGGCCCTCAGTTTAGTTTATATACAGTAAAACCTCATTATAATGCTCTTCAATAACTTTTCTACCTTGTTTTTCTTGCCAATCCAAAAGTTTGTTTATGGGGATTTTGTTTTTATTTTTCCTTATTATTATCCTTTGATTTATCCCAAACTCTTTCATAACACCAAAGACAGACTGAATATATATCAAGGTTGTAACTATTTACCTCATTTTGATGATATTTTCACTCTCCAACCTTTGATAGTTTGTTATGTCCATTTAGATGGCATACCGATTTAATAAATGTAACATGGTCTCATTATGGAAGGGCAACTCTGGACTAAATGTTTAAAGAGTAAAAACTCAATTCTTTGCAATTTTTTGTTAAGTCAGATTTTGGTATTTGACAATAAAATGGGGGGGGGGGGGGCTTAATAAAGAAATAATAACAATCATAGCTGATATTATTTTGAAATAAGTGTATTATTCTTCAATCAAATTATCATCATAATCAATTATTATAAAAAAAATACTGCTTTTACTATAGCACTTGGTTTTCTAGTTGGCTGTAAGAGTTGGATGGTACCTAAAGGAATGTCATAAAACCCTAACACATGCATGTTTAGAATTATGAATTTTTACAAATGCTAGTACTCAAAATATAGCAACTTAAACATGTAAAACAATGTAGTATCAAGTTTGCTTTCATAAGGGCAGATTGTTTGGCTTAAAATTCAACTTGTTTTCAAGCGATTTGCATTTGCACATTTGCTTTTGTTTATAATATTACATTTCATTGACGTTTTATGTATACTATAGAACAAGTCAACATCACTATTGACGTTTTATGTATACTACAAAACAAGTCGGCATCACTATTGACGTTTTATGTATACTATAGAACAAGTCGGCATCACTATTGACGTTTTATGTATACTATAGAACAAGTCGGCATCACTATTGACGTTTTATGTATACTATAGAACAAGTCGGAATCGCTATTGCCGTTTTTTATATATACAATAGAACAAGTCTACATCAATATTGACGTTTTATGTATACTATAGAACAAGTAGGAATCGCTATTGCCGTTTTATGTATACTATAGAACAAGTCGGCATCACTATTGTTAAATGTATAATACAGAACAAGTCGGCATCACTATTGCCATTTTATATATACCTTAGAACAAGTCACCACCACTATTATCGTTTTATGTATACTATAGAACAAGTCAGCATCACTATTGTAGTTTGATGTATATTATAGAACAAGTCAACGTCACTTTAGTCGCTTTCTGTATACTAAAAAACAAGTCGGCATCACTATTGTCGTTTTATGTATACTTTAGACCAAGTCGGCATCAATATTGCCGTTTTATGTATACTACAAAACGAGTCAGAATCACTATTGTCGTTTTATGTATACTACAAAACAAGTCTACATCACTATTGTCGTTTTATGTATAATATAGAACAAGCCGGCATCAATATTGCCGTTTTATGTATACTATAGAACAAGTCGGAATCGCTATTGTCGTTTTATGTATACTACAAAACAAGTCGGAATGACTTGCCGTTTTATGTATACTAAAGAACAAGTCGGCATCACTATTGCCGTTTTATGTATACTACAAAACTAGTCTACATCACTATTGCCGTTTTATATATACTATAGAACAAGTCGGAATCGCTATTGTCGTTTTATGTATACTACAAAACAAGTCGGAATGACTTTTGCCGTTTTATTTATACAAAAGAACAAGTCGGCATCATTATTGCCGTTTTATGTATACTATAGAACAAGTCGGCATCACTATTGCCGTTTTATGTATACTACAAAACTAGTCTACATCACTATTGCCGTTTTATATACTATAGAATAAGTCGGCATCACTATTGCCGTTTTATGTATACTACAGAACAAGACGGAATCGCTATTGTCGTTTTATGTATACTACAAAACAAAACGAAATCGCTATTGCCGTTTTATGTATACTTTAGAACAAGCCGGTATCACTATTGCCGTTTTATGTATACTACAAAACAAAACGAAATCGCTATTGTCGTTTTATGTATACTAAAAAACAAGTGGCATGACTTTTAACGTTGAATGTATACTAAAGAACAAGTCGGCATGACTATTGTCGTTTTTTGTATACTATAGAACAAGTCAGCATCACTGTTGTCGTTTTATGTATACTATAGAACAAGTCAGCATCACTTTTGACGTTTAATGTATACTTCAGAACAAGTCGGCGTGACTATTGTCCTTTTTTGTATACTATAAAACAAGTCAACATTTTTTTTGCCGTTTTATGTATACTATAGAACAAGTCAACATCACGTTTGATGTTTAATGTATACTACAAAACAAGTCAGAATCGCTATTGCCGTTTTATGTATACTACAGAACAAGTCGGCATCACTATTGCCGTTTTATGTATACTATAGAACAAGTCGGCATCACTATTGCCGTTTTATGTAAACTACAAAACAAGTCGGCATCACTATTGCCGTTTTATGTATACTACAAAACAAGTCGGCATCACTATTGCCGTTTATGTAAACTACAAAACAAGTCGGCATCACTTTTGCCGTTTTATGTATACTACAAAACAAGTCGGCATCACTATTGTCGTTTTATGTAAACTACAAAACAAGTCGGCATCACTATATCGGTTTTATGTATACTTTAGAACAAGTCGGCATGACTATTGCCGTTTTATGTATACTATAGAACAACTCGACATCACTATTGCCGTTTTATGTATACTACAAAACAAGTTGGAATCACTTTTGCCGTTTTATGTATACTATAGAACAAGTCGGCATCACTATTGTCGTTTTATGTATACTCAAGAACAAGTCGGCATGACTATTGCCGTTTTATGTATACTACAAAACAAGTCGGCATCGCTATTGCCGTTTTATGTATACTATAGAACAAGTCGGCATCACTATTGTCGTTTTATGTATACTATAGAACAAGTCGGCATCACTATTGCCGTTTTATGTATACTCAAGAACAAGTCGGCATCACTATTGCCGTTTTATGTATACTCAAGAACAAGTCGGCATCACTATTGTCGTTTTATGTATACTCAAGAACAAGTCGGCATGACTATTGCCGTTTTATGTATACTACAAAACAAGTCGGCATCGCTATTGCCGTTTTATGTATACTATAGAACAAGTCGGCATCACTATTGTCGTTTTATGTATACTATAGAACAAGTCGGCATCACTATTGCCGTTTTATGTATACTCAAGAACAAGTCGGCATCACTATTGCCGTTTTATGTATACTCAAGAACAAGTCGGCATCACTATTGTCGTTTTATGTATACTCAAGAACAAGTCGGCATGACTATTGTCGTTTTATGTATACTCAAGAATAAGTCGGCATCACTATTGTCGTTTTATGTATACTCAAGAACAAGTCGGCATGACTATTGTCGTTTTATGTATACTCAAGAACAAGTCGGCATGACTATTGTCGTTTTATGTATACTCAAGAACAAGTCGGCATGACTATTGTCGTTTTATGTATACTCAAGAACAAGTCGGCATGACTATTGTCGTTTTATGTATACTCAAGAACAAGTCGGCATCACTATTGTCGTTTTATGTATACTCAAGAACAAGTCGGCATCACTATTGTCGTTTTATGTATACTCAAGAACAAGTCGGCATCACTATTGTCGTTTTATGTATACTCAAGAACAAGTCGGCATGACTATTGTCGTTTTATGTATACTCAAGAACAAGTCGGCATGACTATTGTCGTTTTATGTATACTCAAGAACAAGTCGGCATGACTATTGTCGTTTTATGTATACTCAAGAACAAGTCGGCATGACTATTGTCGTTTTATGTATACTCAAGAACAAGTCGGCATCACTATTGTCGTTTAATGTATACTCAAGAACAAGTCGGCATCACTATTGTCGTTTAATGTATACTCAAGAACAAGTCGGCATGACTATTGTCGTTTTATGTATACTCAAGAACAAGTCGGCATCACTATTGCCGTTTTATGTATACTTAAGAACAAGTCGGCATCACTATTGTCGTTTTATGTATACTCAAGAACAAGTCGGCATCACTATTGCCGTTTTATGTATACTCAAGAACAAGTCGGCATCACTATTGCCGTTTTATGTATACTTAAGAACAAGTTAGCATCACTTTTGCCGTTTTTGATACTACAAAACAAGTCGAAATCGCTATTGCCATTTTATGTATACTTCAGAACAAATCAGCATCACTTGCCGTTTAAAGCTGCATTAAGTTTACCAATTTTCTGAATTTTTTTTGATTTTCTGAATATATATTTTTTTAAAAGTAGATATCTTCTAACCACGATCCGTGACATTCATTTTCTAAAATTTCATTTCTTTTAGCTGTAAATAAACGGAATCCTCTGACCGGTTGGTCAGTGTTCTACGATGGTAATTATGAGCTTGGAGCATGCGCACGGATGTACGGAAAAGCCTAGAATCGAAAGTGAAACATGAAAGATTGCATTAATTGTCTTTCATTAATATCCAGATGTATTTGAAATGGTGTTATTTATCCCTTACTAAGTCACAAATGACAAATTCAACAAAGTTCTGTGTTTAATTTATCGTATTTCAACATTTTGAAAGTTGTGTTTAAATGACCCGGGTTTTGATGACGTAACCATGTTCTAATATTAGATCCCAAATGCCGCATCTCGCTGGGTAAATACTGTAATTTCTGTATTTATTTGAGCTTTTATCGTTGAACCAAATGTAACATTCTTCATTAGGAACATCATTTATTAGATAAGCACCGTTATAATTTTTTCTTTGGAAAACTTAATGCAGCTTTAATGTATACTACAAAACAAGTCAGAATCACTATTGCCATTTTATATATACTATAGAACAAGTCGGCATCACTATTGTCGTTTTATGTATACTATAGAACACGCCGGTATCACTATTGCCGTTTTATGTATACTACAGAACAAGTCAGAATAGCTATTGCCGTTTTATGTATAATATAGAACAAGTCGGCATCACTATTGTCGTTTTATGTATACCACAAAACAAGTCAGAATCGCTATTGCCGTTTTATGTATACTATAGAACACGCCGGTATTACTATTGCCGTTTTATGTATACTACAGAACAAGTCAGAATAGCTATTGCCGTTTTATGTATACTATAGAACAAGTTTACATCACTATTGTCGTTTTATGTATACTATAGAACAAGACGGAATCGCTATTGTCGTTTTATATATACTATAGAACAAGTCGGCATCGCTATTGTCGTTTTATGTATACTGCAGAAGAAGTCGGAATCGCCATTGCCGTTTTATGTATACTATAGAACAAGTCAGCATCACTTTTGCCGTTTTATGTATGCTGCAGAACAAGTCAGTATCTATTGCCGTATTATGTATACTAAAGAACAAGCCAGCATCACTTTTGCCGTTTTATGTATACTACAAAACAAGTCGGAATCGCTATTGTCGTTTTATGTATACTACAGAACAAGTCAGTATCACTATTGACGTTTTATGTATACTACAAAACAAGTCGGAATCGCTATTGCCGATTTATGTATACTATAGAACAAGTCGGCATCATTATTGCCGTTTTATGTATACTACAAAACAAGTCGGAATCGCTATTGCCGTTTTATGTATACTATAGAACAAGTCTACATCACTTTTACCGTTTATGTATACTACAGAACAAGTCGGCATCATTATTGTCGTTTTATGTATACTACAGAACAAGTCATTATCACTATTGCCGTTTTATGTATACTACAAAACAAGTCGGAATCGCTATTGCCGTTTTATGTATACTATAGAACAAGTCAGTATCACTATTGCCGTTTTATGTATACTACAAAAGAAGTCGGAATCGCTATTGCCGTTTTATGTATACTACAGTACAAGTCGGAATCGCTATTGCCATTTTATGTATACTACAGAACAAGTCAATGTCACTTTTTTGTTTTATGTATACTGCAGAAGAAGTCGGAATCGCCATTGCCGTTTTCTGTTTACTATAGAACAAGTCGGAACCACTTGCCGTTTAATGTATACTACAAAACGAGTCAGAATCACTATTGCCGTTTTATGTATACTGCAGAACAAGTCAAAGTCACTTTTTTGTTTTATGTATACTGCAGAAGAAGTCGGAATCGCCATTGTCGTTTTATATATACTATAGAACAAGTCGGCACCACTTGCCGTTTTATGTATACTAAAAAACAAGTCAGAATCACTATTGCCGTTTTATGTATACTGCAGAAGAAGTCGGAATCGCCATTGCCGTTTTATGTATACTATAGAACAAGTCAGTATCACTATTGCCGTTTTATGTGTGCTGCAGAACAAGTCAGTATCTATTGCCGTTTTATGTATACTATAGAACAAGTCAGTATCACTATGGCCGTTTTATGTGTGCTGCAGAACAAGTCAGTATCTATTGCCATTTTATGTATACTTCAGAACAAATCAGCATCACTTGCCGTTTAAAGCTGCATTAAGTTTACCAATTTTCTGAATTTTTTTTGATTTTCTAAATATATATTTTTTTAAAAGTAGATATCTTCTAACCACGATCCGTGACATTCATTTTCTAAAATTTCATTTCTTTTAGCTGTAAATAAACGGAATCCTCTGACCGGTTGGTCAGTGTTCTACGATGGTAATTATGAGCTTGGAGCATGCGCACGGATGTACGGAAAAGCCTAGAATCGAAAGTGAAACATGAAAGATTGCATTAATTGTCCTTCATTAATATCCAGATGTATTTGAAATGGTGTTATTTATCCCTTACTAAGTCACAAATGACAAATTCAACAAAGTTCTGTGTTTAATTTATCGTATTTCAACATTTTGAAAGTTGTGTTTAAATGACCCGGGTTTTGATGACGTAACCATGTTCTAATATTAGATCCCAAATGCCGCATCTCGCTGGGTAAATACTGTAATTTCTGTATTTATTTGAGCTTTTATCGTTGAACAAAATGTAACATTCTTCATTAGGAACATCATTTATTAGATAAGCACCGTTATAATTTTTTCTTTGGAAAACTTAATGCAGCTTTAATGTATACTACAAAACAAGTCAGAATCACTATTGCCATTTTATATATACTATAGAACAAGTCGGCATCACTATTGTCGTTTTATGTATACTATAGAACACGCCGGTATCACTATTGCCGTTTTATGTATACTACAGAACAAGTCAGAATAGCTATTGCCGTTTTATGTATACTATAGAACAAGTCGGCATCACTATTGTCGTTTTATGTATACCACAAAACAAGTCAGAATCGCTATTGCCGTTTTATGTATACTATAGAACACGCCGGTATTACTATTGCCGTTTTATGTATACTACAGAACAATTCAGAATAGCTATTGGCGTTTTATGTATACTATAGAACAAGTTTACATCACTATTGTCGTTTTATGTATACTATAGAACAAGACGGAATCGCTATTGTCGTTTTATATATACTATAGAACAAGTCGGCATCGCTATTGTCGTTTTATGTATACTGCAGAAGAAGTCGGAATCGCCATTGCCGTTTTATGTATACTATAGAACAAGTCAGCATCACTTTTGCCGTTTTATGTATGCTGCAGAACAAGTCAGTATCTATTGCCGTATTATGTATACTAAAGAACAAGCCAGCATCACTTTTGCCGTTTTATGTATACTACAAAACAAGTCGGAATCGCTATTGTCGTTTTATGTATACTACAGAACAAGTCAGTATCACTATTGCCGTTTTATGTATACTACAAAACAAGTCGGAATCGCTATTGCCGATTTATGTATACTATAGAACAAGTCGGCATCACTATTGCCGTTTTATGTATACTACAAAACAAGTCGGAATCGCTATTGCCGTTTTATGTATACTATAGAACAAGTCTACATCACTTTTACCGTTTATGTATACTACAGAACAAGTCGGCATCATTATTGTCGTTTTATGTATACTACAGAACAAGTCATTATCACTATTGCCGTTTTATGTATACTACAAAACAAGTCGGAATCGCTATTGCCGTTTTATGTATACTATAGAACAAGTCAGTATCACTATTGCCGTTTTATGTATACTACAGAACAAGTCGGAATCGCTATTGCCGTTTTATGTATACTACAGAACAAGTCAGTATCACTATTGACGTTTTATGTATACTACAGAACAAGTCGGAATCGCTATTGCCGTTTTATGTATACTACAGAACAAGTCAGTATCACTATTGCTGTTTTATGTATACTACAGAACAAGTCGGAATCGCTTTTGCCGTTTTATGTATACTACAGAACAAGTCAATGCCACTTGTTGTTTATGTATACTACAAAACAAGTCGGAATCACTGTTGTCGTTTTATGTATACTATAGAACAAGTCATTGTCACTTTTCTCGTTTTATGTATACTGCAGAAGAAGTCGGAATCGCTATTGCCGTTTTATGTATACTATAGAACAAGTCAGCACCACTTGTTGTTTATGTATACTACAAAACAAGTCGGAATCACTGTTGCCGTTTTATGTATACTATAGAACAAGTCAATGTCACTTTTTTCGTTTTATGTATACTGCAGAAGAAGTCGGAATCGCCATTGCCGTTTTATGTTTACTATAGAACAAGTCGGCACCACTTGTCGTTTAATGTATACTACAAAACGAGTCAGAATCACTATTGCCGTTTTATGTATTCCGCAGAACAAGTCAATGTCACTTTTTTGTTTTATGTATACTGCAGAAGAAGTCGGAATCGCCATTGCCGTTTTATATATACTATAGAACAAGTCGGCACCACTTGCCGTTTTATGTATACTAAAAAACAAGTCAGAATCACTATTGCCGTTTTATGTATACTGCAGAAGAAGTCAGTATCACTATTGCCGTTTTATGTATACTAAAGAACAAGTCGAAATTGCTATTGCCGTTTTATGCATACTACAAAACAAGTCGGAATCGCTATTGCCGTTTTATGTATACTACAGAACAAGTCAGTATCACTATTGCCGTTTTATGTATACTACAGAACAAGTCGGAATCGCTTTTGCCGTTTTATGTATACTACAGAACAAGTCAATGCCACTTGTTGTTTATGTATACTACAAAACAAGTCGGAATCACTGTTGCCGTTTTATGTATACTATAGAACAAGTCATTGTCACTTTTTTCGTTTTATGTATACTGCAGAAGAAGTCGGAATCACTATTGCCGTTTTATGTATACTATAGAATAAGTCAGCACCACTTGTTGTTTATGTATACTACAAAACAAGTCGGAATCACTGTTGCCGTTTTATGTATACTATAGAACAAGTCGATGTCACTTTTTTCGTTTTATGTATACTGCAGAAGAAGTCGGAATCGCCATTGCCGTTTTATGTATACTATAGAACAAGTCTACATTACTATTGCCGTTTTATGTATGCTGCAGAACAAGTCAGTATCTATTGCCGTTTTATGTATACTACAGAACAAGTCTACATCACTATTGCCGTTTTATGTATATTTCAAAACGACTCAGTATCACTATTGCCGTTTTATGTATACTACAGAACAAGTCAGTATCACTATTGCCGTTTTATGTATACTACAGAACAAGTCTACATCACTAATGCCGTTTTATGTATACTACAGAACAAGTCGGAATTGCTATTGCCGTTTTATGTACACCACAAAACAAGTCGGAATCGCTATTGCCGTTTCATGTATACTACAGAACAAGTCAGTATCACTATTGCCGTTTTATGTATACTACAGAACAAGTTAGTATCACTATTGTCGTTTTATGTATACTACAGAAGAAGTCTGAATCGCTATTGCTGTTTCATGTATACTATAGAACAAGTCGGCACCACTTGCCGTTTAATGTTTACTACAAAACAAAATGTATACTACAAATCGAGTCAAAATCAGTATTGCCGTTTTATGTATATTGCAGAACAAGTCTGCATCACCATTTCCGTTTTAGATATACTCTAGAAAAAGTTTATCACTATTGCCGTTTTTATGTTTACAATAGAAAAAGTCTACATCACTATTGTCGTTTTATGTATACTACAAAACAAGTCGGAATCACTATTGCCGTTTTATATATACTATGAAAAAGTCTACATCACTATTGTCGTTTTATGTATACTACAAAACAAGTCAGAATCACTATTGCCGTTTTATGGATACTATAGAAAAAGTCTACATCACTATTGCCGTTTTATGTATACTACAAAACAAGTCGGAATCACTATTGCCGTTTTATGGATACTATAGAAGAAGTCTACATCGCTATTGCCGTTTTATGTATACTATAGAACAAGTCAGCACCACTTGTTGTTTATGTATACTACAAAACAAGTCAGAATCACTGTTGCCGTTTTATGTATACTATAGAACAAGTCAGCATCACTTGCCGTTTAATGTTTACTACAAAACAAGTCGGAATCGCTATTACCGTTTTATGTATATTACAGAACAAGTCAGTATCACTATTGTCGTTTTATGTATACTACAGAAGAAGTCTGAATCGCTATTGCCGTTTTATGTATACTATAGAACAAGTCAGCACCACTTGCCGTTTAATTTATACTACAAAACAAAATGTATACTACAAATCGAGTCAAAATCAGTATTGCCGTTTTATGTATATTGCAAAACAAGACTGCATCACCATTTCCGTTTTATATATACTCTAGAAAAAGTTTATAACTATTGCCGTTTTTATGTTTACAATAGAAAAAGTCTACATCACTATTGTCGTTTTATGTATACTACAAAACAAGTCGGAATCACTATTGCCGTTTTATATATACTATAGAAAAAGTCTAAAACACTATTGTAGTTTTATGTATACTACAAAACAAGTCAGAATCACTATTGCCATTTTATATATACTATAGAAAAAGTCTACATCACTATTGCCGTTTTATGTATACTACAAAACAAGTCGGAATCACTATTGCCGTTTTATGGATACTATAGAAGAAGTCTACATCGCTATTGCCGTTTTATGTATACTACAAAACAAGTCAGAATCACTGTTGCCGTTTTATGTATACTATAGAACAAGTCAGCATCACTTGCCGTTTAATGTATACTACAAAACAAGTCGGAATCGCTATTGCCGTTTTATGTATACTATAGAACAAGTCTACATCACTATTGCCGTTTTATATATACTATAGAACAAGTCGGAATCACTATTGTCGTTTTATGTATACTATAAAACAAGTCGGAATCACTATTGCCATTTTATGTATATTATAGAACAAGTCTACATCACCATTTCCGTTTTATATATACTATAGAAAAAGTCTACATCACTGTTGCCGTTTTATGTATACTATAGAACAAGTCAGCATCACTTGCCGTTTAATGTATACTACAAAACAAGTCGGAATCGCTATTGCCGTTTTATGTATACTATAGAACAAGTCTACATCACTATTGCCGTTTTATATATACTATAGAACAAGTCGGAATCACTATTGTCGTTTTATGTATACTATAAAACAAGTCGGAATCACTATTGCCATTTTATGTATATTATAGAACAAGTCTACATCACCATTTCCGTTTTATATATACTATAGAAAAAGTCTACATCACTATTGCCGTTTTATGTATACTACAAAACAAGTCGGAATCACTATGGCCGTTTTATGGATACTATGGAAGAAGTCTACATCACTATTGCCGTTTTATATATACTATAGAACAAGTCGGCATTACTATTGTCGTTTTATGTATACTACAAAACAAGTCGGAATCACTATTGCCGTTTTATGAATACTACAAAACAAGGCGGTATTGCTATTGCCGTTTTATGTATACTACAAAACAAGTCGGTATTGCTATTGCCGTTTTATGTATACTATAGAACAAGTCTACATCACTTTTACCGTTTATGTATACTGCAGAAGAAGTCGGAATCGCTATTGCCGTTTTATGTATACTATAGAACAAGTCAGCACCACTTGTTGTTTATGTATACTACAAAACAAGTCGGAATCACTGTTGCCGTTTTATGTATACTATAGAACAAGTCAATGTCACTTTTTTCGTTTTATGTATACTGCAGAAGAAGTCGGAATCACCATTGCCGTTTTATGTATACTATAGAACAAGTCTACATTACTATTGCCGTTTTATGTATGCTGCAGAACAAGTCAGTATCTATTGCCGTTTTATGTATACTACAGAACAAGTCTACATCACTATTGCCGTTTTATGTATACTACAAAACGACTCAGTATCACTATTGCCGTTTTATGTATACTACAGAACAAGTCAGTATCACTATTGCCGTTTTATATATACTATAGAAAAAGTCTACATCACTATTGCCGTTTTATGTATACTACAAAACAAGTCGGAATTGCTATTGCCGTTTTATGTACACCACAAAACAAGTCGGAATCGCTATTGCCGTTTTATGTATACTACAAAACAAGTCGGTATTGCTATTGCCGTTTTATGTATACTATAGAACAAGTCTACATCACTTTTACCGTTTATGTATACTATAGAACAAGTCGGCATCATTATTGTCGTTTTATGTATACTACAGAACAAGTCATTATCACTATTGCCGTTTTATGTATACTACAAAACGACTCAGTATCACTATTGCCGTTTTATGTATACTACAGAACAAGTCAGTATCACTATTGCCGTTTTATGAATACTACAGAACAAGTCTACATCACTATTGCCGTTTTATGTATACTACAGAACAAGTCGGAATTGCTATTGCCGTTTTATGTACACCCCAAAACAAGTCGGAATCGTTATTGCCGTTTTATGTATACTACAGAACAAGGCAGTATCACTATTGCCGTTTTATGTATACTACAGAACAAGTCAGTATCTCTTTTTTGTTTTATGTATACTGCAGAAGAAGTCGGAATCGCCATTGCCGTTTTATATATACTATAGAACAAGTCGGCACCACTTGCCGTTTTATGTATACTAAAAAACAAGTCAGAATCACTATTGCCGTTTTATGTATGCCACTTGTTGTTTATGTATACTACAAAACAAGTCGGAATCACTGTTGCCGTTTTATGTATATTATAGAACAAGTCATTGTCACTTTTTTCGTTTTATGTATACTGCAGAAGAAGTCGGAATCGCTATTGCCGTTTTATGTATACTATAGAACAAGTCAGCACCACTTGTTGTTTATGTATACTACAAAACAAGTCGGAATCACTGTTGCCGTTTTATGTATACTATAGAACAAGTCAATGTCACTTTTTTCGTTTTATGTATACTGCAGAAGAAGTCGGAATCACCATTGCCGTTTTATGTATACTATAGAACAAGTCTACATTACTATTGCCGTTTTATGTATGCTGCAGAACAAGTCAGTATCTATTGCCGTTTTATGTATACTACAGAACAAGTCTACATCACTATTGCCGTTTTATGTATACTACAAAACGACTCAGTATCACTATTGCCGTTTTATATATACTACAGAACAAGTCAGTATCACTATTGCCGTTTTATGTATACTACAGAACAAGTCTACATCACTATTGCCGTTTTATGTATACTACAAAACAAGTCGGAATTGCTATTGCCGTTTTATGTACACCACAAAACAAGTCGGAATCGCTATTGCCGTTTTATGTATACTACAGAACAAGTCAGTATCATTATTGCCGTTTTATGTATACTACAGAACAAGTCAGTATCACTATTGTCGTTTTATGTATACTACAGAAGAAGTCTGAATCGCTATTGCTGTTTTATGTATACTATAGAACAAGTCAGCACCACTTGCCGTTTAATGTTTACTACAAAACAAAATGTATACTACAAATAGAGTCAAAATCAGTATTGCCGTTTTATGTATATTGCAGAACAAGTCTGCATCACCTTTTCCGTTTTAGATATACTCTAGAATAAGTTTATCACTATTGCCGTTTTTATGTTTACAATAGAAAAAGTCTACATCACTATTGTCGTTTTATGTATACTACAAAACAAGTCGGAATCACTATTGCCGTTTTATATATACTATAGAAAAAGTCTACATCACTATTGTCGTTTTATGTATACTACAAAACAAGTCAGAAACACTATTGCCGTTTTATGGATACTACAGAAAAAGTCTACATCACTATTGCCGTTTTATGTATACTACAAAACAAGTCGGAATCACTATTGCCGTTTTATGGATACTATAGAAGAAGTCTACATCGCTATTGCCGTTTTATGTATACTATAGAACAAGTCAGCACCACTTGTTGTTTATGTATACTACAAAACAAGTCAGAATCACTATTGCCGTTTTATGTATACTATAGAACAAGTCAGCATCACTTGCCGTTTAATGTATACTACAAAACAAGTCGGAATCGCTATTGCCGTTTTATGTATACTACAGAACAAAGCAGTATCACTATTGTCGTTTTATGTATACTACAGAAGAAGTCTGAATCGCTATTGCCGTTTTATGTATACTATAGAACAAGTCAGCACCACTTGCCGTTTAATTTATACTACAAAACAAAATGTATACTACAAATCGAGTCAAAATCAGTATTGCCGTTTTATGTATATTGCAGAACAAGTCTGCATCACCATTTCCGTTTTATATATACTCTAGAAAAAGTTAATCACTATTGCCGTTTTATGTTTACAATAGAAAAAGTCTACATCACTATTGTCGTTTTATGTATACTACAAAACAAGTCGGAATCACTATTGCCGTTTTATATATACTATAGAAAAAGTCTACATCACTATTGTAGTTTTATGTATACTACAAAACAAGTCAGAATCACTATTGCCATTTTATATATACTATAGAAAAAGTCTACATCACAATTGTCATTTTATCTATACTACAAAACAAGTCGGAATCACTATTGCCGTTTTATGGATACTATAGAAGAAGCCTACATCGCTATTGCCGTTTTATGTATACTATAGAACAAGTCAGCACCACTTGTTGTTTATGTATACTACAAAACAAGTCAGAATCACTGTTGCCGTTTTATGTATACTATAGAACAAGTCAGCATCACTTTCCGTTTAATGTATACTACAAAACAAGTCGGAATCGCAATTGCCGTTTTATGTATACTATAGAACAAGTCTACATCACTATTGCCGTTTTATATATACTATAGAAAAAGTCTACATCACTATTGCCGTTTTATGTATACTACAAAACAAGTCGGAATCACTATTGCCGTTTTATGGATACTATAGAAGAAGTCTACATCGCTATTGCCGTTTTATGTATACTATAGAACAAGTCAGCACCACTTGTTGTTTATGTATACTACAAAACAAGTCAGAATCACTGTTGCCGTTTTATGTATACTATAGAACAAGTCAGCATCACTTTCCGTTTAATGTATACTACAAAACAAGTCAGAATCACTGTTGCCGTTTTATGTATACTATAGAACAAGTCAGCATCACTTTCCGTTTAATGTATACTACAAAACAAGTCGGAATCACTATTGCCGTTTTATGTATACTATAGAACAAGTCAATGTCACTTTTTTCGTTTTATGTATACTGCAGAAGAAGTCGGAATTGCCATTGCCGTTTTATGTATACTATAGAACAAGTCTACATTACTATTGCCGTTTTATATATACTATAGAACAAGTCGGAATCACTATTGTCGTTTTATGTATACTATAAAACAAGTCGGAATCACTATTGCCATTTTATGTATATTATAGAACAAGTCTACATCACCATTTCCGTTTTATATATACTATAGAAAAAGTCTACATCACTATTGCCGTTTTATGTATACTACAAAACAAGTCGGAATCACTATGGCCGTTTTATGGATACTATGGAAGAAGTCTACATCACTATTGCCGTTTTATATATACTATAGAACAAGTCGGCATTACTATTGTCGTTTTATGTATACTACAAAACAAGTCGGAATCACTATTGCCGTTTTATGAATACTACAAAACAAGGCGGTATTGCTATTGCCGTTTTATGTATACTACAAAACAAGTCGGTATTGCTATTGCCGTTTTATGTATACTATAGAACAAGTCTACATCACTTTTACCGTTTATGTATACTGCAGAAGAAGTCGGAATCGCTATTGAGGTTTTATGTATACTATAGAACAAGTCAGCACCACTTGTTGTTTATGTATACTACAAAACAAGTCGGAATCACTGTTGCCGTTTTATGTATACTATAGAACAAGTCAATGTCACTTTTTTCGTTTTATGTATACTGCAGAAGAAGTCGGAATCACCATTGCCGTTTTATGTATACTATAGAACAAGTCTACATTACTATTGCCGTTTTATGTATGCTGCAGAACAAGTCAGTATCTATTGCCGTTTTATGTATACTACAGAACAAGTCTACATCACTATTGCCGTTTTATGTATACTACAAAACGACTCAGTATCACTATTGCCGTTTTATGTATACTACAGAACAAGTCAGTATCACTATTGCCGTTTTATATATACTATAGAAAAAGTCTACATCACTATTGCCGTTTTATGTATACTACAAAACAAGTCGGAATTGCTATTGCCGTTTTATGTACACCACAAAACAAGTCGGAATCGCTATTGCCGTTTTATGTATACTACAAAACAAGTCGGTATTGCTATTGCCGTTTTATGTATACTATAGAACAAGTCTACATCACTTTTACCGTTTATGTATACTATAGAACAAGTCGGCATCATTATTGTCGTTTTATGTATACTACAGAACAAGTCATTATCACTATTGCCGTTTTATGTATACTACAAAACGACTCAGTATCACTATTGCCGTTTTATGTATACTACAGAACAAGTCAGTATCACTATTGCCGTTTTATGAATACTACAGAACAAGTCTACATCACTATTGCCGTTTTATGTATACTACAGAACAAGTCGGAATTGCTATTGCCGTTTTATGTACACCCCAAAACAAGTCGGAATCGCTATTGCCGTTTTATGTATACTACAGAACAAGTCAGTATCACTATTGCCGTTTTATGTATACTACAGAACAAGTCAGTATCACTTTTTTGTTTTATGTATACTGCAGAAGAAGTCGGAATCGCCATTGCCGTTTTATATATACTATAGAACAAGTCGGCACCACTTGCCGTCTTATGTATACTAAAAAACAAGTCAGAATCACTATTGCCGTTTTATGTATGCCACTTGTTGTTTATGTATACTACAAAACAAGTCGGAATCACTGTTGCCGTTTTATGTATATTATAGAACAAGTCATTGTCACTTTTTTCGTTTTATGTATACTGCAGAAGAAGTCGGAATCGCTATTGCCGTTTTATGTATACTATAGAACAAGTCAGCACCACTTGTTGTTTATGTATACTACAAAACAAGTCGGAATCACTGTTGCCGTTTTATGTATACTATAGAACAAGTCAATGTCACTTTTTTCGTTTTATGTATACTGCAGAAGAAGTCGGAATCACCATTGCCGTTTTATGTATACTATAGAACAAGTCTACATTACTATTGCCGTTTTATGTATGCTGCAGAACAAGTCAGTATCTATTGCCGTTTTATGTATACTACAGAACAAGTCTACATCACTATTGCCGTTTTATGTATACTACAAAACGACTCAGTATCACTATTGCCGTTTTATATATACTACAGAACAAGTCAGTATCACTATTGCCGTTTTATGTATACTACAGAACAAGTCTACATCACTATTGCCGTTTTATGTATACTACAAAACAAGTCGGAATTGCTATTGCCGTTTTATGTACACCACAAAACAAGTCGGAATCGCTATTGCCGTTTTATGTATACTACAGAACAAGTCAGTATCATTATTGCCGTTTTATGTATACTACAGAACAAGTCAGTATCACTATTGTCGTTTTATGTATACTACAGAAGAAGTCTGAATCGCTATTGCTGTTTTATGTATACTATAGAACAAGTCAGCACCACTTGCCGTTTAATGTTTACTACAAAACAAAATGTATACTACAAATAGAGTCAAAATCAGTATTGCCGTTTTATGTATATTGCAGAACAAGTCTGCATCACCTTTTCCGTTTTAGATATACTCTAGAATAAGTTTATCACTATTGCCGTTTTTATGTTTACAATAGAAAAAGTCTACATCACTATTGTCGTTTTATGTATACTACAAAACAAGTCGGAATCACTATTGCCGTTTTATATATACTATAGAAAAAGTCTACATCACTATTGTCGTTTTATGTATACTACAAAACAAGTCAGAAACACTATTGCCGTTTTATGGATACTACAGAAAAAGTCTACATCACTATTGCCGTTTTATGTATACTACAAAACAAGTCGGAATCACTATTGCCGTTTTATGGATACTATAGAAGAAGTCTACATCGCTATTGCCGTTTTATGTATACTATAGAACAAGTCAGCACCACTTGTTGTTTATGTATACTACAAAACAAGTCAGAATCACTATTGCCGTTTTATGTATACTATAGAACAAGTCAGCATCACTTGCCGTTTAATGTATACTACAAAACAAGTCGGAATCGCTATTGCCGTTTTATGTATACTACAGAACAAAGCAGTATCACTATTGTCGTTTTATGTATACTACAGAAGAAGTCTGAATCGCTATTGCCGTTTTATGTATACTATAGAACAAGTCAGCACCACTTGCCGTTTAATTTATACTACAAAACAAAATGTATACTACAAATCGAGTCAAAATCAGTATTGCCGTTTTATGTATATTGCAGAACAAGTCTGCATCACCATTTCCGTTTTATATATACTCTAGAAAAAGTTAATCACTATTGCCGTTTTATGTTTACAATAGAAAAAGTCTACATCACTATTGTCGTTTTATGTATACTACAAAACAAGTCGGAATCACTATTGCCGTTTTATATATACTATAGAAAAAGTCTACATCACTATTGTAGTTTTATGTATACTACAAAACAAGTCAGAATCACTATTGCCATTTTATATATACTATAGAAAAAGTCTACATCACAATTGTCATTTTATCTATACTACAAAACAAGTCGGAATCACTATTGCCGTTTTATGGATACTATAGAAGAAGCCTACATCGCTATTGCCGTTTTATGTATACTATAGAACAAGTCAGCACCACTTGTTGTTTATGTATACTACAAAACAAGTCAGAATCACTGTTGCCGTTTTATGTATACTATAGAACAAGTCAGCATCACTTTCCGTTTAATGTATACTACAAAACAAGTCGGAATCGCAATTGCCGTTTTATGTATACTATAGAACAAGTCTACATCACTATTGCCGTTTTATATATACTATAGAAAAAGTCTACATCACTATTGCCGTTTTATGTATACTACAAAACAAGTCGGAATCACTATTGCCGTTTTATGGATACTATAGAAGAAGTCTACATCGCTATTGCCGTTTTATGTATACTATAGAACAAGTCAGCACCACTTGTTGTTTATGTATACTACAAAACAAGTCAGAATCACTGTTGCCGTTTTATGTATACTATAGAACAAGTCAGCATCACTTTCCGTTTAATGTATACTACAAAACAAGTCAGAATCACTGTTGCCGTTTTATGTATACTATAGAACAAGTCAGCATCACTTTCCGTTTAATGTATACTACAAAACAAGTCGGAATCACTATTGCCGTTTTATGTATACTATAGAACAAGTCAATGTCACTTTTTTCGTTTTATGTATACTGCAGAAGAAGTCGGAATTGCCATTGCCGTTTTATGTATACTATAGAACAAGTCTACATTACTATTGCCGTTTTATATATACTATAGAACAAGTCGGAATCACTATTGTCGTTTTATGTATACTATAAAACAAGTCGGAATCACTATTGCCATTTTATGTATATTATAGAACAAGTCTACATCACCATTTCCGTTTTATATATACTATAGAAAAAGTCTACATCACTATTGCCGTTTTATGTATACTACAAAACAAGTCGGAATCACTATGGCCGTTTTATGGATACTATGGAAGAAGTCTACATCACTATTGCCGTTTTATATATACTATAGAACAAGTCGGCATTACTATTGTCGTTTTATGTATACTACAAAACAAGTCGGAATCACTATTGCCGTTTTATGAATACTACAAAACAAGGCGGTATTGCTATTGCCGTTTTATGTATACTACAAAACAAGTCGGTATTGCTATTGCCGTTTTATGTATACTATAGAACAAGTCTACATCACTTTTACCGTTTATGTATACTGCAGAAGAAGTCGGAATCGCTATTGAGGTTTTATGTATACTATAGAACAAGTCAGCACCACTTGTTGTTTATGTATACTACAAAACAAGTCGGAATCACTGTTGCCGTTTTATGTATACTATAGAACAAGTCAATGTCACTTTTTTCGTTTTATGTATACTGCAGAAGAAGTCGGAATCACCATTGCCGTTTTATGTATACTATAGAACAAGTCTACATTACTATTGCCGTTTTATGTATGCTGCAGAACAAGTCAGTATCTATTGCCGTTTTATGTATACTACAGAACAAGTCTACATCACTATTGCCGTTTTATGTATACTACAAAACGACTCAGTATCACTATTGCCGTTTTATGTATACTACAGAACAAGTCAGTATCACTATTGCCGTTTTATATATACTATAGAAAAAGTCTACATCACTATTGCCGTTTTATGTATACTACAAAACAAGTCGGAATTGCTATTGCCGTTTTATGTACACCACAAAACAAGTCGGAATCGCTATTGCCGTTTTATGTATACTACAAAACAAGTCGGTATTGCTATTGCCGTTTTATGTATACTATAGAACAAGTCTACATCACTTTTACCGTTTATGTATACTATAGAACAAGTCGGCATCATTATTGTCGTTTTATGTATACTACAGAACAAGTCATTATCACTATTGCCGTTTTATGTATACTACAAAACGACTCAGTATCACTATTGCCGTTTTATGTATACTACAGAACAAGTCAGTATCACTATTGCCGTTTTATGAATACTACAGAACAAGTCTACATCACTATTGCCGTTTTATGTATACTACAGAACAAGTCGGAATTGCTATTGCCGTTTTATGTACACCCCAAAACAAGTCGGAATCGCTATTGCCGTTTTATGTATACTACAGAACAAGTCAGTATCACTATTGCCGTTTTATGTATACTACAGAACAAGTCAGTATCACTTTTTTGTTTTATGTATACTGCAGAAGAAGTCGGAATCGCCATTGCCGTTTTATATATACTATAGAACAAGTCGGCACCACTTGCCGTCTTATGTATACTAAAAAACAAGTCAGAATCACTATTGCCGTTTTATGTATGCCACTTGTTGTTTATGTATACTACAAAACAAGTCGGAATCACTGTTGCCGTTTTATGTATATTATAGAACAAGTCATTGTCACTTTTTTCGTTTTATGTATACTGCAGAAGAAGTCGGAATCGCTATTGCCGTTTTATGTATACTATAGAACAAGTCAGCACCACTTGTTGTTTATGTATACTACAAAACAAGTCGGAATCACTGTTGCCGTTTTATGTATACTATAGAACAAGTCAATGTCACTTTTTTCGTTTTATGTATACTGCAGAAGAAGTCGGAATCACCATTGCCGTTTTATGTATACTATAGAACAAGTCTACATTACTATTGCCGTTTTATGTATGCTGCAGAACAAGTCAGTATCTATTGCCGTTTTATGTATACTACAGAACAAGTCTACATCACTATTGCCGTTTTATGTATACTACAAAACGACTCAGTATCACTATTGCCGTTTTATATATACTACAGAACAAGTCAGTATCACTATTGCCGTTTTATGTATACTACAGAACAAGTCTACATCACTATTGCCGTTTTATGTATACTACAAAACAAGTCGGAATTGCTATTGCCGTTTTATGTACACCACAAAACAAGTCGGAATCGCTATTGCCGTTTTATGTATACTACAGAACAAGTCAGTATCACTATTGCCGTTTTATGTATACTACAGAACAAGTCAGTATCACTATTGTCGTTTTATGTATACTACAGAAGAAGTCTGAATCGCTATTGCTGTTTTATGTATACTATAGAACAAGTCAGCACCACTTGCCGTTTAATGTTTACTACAAAACAAAATGTATACTACAAATAGAGTCAAAATCAGTATTGCCGTTTTATGTATATTGCAGAACAAGTCTGCATCACCTTTTCCGTTTTAGATATACTCTAGAATAAGTTTATCACTATTGCCGTTTTTATGTTTACAATAGAAAAAGTCTACATCACTATTGTCGTTTTATGTATACTACAAAACAAGTCGGAATCACTATTGCCGTTTTATATATACTATAGAAAAAGTCTACATCACTATTGTCGTTTTATGTATACTACAAAACAAGTCAGAAACACTATTGCCGTTTTATGGATACTACAGAAATTGCTATTGCCGTTTTATGCATACTACAAAACAAGTCGGAATCGCTATTGCCGTTTTATGTATACTACAGAACAAGTCAGTATCACTATTGCCGTTTTATGTATACTACAGAACAAGTCGGAATCGCTTTTGCCGTTTTATGTATACTACAGAACAAGTCAATGCCACTTGTTGTTTATGTATACTACAAAACAAGTCGGAATCACTGTTGCCGTTTTATGTATACTATAGAACAAGTCATTGTCACTTTTTTCGTTTTATGTATACTGCAGAAGAAGTCGGAATCACTATTGCCGTTTTATGTATACTATAGAACAAGTCAGCACCACTTGTTGTTTATGTATACTACAAAACAAGTCGGAATCACTGTTGCCGTTTTATGTATACTATAGAACAAGTCGATGTCACTTTTTTCGTTTTATGTATACTGCAGAAGAAGTCGGAATCGCCATTGCCGTTTTATGTATACTATAGAACAAGTCTACATTACTATTGCCGTTTTATGTATGCTGCAGAACAAGTCAGTATCTATTGCCGTTTTATGTATACTACAGAACAAGTCTACATCACTATTGCCGTTTTATGTATATTTCAAAACGACTCAGTATTACTATTGCCGTTTTATGTATACTACAGAACAAGTCAGTATCACTATTGCCGTTTTATGTATACTACAGAACAAGTCTACATCACTAATGCCGTTTTATGTATACTACAGAACAAGTCGGAATTGCTATTGCCGTTTTATGTACACCACAAAACAAGTCGGAATCGCTATTGCCGTTTCATGTATACTACAGAACAAGTCAGTATCACTATTGCCGTTTTATGTATACTACAGAACAAGTTAGTATCACTATTGTCGTTTTATGTATACTACAGAAGAAGTCTGAATCGCTATTGCTGTTTCATGTATACTATAGAACAAGTCGGCACCACTTGCCGTTTAATGTTTACTACAAAACAAAATGTATACTACAAATCGAGTCAAAATCAGTATTGCCGTTTTATGTATATTGCAGAACAAGTCTGCATCACCATTTCCGTTTTAGATATACTCTAGAAAAAGTTTATCACTATTGCCGTTTTTATGTTTACAATAGAAAAAGTCTACATCACTATTGTCGTTTTATGTATACTACAAAACAAGTCGGAATCACTATTGCCGTTTTATATATACTATAAAAAAGTCTACATCACTATTGTCGTTTTATGTATACTACAAAACAAGTCAGAATCACTATTGTCGTTTTATGGATACTATAGAAAAAGTCTACATCACTATTGCCGTTTTATGTATACTACAAAACAAGTCGGAATCACTATTGCCGTTTTATGGATACTATAGAAGAAGTCTACATCGCTATTGCCGTTTTATGTATACTATAGAACAAGTCAGCACCACTTGTTGTTTATGTATACTACAAAACAAGTCAGAATCACTGTTGCCGTTTTATGTATACTATAGAACAAGTCAGCATCACTTGCCGTTTAATGTTTACTACAAAACAAGTCGGAATCGCTATTACCGTTTTATGTATACTACAGAACAAGTCAGTATCACTATTGTCGTTTTATGTATACTACAGAAGAAGTCTGAATCGCTATTGCCGTTTTATGTATACTATAGAACAAGTCAGCACCACTTGCCGTTTAATTTATACTACAAAACAAAATGTATACTACAAATCGAGTCAAAATCAGTATTGCCGTTTTATGTATATTGCAGAACAAGACTGCATCACCATTTCCGTTTTATATATACTCTAGAAAAAGTTTATAACTATTGCCGTTTTTATGTTTACAATAGAAAAAGTCTACATCACTATTGTCGTTTTATGTATACTACAAAACAAGTCGGAATCACTATTGCCGTTTTATATATACTATAGAAAAAGTCTAAAACACTATTGTAGTTTTATGTATACTACAAAACAAGTCAGAATCACTATTGCCGTTTTATATATACTATAGAAAAAGTCTACATCACTATTGCCGTTTTATGTATACTACAAAACAAGTCGGAATCGCTATTGCCGTTTTATGTATACTACAAAACTAGACTACATCACTATTGCCGTTTTATATACTATAGAATAAGTCGGCATCACTATTGCCGTTTTATGTATACTACAGAACAAGACGGAATCGCTATTGTCGTTTTATGTATACTACAAAACAAAACGAAATCGCTATTGCCGTTTTATGTATACTATAGAACAAGCCGGTATCACTATTGCCGTTTTTTGTATACTATAGAACAAGTCAGTATCACTATTGCCGTTTTATGTATACTACAAAACAAATCGGAATCGCTATTGCCGTGTTATGTATTCTACAGTACAAGTCGGAATCGCTATTGCCGTTTTATGTATACTACAGAACAAGTCAGTATCACTATTGCCGTTTTATGTATACTACAGAACAAGTCGGAATCGCTATTGCCGTTTTATGTATACTACAGAACAAGTCAGTATCACTATTGACGTTTTATGTATACTACAGAACAAGTCGGAATCGCTATTGCCGTTTTATGTATACTACAGAACAAGTCAGTATCACTATTGCCGTTTTATGTATACTACAGAACAAGTCGGAATCGCTTTTGCCGTTTTATGTATACTACAGAACAAGTCAATGCCACTTGTTGTTTATGTATACTACAAAACAAGTCGGAATCACTGTTGTCGTTTTATGTATACTATAGAACAAGTCATTGTCACTTTTCTCGTTTTATGTATACTGCAGAAGAAGTCGGAATCGCTATTGCCGTTTTATGTATACTATAGAACAAGTCAGCACCACTTGTTGTTTATGTATACTACAAAACAAGTCGGAATCACTGTTGCCGTTTTATGTATACTATAGAACAAGTCAATGTCACTTTTTTCGTTTTATGTATACTGCAGAAGAAGTCGGAATCGCCATTGCCGTTTTATGTTTACTATAGAACAAGTCGGCACCACTTGTCGTTTAATGTATACTACAAAACGAGTCAGAATCACTATTGCCGTTTTATGTATTCCGCAGAACAAGTCAATGTCACTTTTTTGTTTTATGTATACTGCAGAAGAAGTCGGAATCGCCATTGCCGTTTTATATATACTATAGAACAAGTCGGCACCACTTGCCGTTTTATGTATACTAAAAAACAAGTCAGAATCACTATTGCCGTTTTATGTATACTGCAGAACAAGTCAGTATCACTATTGCCGTTTTATGTATACTAAAGAACAAGTCGAAATTGCTATTGCCGTTTTATGCATACTACAAAACAAGTCGGAATCGCTATTGCCGTTTTATGTATACTACAGAACAAGTCAGTATCACTATTGCCGTTTTATGTATACTACAGAACAAGTCGGAATCGCTTTTGCCGTTTTATGTATACTACAGAACAAGTCAATGCCACTTGTTGTTTATGTATACTACAAAACAAGTCGGAATCACTGTTGCCGTTTTATGTATACTATAGAACAAGTCATTGTCACTTTTTTCGTTTTATGTATACTGCAGAAGAAGTCGGAATCACTATTGCCGTTTTATGTATACTATAGAACAAGTCAGCACCACTTGTTGTTTATGTATACTACAAAACAAGTCGGAATCACTGTTGCCGTTTTATGTATACTATAGAACAAGTCAATGTCACTTTTTTCGTTTTATGTATACTGCAGAAGAAGTCGGAATCGCCATTGCCGTTTTATGTATACTATAGAACAAGTCTACATTACTATTGCCGTTTTATGTATGCTGCAGAACAAGTCAGTATCTATTGCCGTTTTATGTATACTACAGAACAAGTCTACATCACTATTGCCGTTTTATGTATATTTCAAAACGACTCAGTATCACTATTGCCGTTTTATGTATACTACAGAACAAGTCAGTATCACTATTGCCGTTTTATGTATACTACAGAACAAGTCTACATCACTAATGCCGTTTTATGTATACTACAGAACAAGTCGGAATTGCTATTGCGGTTTTATGTACACCACAAAACAAGTCGGAATCGCTATTGCCGTTTCATGTATACTACAGAACAAGTCAGTATCACTATTGCCGTTTTATGTATACTACAGAACAAGTTAGTATCACTATTGTCGTTTTATGTATACTACAGAAGAAGTCTGAATCGCTATTGCTGTTTCATGTATACTATAGAACAAGTCGGCACCACTTGCCGTTTAATGTTTACTACAAAACAAAATGTATACTACAAATCGAGTCAAAATCAGTATTGCCGTTTTATGTATATTGCAGAACAAGTCTGCATCACCATTTCCGTTTTAGATATACTCTAGAAAAAGTTTATCACTATTGCCGTTTTTATGTTTACAATAGAAAAAGTCTACATCACTATTGTCGTTTTATGTATACTACAAAACAAGTCGGAATCACTATTGCCGTTTTATATATACTATAAAAAAGTCTACATCACTATTGTCGTTTTATGTATACTACAAAACAAGTCAGAATCACTATTGCCGTTTTATGGATACTATAGAAAAAGTCTACATCACTATTGCCGTTTTATGTATACTACAAAACAAGTCGGAATCACTATTGCCGTTTTATGGATACTATAGAAGAAGTCTACATCGCTATTGCCGTTTTATGTATACTATAGAACAAGTCAGCATCACTTGCCGTTTAATGTTTACTACAAAACAAGTCGGAATCACTATTGCCGTTTTATGGATACTATAGAAGAAGTCTACATCGCTATTGCCGTTTTATGTATACTATAGAACAAGTCAGCATCACTTGCCGTTTAATGTTTACTACAAAACAAGTCGGAATCGCTATTACCGTTTTATGTATACTACAGAACAAGTCAGTATCACTATTGTCGTTTTATGTATACTACAGAAGAAGTCTGAATCGCTATTGCCGTTTTATGTATACTATAGAACAAGTCAGCACCACTTGCCGTTTAATTTATACTACAAAACAAAATGTATACTACAAATCGAGTCAAAATCAGTATTGCCGTTTTATGTATATTGCAGAACAAGTCTGCATCACCATTTCCGTTTTATATATACTCTAGAAAAAGTTTATCACTATTGCCGTTTTATGTTTACAATAGAAAAAGTCTACATCACTATTGTCGTTTTATGTATACTACAAAACAAGTCGGAATCACTATTGCCGTTTTATATATACTATAGAAAAAGTCTACATCACTATTGTAGTTTTATGTATACTACAAAACAAGTCAGAATCACTATTGCCGTTTTATGTTTACAATAGAAAAAGTCTACATCACTATTGTAGTTTTATGTATACTACAAAACAAGTCGGAATCACTATTGCCGTTTTATGTTTACAATAGAAAAAGTCTACATCACTATTGTCGTTTTATGTATACTACAAAACAAGTCGGAATCACTATTGCCGTTTTATATATACTAAAGAAAAAGTCTACATCACTATTGTAGTTTTATGTATACTACAAAACAAGTCAGAATCACTATTGCCATTTTATATATACTATAGAAAAAGTCTACATCACTATTGCCGTTTTATGTATACTACAAAACAAGTCGGAATCACTATTGCCGTTTTATATATACAATAGAAAAAGTCTACATCACTATTGTAGTTTTATGTATACTACAAAACAAGTCAGAATCACTATTGCCATTTTATATATACTATAGAAAAAGTCTACATCACTATTGCCGTTTTATGTATACTACAAAACAAGTCGGCATCACTATTGCCGTTTTATGTATACTACAGAACAAGACGGAATCGCTATTGTCGTTTTATGTATACTACAAAACAAAACGAAATCGCTATTGCCGTTTTATGTATACTATAGAACAAGTCTACATCACTATTGCCGTTTTATATATACTATAGAACAAGTCGGAATCACTATTGTCGTTTTATGTATACTATAAAACAAGTCGGAATCACTATTGCCATTTTATGTATATTATAGAACAAGTCTACATCACCATTTCCGTTTTATATATACTATAGAAAAAGTCTACATCACTATTGCCGTTTTATGTATACTACAAAACAAGTCGGAATCACTATGGCCGTTTTATGGATACTATGGAAGAAGTCTACATCACTATTGCCGTTTTATATATACTATAGAACAAGTCGGCATTACTATTGTCGTTTTATGTATACTACAAAACAAGTCGGAATCACTATTGCCGTTTTATGTATACTATAGAACAAGTCTGCAACACCATTTCCGTTTTATATATACTATAGAAAAGGTCTACATCACTATTGCCGTTTTATGTATACTACAAAACAAGTCTTCATCACTACTGCCGTTTTATGTATACTATAGAAGAAGTCTACATCACCATTTCCGTTTTATATATACTATAGAAGAAGTCTACATCACTATTGCCGTTTTATGTAAACTACAAAACAAGTCGGCATCACTATTGCCGTTTTATGTATACTATAGACCAAGTCGGCATCATTATTGTCGTTTATGTATACTATAGACCAAGTCGGCATCACTATTGCCGTTTTATATATACTACAAAACAAGTCGGAATCACTATTGCCGTTTTATGTATACTACAAAACAAGTCGGAATCACTATTGCCGTTTTATGTATACTATAGAACAAGTTGGCATCAGTATTGCCGTTTTATGTATACTATAGAACAAGTCGGCATCACTATTGCCGTTTTATGTATACTAAAAAACAAGTCAGAACCGCTATTGCCGTTTTATGTACATGTATACTGTAAAACAAGTCAGCATCAGTATTACAGTTTTCCATTTATTAAATCATTTTATACGTTTTTACAAGAATCTTTTATGGCTGTTAAAGCCTTGTACTGATAATAAATGCATTATTGTTAAATCATTTTAATCTTTAACTCTTGAAAAAAAAAAAAAAACACTAGATGAAACGTGAAAGTATATTACAAGTCGGCGCCAGTATTTCCGTGTTATGTATACTATAGAACAACACGGAATTATTATGACCGCTTTTTGTATTCTAAAGAACAAAACAGGATAATTATGACTTTTTTTCCTGTCGTTTAGAACAATACAGAATTACTATGACTTTTCATATATATAAACTAGAGAACAAAACAGAATTACTATGACCTTTTTTGTATACTACAGAACAATACAGAATTACTATAGACTTTTTTGTATACTATAGAACATACAGAATTACTATGATCTTTTTACATATACCGGTATTTTAGAACAATACAGAATTACTATGACCTTTTTTGTATACTATAGAACAATACAGAATTATTATGATCGTTTTTTATACTATAGAACAAAACAGAATTACTATGACGTTTTTTGTATACTATAGAACAATACAGAAGTACTATAGACTTTTTTGTTTACTATAGAACAAAACAGAATTACTATGACCATTTTACATATACGGTATTTTAGAACAATACAGAATTACTATGACCTTTTTTTGTATACTATAGAACAAAACAGAATTACTATGACCTTTTTTGTATACTATAGAACAATACAGAAGTACTATAGACTTTTTTGTTTACTATAGAACAATACAGATCGTTTTTATACGATAGAACAAAACAGAATTACTATGACCTTTTTTGTATACTATAGAACAATACAGAAGTACTATAGACTTTTTTGTTTACAATAGAACAATACAGAATTACTATGACCATTTTACATATACCGGTATAATAGAACAATACAGAATTACTATGACCGTTTAATGTATACTATAGAACAATACAGAATTATTATGACCGTTTTTATACTATAGAACAGTACAGAATTATTATGATCGTTTTTATACTATAGAACAAAACAGAATTACAATGACCTTTTTTGTATACTATAGAACAATACAGAAGTACTTAAGACTTTTTTGTTTACTATAGAACAATACAGAATTACTATAACCATTTTACATATACCGGTATTTTAGAACAATACAGAATTACTATGACTTTTTTGTATACTATAGAACAAAACAGAATTACTATGACCTTTTTTGTATACTATAGAACAATACAGAAGTACTATAGACTTTTTTTGTTTACTATAGAACAATACAGAATTACTATGACCATTTTACATATACCGGTATTTTAGAACAATACAGAATTACTATGACCATTTTACATATACCGGTATTTTAGAACAATACAGAATTACTATGACCTTTTTTGTATACTATAGAACAAAACAGAATTACTATAGACTTTTTTGTTTACTATAGACCAATACAGAATTACTATGCCCATTTTACATATACCGGTATTATAGAACAATACAGAATTACTATGACCGTTTAATGTATACTATAGAACAATACAGAATTATTATGACCGTTTTATACTATAGAACAGTACAGAATTATTATGATCGTTTTTTATACTATAGAACAATACAAAATTATTATGACCGTATTTATACTATAGATCAATACAGAATCATTATGATCGTTTTTTATACTATAGAACAATACAGAATTATTACAGTCATGAATTTTGCAGAGTTCTAAATCGATTCCTCGAAAATTAGAGTTTAACAAGAAATGTTTCTGCCAATTTGTAAATATTTAATTTCCAATTCGTGCCAGTAGCAATTATCATAGCATCTTGGGAATAAGGATTGTAATCCATCTATTGACTTTGGACATACATATTGATTTTATTTAGCATAATAATGCGTAGGTTGATGTTGTCGCTATGAAGATCAGTTATGACGAAAGCAGACTTATAGATCGATATATACGGCCATTTTCTGCTATTTTCCAAGAAGAAAAGGACAAAAAAATTATAATTCTATAAAGGGTAAATATTTAGCGTCTTTAAAACATTATTAATTTTAAATTTCATCTTTGTTAAATATATTTTTGTTTTTATATAATTTATATTTATATTTTGGGTTCTGTTTGCTTGATTTTGGTTTATATAACTATGTCATATACATAATAAATGGAATAAAGATTGTTCCAGTAATAGACAACGATTTTAAATTGTTGTTCTTTATTAAAGCACATTTCATAAACTGAATATGATATATCACGATTTCGTTAATCGTCAAATGTTTTAATTGGCATGATAAATTTAACATTTTGTGGGTGGGAAAAATTGTATTGAATAGAAAATCAGCTGATTTCTGTATGATAGATTTAGGCATTTAGACACTAGCAATAACATACGGGTTAGATATTTTTTTTCAATGTACGTCTCGATGATATTTTGTTTATGACGTTCACGAAAGATCAGATAGGTGTTACATACATGATACATTATGTTTAATTTGGATATTTTTAGACAGATTGACATGTAATATCGATTTCTCCTCTTCTTACATACAATGTTATCATTTTAATCAATCATGGTTAGTTATCCATATTAATTTCACAAATAAATAAATAAATAAATAAATAAATAAATAAATTATTGAATAAATAGATAAATTAATTAATAGATAAAAATTAAAATTCTGATTAGCTATTTGTTATTTTTCTAAAATTTTCATATTGTACAATATACAATGTGCTATTGATTGTTATATCATATACCCCTTTTTGAATTTAATCATAAAAATACATTGAAAAAGTGGTATATATGACAGTTAAGGAATTACATTTTCCCGTGTACCAAAGGAAAATGGACTTACCCTAACTTTTATAGCAAAATTATATGTATTTTAAATGTTTTAAGAATAAGAACCCAATTACCGTTAAATTTTGGAGCGCCAATATACAACCATGAGTTTTAGAGAACAAATTAAATTAAAAATATTTTGAATAAATTTACCATGTTAAATATTTCCTTGAAGTTGTAGATAATTCAAATGACGCAAGCGTGAAAAAAAAAAAAGAAATATTTTCCCTTGCTTTTGCATCTACCTACTAGACTAATACCACTATGGTTCCGAAGAGCCGAATGAATGGTCTTACAAGTGCGCTCCGAATCACGGTGCCTCTTACTGCCTTGGTTTGAATCAAGAGTCAGTTCGTTTATCGAAGTTCCAATTTTTGTTCGTTTGTTTGTTTTTTCGAGTATTGTGGTTTCTTTCGCCATACTTGAATGAAGCGGCTCGATATTAGTGATAGAAACTTGATGGGGTGTAAGACAATGTTATTTCTGATCTCATATAGCACGTGGCAGCAAGTTGCTAAATAAAATGTAAATGTAACATTTACAATAGCTGAGTGACAAAGGTAAAACATTACAAGACAGCAATTGTTGGTCAATTTCTGGTCGTGGCACTGGCCATTATAAGTATATATACAGAGATATAAAACTACGTTATGTAGGATCTCAAATTATTTTTACAACAACCAGTCTTTCAAAAGCCAAGTTTATTATTTCAAAACCTGCAAAGAACCAACATCCTACAATAATCAGACATTAATATTACATCTTTATATAAGAGAATTATTTTTGAACAAACTTAACATGGAATAGCGCTTATTTTGTTTGGGGTTTTGAACTCATAATATTTTGTTTTTTAGGTCCGTTAAAATGGTCCCACTTATAACTCTACTAACTTTTGGCCTTCTATCTACAAATTATGTCTACGGCACCTACAACCAGTTGTTACTGAATGACTTAAACCAGCTTTACCAGTTAGGTAAATTAGACGGTTACTATGACGACGACCTTGAAAGTAGAAGTTCGCCTGATAGTGATTGGACATTGTCCTACAGAGATCCAACAATGAATGATCCAGGGATTTTCAGTGAGGCATCAATCAGAGACCAAGAATTCATCGAACACAGCCCTTTATGGGGATACCAGTCGGTGTCAGGTAAGATATGTCAGAAGTTATGGTGAAAAATTACACATGGACATCTTCAATAAAACTAGAAGTGTCAGGAATTTCACCATTTAAACATTGTTCTGTAGTACCATAAGGATATTCCTGTATTAGAAATGTGATTATCTTTAACAATCTGTACTTCCAATTGTTATTTCCAATAAAAAAACTGTTACACAACATTTTTGGTATAAATATGAAATAAGTGTTTTGGCTAAGACCTCTGTTTCTGAATATGAAATATGTGTTTTGGTTGAGACCTCTGTTTCAGATAGTTAAGCATCATGCATTTTTTTGCATCATTGTCGACTTTTTAGATTGTTTATCTTCAAATTGTGGGCGAAAAGTCAAAGACGTGGACTTATAGATCGCAACACCTCCAGCCAGCTATATATTAAAATCTCAGTCAGGAAGAGTCTATTGTGAAAAATTTTTTTTTCACTTGGCTTGCTTGAAGCAGATGGTTTATTCCAGCCACTCCTGTGCCTTTACCATCCCAGAACTGACTGACATGAAACATGTATAAATGAAAAAATCTTGACTGGGGTGTAAAACACCATTCATCCATTCAGTTAATTTTATCTGTGTCATTTGCTGTTAATAGTTGCTTGCAAAACTTGATAAACAACCTAGTCTCCCAACAAATAGATTTAGCGCAGAAGACGGTGTTGGGGAGGGGGTGGGGGTATTTGTCTTTCAAGAAACTGCTCTAGGTATGTTTTGACTCGTATTCTTTGTTTAAGACTTTGTTATTTTATATCATGTTTTGTCGTTACTATACTGGTTTCTGTACATAGTTTAGAAACAGATTACATATGCTTTAGACTTTTTTCTCTATAGGGGGCACTGGTGATGGAAAAGAGAATCCAAAAGAAGTAAAAACAGACAAGGTCTTGCCTGCATATTGCAACCCACCAAATCCATGCCCTAAGGGATATACAGGTTAATTATTCACATATAAACTTAAAATGGTTTGCAAAGAACTCATATGCCAATATGCTTTCTTTGTACTTCTTTCCCACCATCTGATGTTGCTGCACACTGCATTTACTCCTAAGATTATGTTTCAAAAGATTCATAAAATCATCGGGTGAAGTACCAGTTGAAAAACTAGCACAGTCAGTTCATCAGTAATTGATGGCAGGAATATAAATGTTGTTAAATTTGTTAATATGAATTCAAAAAAGAGTGAGAGTAACAAGATGCAAAAATAAAACATTCCTGAATACACATATTTCATTTTGATGTAATTTGCTTGCATTTACACTGACCATCATCTGACAACACATAAATAAAAGTATGCAAATATTTTGAAATCACAATTCTCACGAAAATATGCAATCACAAAAATTCTAAATTTACAGTATGTGGATAATCAGGGGTTCAAATTAGGTTACAAGTTAAAAATCTTTATCAGATTGAAAATTGATAAAAGACATTTAGAAAAATAACAACTCTGTTTGCAAACTGGCAATTATAGAACTTGAGTTTAATGCAAATATGATGGGGTAAACTATGCAATAAGATTATGAAATAAGATCGTCATAGGTTTTGTTTTCTATTACAAGTAAATGTTTCCATTTATCTGTTCAGGATTGGTTGTTATAAATTTGTTGATGATTCAGGTGACACTTGCAAGTAATGTAAAAAAGTTTTCCAATTACATGTATCTAATCTGTTTTTGTTACATTTACCATGAAATGAATGCTATATATTGTAATACAGTGTAGCTAGATACATAATGAAGAAAAACATAATTTGATTATCAGAAAACTTCTGTTAAGCTGTTTATTTGTATGGATTTCAATATTTTAGCTGAAGACAACTGTTTAGAGAATTTTGACAATTCTATGGAGAACAACCGCAGACTTATGGCACAACAAGAATGTCCTTGTGATACAGAACATATGCTTCATTGCTCCAAAGGACAAAGCAAGATTGACTCCAAGTCAGAGAACAATGCACAGCTGGGTAAGATGCTCAGTGAATTAGAAGAAATCGATGGATCTAATGGTTTGGTAAGTAAATATATTAAATTTTTATACATGTATAAAGCTGCTTTCCGAAAATTTGAATTCAAGTAGCAAATTAAGAGTTAACCTTCAGAATTCATTGTTGGAACTTGGAATTTGACATACTTGTCTTTTATTACTTACAAACTTGACTGGTTTGTTAAAATCAAGATTAAAATGATAAATGCATATTCTCCCTACCTCATCTACTCAAATTTGTATCACACGAAAAACGAGAGTATTTTTTTTTTGCCTCTATAGTTTTGTTTACAAATATCTTCATATTTAATACGTTTTTTTTTTTTTTTTTTTTCATTTTTTTTTTTTCAAAAGAAAAAAATGCCCTGATTTTGAGTTTGTTTTTTTTAAAAAAATTTACTCTTGAATATAAATATGATAGAATGGGTATTACTATAGATTCATTACATTAGATTAAACAAAACCCTAAACAGACATATTAGATGTCAGCATATAAATATGAAAGTGTTCTTGATATTTCAAAAAATATCTTTTCACTCTATCATATCAGTGGTTTAATGGTGCAAAATGAAACCTTTTCATTTCAAATAATACTTTTTGAGTACCAGGCATCTGGTTGTAAAATTGTGGAGTCATTATTACTCTCCAAAACTGATTATATAACTATCAGTGAATGCACCATTTTGTCATGTGATTACTCAGTGCCAATACAAAGTCGGTAGTTTTATGATTATTGGTTCAAATACTAATGTTTGTTGTTTATTCTGTCTAGTTGTTTTGGTTACTGCACCATATAGGCTTTCTAGCTATAAACTGATTAATACATGTACCATTTTCAACTATGTGTACTAGAAAAAAATTCAAAAGTAATAGGTTTCAGTTTATATTGGGGACGAATAGGTTTAAATTTATTTTTTGTATTGTGATTTTTGCATTACACAGGGAGATGACAAAGCATATCTAGGGGATCAGAAGAGACAATATCTGGTCGCAAAGAAAAGTCCACCACATCTTTTACACAGAAGGGTAGGCATGTAACATATCTGTCACATGTAGCAAGATAGCATTACTCACCAGGAATATCACAACAGGATCTAGTATAAAGAGCTAGAAAATTTTGTTTATTTTACCTATCCATTTTGTTGAGTTTTTTAATGCATGTTTTAGAAAGTATGATTTTTTTCTTTTCAGAAATTTTATTCATTTGTTTTGATTTGTTAGTGATTATTTTCTTCCTTGAAAAAATTCTCTTATTTCTTTTAAACAGCAACAGTTTATTTTTTAAACATGAGCACATGCATGCATATTTATTCTAATTAAAAATGATCATATGATCATTGTTTTTTTTTTATGTCACACACACACACACACACACACACACACACACACACACACACACACAGTGAAAACTGTATAGCTCTGACTTCACACTTACCTAGTTGGTAAAGTTTTTTTGAAAGATGACAATAGAAAACTGTTGAAGTTAATTTTTCAGGTTAATTAGGAAACCAATATACAATTATGAGTAATCAAAAGTTTCACTGTTCTGCTCATTATGTCCATTTCATTTGACATCTAATTTTATCTTTTAGTTGCCTTATTTGGTGTGTCATTAAAGTTATTTTACAAAATATCAAGAAGTGGCCAATAAACACAAATTACTGTAAACATACTAATTTTAGCAGTGTATTAATTTTAGCGATTTTTGCACTATGAAAGCAGCACTAATTTAAATACACCACTTAAATAAGTATGTCTTATAATCTGTTTTTCAAAATTTGATTTACACTAATTTAAATCCATGCAAATTAGTTAAAAATGCAATATGCAATAAAATAACTACTGGTACACAATAAAATTAGTACATTTACATTATTCCTTATAAGTAAACTCTATGTTGATTACAGATGGCATGCCTTTTCAAGCACTACAGAGGTGTTTTAAGCATGCACTTAAACAACAGGTCTCACTTTTAAGTTTTATTCAAAATACAACTGAATACTTTTGTAATAAGCTTTTTACAGGTCAAGTTTGGGTAGGAGATGAAAATTGTTTCAACAAATTTCCACATCATGAGTTAGACTTGAATCCACCACATCTTGACCTGTGACAGTACCGCATGTCCATGCCCATCCAGGTGTTAAAACTTTTTGTAAGCTAGAAACAACGCTACCAAAAAAAAACCCAAAAAAAACAACAACTTATCAGACCACTTTATAGATACATCTTATGAGTTTTCATACTTTTGAATGTTTTAATTTTGCAATGTTGGCTGTCATAGCATAAATGACTTAAATACTAATTCAGAATTTGCTTCTAAAAAGTTGGAATTGCACAGATATATTGGTAATCAATTTGACATCCTCATGTTATAATATAAATTTATAATTCTATGGTTGTCTATCAGAATACAGCTCAAATTTTTAACTATTTTCAAGATGAGGTTTTTAGTATTTTTTGTATATTTAGTGAAGTCAGACTATACAGTGTGGAATATATCAGAGTTTTTTCTGTAACGTTTTCCACATTCAGTTTTGTCCACATGATTTTGTTTTGAAAGTTATAGTTACATTTGTTGGTACTAGATTAGACTTTTTTTAATTATAAAAATGTAACTGAGTACATGTAATTCCATTTTTGCTACAAAGCAATAACTGTAAAATCACATACGTTCATATAGGTATTAAATTTCCCTATTTCTGTGGATCGGTTAATACAAAACTTTTATGTGAACAGAATTTTCTTTTACTTTAAAAGACCTAAATGTGATTTATTTTCACAAAATACAATTCAAAAAATTTGTCTCCCAACAATTTTTATTAAATTTCAAAACTTTTAACCTCCATTGAAATTTATGACTTTATATTATACACGTATGTCTGTCTCTATAATGTATTTTCTGTTCCACTGAATTTAGATTTCCATGTGTCAGAAGCATCTAAGGGTACCCATCTAAGCTATGGTTTCTCAGTAACCAATTAGATAAATAATTCCAATAAAACCTTTTTGGAATTATTTTTTTTTTTATATATAGAACATAAGTCATTAGGACAATTGGATCATTTCTCAAAGACCTTTTTATAACATATTTTTACTATTCTACATTATACGTGTACATGTATATCATTTACCACCTCATCTCCATTTTTTTCCCATCATTTCATTTAATTTTCCGTATTTTCAGGCTGTTGAGAATTGGGATTACTTAAATAATCCTTATTTCAAGGGGGCAAAGAAAAGAACACAAGCCAAGAAACACAGTTCAAACACAAATAACAGGGCACAATATCTAAAGAAAATTCCAACTAACATGTAATAAATTTAACATTAAATGTAACTACATCTATATGTGTAAAATATAACAGTTTTAATGTAAAGCTTGTGGATATTTATAAGGGAAGATCATTTTAAGGTAGAAAAAATGTTAAAAAGTTATTGAAATTATATTTTATTGTTCAGTTTCCTGTTGTAAACATATTAATGAATTGTTTGAATTATATTAACCCCAGGAACCAAATAAATATATTTTTTCATCAATAATTTCAATATTTTGCAATACATGTATAAGTTTATTTTACTTTATAATCATAATCAAAGTTATGAAAATTCAGCCATGTTGGAAGCTGGCCATTCTGCTCTATATAGATTTGAATACTAAATATAAAACCAGCATCATTTCTCTGTTTTAAATGTTGCTGACAGAACACATTGTAAAATGTTTTGAAGTTGCTATAGGGAGATAAGTCTGGAAAAAGATCTAGTCTCAGTAGTCATTTCAAGCAGTATTTTTTTAAAGATAGTTATTGTTTTTATCTCTAATTGATAGTAAACTTTGAATAAGTCTGTATAAACCATTTGAAAATGTGAATGTAATTTTAAGAGTAAAAATATCAAGTTTACAATAATTTTTCTATTGGGAAAATCTTGAAAAAATAATAAATGAGTTTCATTACACAAAAATTCTACGTTCTGTACATTCATGAATGGATATAATATTTTACAGTAAAATTGTAAATGTTGAACACATGTAACATCTTTTTTTCAAAATATATAATTTCAAGGTACAAATAACTGTGATTAAAGGTGGAAATTCAGTAATCATCACACAATACAGTCAAACCTGTTTACAAAAAGGGCACATATTTTAACTAAAAAGTCATCTCTGGACAGGAATAATAGGAAAGTTAACAATTTCGGCTGATTTTTCTAAAAAAGACGGGTTTCTTGAAATAAAAAAGTGAGGATGAATTTTTGTACAATAAGACAGGTGCTCTTGATTTAGAGGTCTTTTATATTAAACATAACTAAAACAACCAAGGCCTAATGTTTAATACAGATGAGCAGGTGTCCATTATGTCCAGGTGACCTTTAAACCAGGTTTAACTGTATCCTGTTTTGTTTATAAATTTTATGTTTGATGATACAATTAAACTATTATGTTACATATTGTATTAAATGAAAAATATCAAATTTGATTTTTATTTTATTTTCATATATAATCTTTCTCTAGATGCAGCAGGTTGGTGGTTTTATCTGGGAACTCTAGTTTCCTCTACCATCCCAAAACTGATCACCATGATATTTGTATATTAATTCAGAAATAGTTTAGATTGAAACACATTTCTCTATTTACAGAGATAAGATTCTATCAATTCACACTGGTATTGATAGTCACCCTAAGTTTAGTTAAAAGTTTATTATGCCTACTACAGACACTTTAATACATTTTACTGGTAAAAATGAAATAGTTCAACTCACCTGCACATTTTGTATAAAAAAATCATTGGATAAAATTAAAATATGACACAAATGATAGATTTAACCAATGAATTTCTCAGAAAGCCATCCATGTTTTACAACAGATCTTGTGTTTGAGCTTAGCAGGAATATTTATATTTGTTAAGTATAAGTAGGCAGTATAAAATCTTTGGTGATGATTGGGACTGGTTGTGAAAAAAAAAAAACTAAAAATGAAGCCAGAGGTATGTGGGCCGCAGGGGTAGCACCCTGGTGGGGGATCCAGGTCCATAGAAATTGGCTTATAAGCATTTTAGAGGGCACTAGAAAGCTAAAAAAAAATTGAAGGATTAAAAAAAAAAAAGAAGCAGATTTTACAATTAATACTCACAAAAAACATCAGATGAGCCATATTGCATATACCAGTAGTTCAACCATCTGCAAGTCAGTCAATGCTCCATAGATTGTATACTTCTTCATAGGGAGTATTTTGTCATGAATAAGGCAGGGATTGGTAAAATGCTGGTTAATATCCAGTTAAGATGATTTCACTTGCATCAAGAACAGTTCTTAAACAGTGAAAGAAACCCCAGGACCACAAAAACAATCGACTTTTAGCAAGTGAACTGGCAGAATCTGTCCAAAACGGAACTTGAACCTAGGCAATGAGAGACACTGTGATCCTAAAGCCATCACTTGGACCACTAAACTATAAGTCTTGTGATTGAATGGGAAATTACTTCATGATTGATTTATTCCGAGACCTCATCAGCTATGAGTAAAGTCATATAAATTTTTAGCTGTAGATATACATTGCTCTTTGGTAATGCATAGATACAATCAAGGTAACTTTTTTGAGTACCAGTAAAATACATTTGTAAACAAAATTTTTACATTGCTTGTATTTTCCTCAGTTATTAATTTGCTTTGAATATACTGAAAGAGAATTGATCCACTGGATAACCATGCAGTTAATAGTCTTGTATATATTGTAATAGGGATCTGTATTATAATTATGTCTCAACTATGATATTGCATGTTTGCTTTACAAAAATAAATAAAAATTAAAAAAAATAAATTGGTCAATGCAATTTAAGTGAATGGTAAATCTATTTTGAAGTCAACACATCTGTGATTATCCCAACTTATGAAGTTAGCATTGACAACGGATGACCATATGTGACAATGTGCATGTTAAGAAAGTGAAAATAATGTCCATTAGGCAGCAATGTCCACTCCAAGATCTATTATCCAAATTTGCTGTAAATCATCAATGTTTTTGTGTTGTAAGTTTGCAACATTCTAGAACCATAAGTTTTTGAAAGTGTAAACTTGACCTCAACAGAAAAGAAGACACAATATTCAAGATAAAATTGTATTCTTTATACAGTGGAACCTGTATAAAACTTACACATAAACTGAAGTTTATGTTCTAATTGACAGAGTTTTGTATACACAGGTTTATTAAGCAAGCATTTAGAACTGGGTTTTGGTTTCTTCAATTTTGGTTTTTGTGGGTACCATAGTATCAACACAGCCTTAATGAAAACTGATACAGAGCAGGTCAGAATCACTTGCACAAAACGCATGCAGTATATGAACTTCTGCTAATTGTTGAAAATTATGGACATAGTTTGGAGTTCATGTAATAGTGTTTTATGTACAAGTCAAGATTTTTAAACTTATATCAAGGAGTCAGTTCTGGGGTGGTGGAGAAAACCATCAACCTACATAAATGAACTGACTGACTGGATCTTTATCTTTCCAAGCAAAATTTGAACCCAGGCGGTGAGATGCACTGCAATCCATAAGCATGCGCATTTGGACCACTCAACCACCAAGGCCCTAAAAAATGGTAGTAAAAAGAGTGTTATTGCAAACTGTGAAAAGCTGAAAAATTGCTGATGAGACACAAACGATTAACATTCAACCAACTTTACCTAACATGATATAGTTAAGTTTGATAAAAGAATGAATTGAATTAGTGATGTGATTCAAACTAAAATATCTTCTTTGATAAGTCTTTGGGTAAACACAAAATCTCCACTACAACATAATTTTTTGCAAGCTTTAAGTATTTTCTGTTTACACTCTTGATTTGTTAATATGGCACACTCATTAGCTTCATTTAGTAAGATTGATTGATTTTATAGGGTTTTACGTCCCAGTCAAGAATATTTCACTTGTATCTAGATGTCACCATCTATAGATGAGGTGACAGAAATTTTGTCCTTTGCAGTGTCCTTAGGGCAATGAGCAGGAAGGGTTCTTTAAAGTGCCATGCCTGCCATGACACAGGGCATCAATTTTTAAGGTCTCATCTGAAGGACCCAGTGACTTTCATTTCTAAATGCATAATGCTTAGCAAAAGAACAGTCAATACCAATTTTCAAGTCTTGGTCAGACCAGCTGGGGTTCGAACCCTCCACCTCCTACATATGAAATGAGCACTCTACTAACTTCTTCAGCTTTCGATTGGCTAGGAGCCAGGTGTTTCAATACCTGACTAGTACACATAACAAGGCAAGCTCATCACACCTGTAAAGTAACACAAACATCAAAAAAATACAATGCACTATTAGATTAGTTTTGCTTGGAAAACTTTGTTTTATGTTTCAAAAATACAAACACCTTCAAGCACTTTTAAGAAAGTTATTAAAGATAAACTATTTTATGATGCACTACTCTTCATCTACATTCAATATGTTATCAATGATACCTGGATTTATTTGATAGCTATATTATACATGTACCTGTACTTCCATTTGACACTGGACTAAATGAGTTTGATTTTGACTTCCAGAAACGTCTATTTTATAGTGTTAAGACTCAGTTTTCTAAAACTGACTCAAAGTGTTTTAATGTCAAAAGGTAACAGCTTTATGACAGGTAAATTGGGAGAAAAAAAAATTGAAATAAAAATCAATATATAATGTATTGTAGAAGCTTTATTGTCTAGAAATGGAGCGAATTAAATAAAAATATTGGTGAAAATTGCTATTCAACTTACATGTTTAACCCTACAAAATTGAAAAAAATAATAAATTATTATGCCAAAAAATAAGGACAAATAACTAGCATTTCATACTACTTAAACTAATTTCTCTGCAATTAATATGCAATAAAAATAGTTCTTAAACTAAAATATTTATGCTAAATATTTTTCCCTACACTTTTCAAGAACAAATAATGAGTACATTTTTTACCCAGAATAAGAGCATTGATAACATACTTAATTTTTTTCTTGACAAAAAATCTTGGATAACATTTTTTAAAATGATGGTTTTAATTCACACTAATTTAAAGAAAGAAAGAATATCCAAATTTGGCTGAAAAAAAACCCAACATTTTAGCAATTCAAAAAATATATATAACCATTACATTTACGGTTATACTGAAACAAGAATACCCTTGCCCAGTTTATATAGTCACCATAAGACTCCACTTGTGTTTTTAACTGCCCTTAACATTAACAACATTGGATTTTTTAACACATCTATATCAACAAAGGGATACACAAACAAAAAGACATGTTTTAGTATCAAGCAAGTTTAAAAAAGCCATATTTTCAGATGGTCATATATAATAGTAAAAAGTGGAATATTTTGTATAATGCAACATGATCCTGAGCAACTATTGTACCTTTGGGTTTGAGTCTCCTGGTCTCTTTGAATTGAAAAAATAAACTAGATTCATTATGAAATCCATTGTGATTGTCATAAATTGATTTCTCTTATATACTGTATAATATGTAAGATAATCATCATCAGATATGCTTGTAAAACAAACACCATTTTATCAAGAAAAAATTCAAAGTTTAGTTACAAATACACACAGAAATTTGAAGAAAATTAAACCAATTTTATCTCAAATATATTATTAAGATACACAGCAACATGAAAAATAAGATTGATGAAATTAATATCCCAGTAAACCTTAAAACTATTTTATACCTGTACCAATTTCACCAGCATACAATGATACACCAAACACGAGGAATATGCCTTCCATTGGATATGGGATTATATACGCTGACATTTTCTTGTATCCTATTAAACCGACTGTATTCCATTGCACTTTAACAATACATGATCATAATTCTTTTTTTTTATTTTTTGGATTTCAACAGATGTAACTGTTTGTGGAAATGTGGAGTTAAAAATAAAATTTACAATAATCCACAAGCTTTTCAGGATATGATGTTTAATGTTTGTCATTGTTTCCATGGTAATATCACCTTTTTAATTTCCTGATTAAGGAAAAGATAAATAAGGTAAATGTACAAATTGAAATTTTTCACATCAACTATTGATAAAGAGGAACTAACTGAACAGCAATGTATGATTTAATTTTAAGGCGACATTTGTTGTTCAAGGGAAAAAACTCTGTCAGTTTTGTTATATATTACTGGCAATTTTCAAATTGTTGAAAAATTGCATCCATGCTGCCTTTTGCTATATTTTGTCCATAAATATATGAGAATTAATAATAATAAAAGAAAAGAATATAGATTTTTATAATAATATTACATATGAATTTAACTTTTGTGTATGCTCTACTCTTAACACATTGAAATCCATTTAAACCAGTGAAAAAATTGGCAAGAAAGTTTCTCTATAAAGCCAAAAACTGGTTGCAAAGTCATTAAAGCTGAAACATCCTTTTCCTTTCATTTACACATGTATATAATATAAAACATTCCCTAAATTTTTAATGCACATATATGTCTAATACTATACATTGTTTATTCCTGGTATATTTTCATTTCATCAAACATTTTTACACCAGTCAGCACACATAATTACCTAAATATAACTTCTTTTTAAATCCTTCATTCTTAAATCAGATACAAAGTTAACATACACTTTCCATTTATGCTTAAATCATACTGATTTTTAAGAAACGTGTATGCAGCTATCACTATGTTTATATTTACAAGACTTGCATATTATATTTGAAGAGTGCATAAACAATGTGTGTGTGTGTGTTCTATCAAGTGCGTGTGTGTGGGTGTTTCTGCCAATTCTTACAATTCAGGCAAAATCTTAAACATCATCAACTGTTTCTTTAAACAATCATAAGCAAAATGTCAAAAGAAATTCAAAATTACAATCTAGATGATAACCCAAATGAACCATTCAAAAAAAAAAAAAAAAAAAAAAAAAAACACCCACCAATGGCAGAAAAGTTTTTGTTTCTGTAAATTATATTTCCAGCCTTAAAATGTATCTTCCATCAGATTGAACTGCAGATCTTTATATAGAATTTCTTACAATGTTATAAATTGATGTTTAGAACTAAAATAATCTTTCTTGAAAAGTTTTACTAACCATCACTTGTTTACATCCTCCAGATTTCCAAGAAGAGGAAATACAAGATAATTAGAAAATCCCACATTAAATTACATTAATGAAGTACAGTGTATTCTATAATGTTATATTTTATTAAAACTACCATTTTTACTGAATAAAGATTCTGATATTAATTTACACTGACTCATACTGCAACAATTTCCCATCTAACAATGATATTTCTAGTTCAATGTGAATACAAATTTTTGCAAAACACAAATGTTTAAATTACCAATTTCATTTTTTTAAAATACCAATATCTTGGGATTATTAATTGCTAACTATTGAGCCAATATCAATCAAATGTTACATAAGGTTGCAGAGATTTAATGCTTCTACAATGTTTTTACAACAAAGGTCACACATTTACAAATGCAAATTACATGTAAATAAATAGAATATTTTAGTAAATACGCATGGTAAAGGTAATAATAATAAAGTAGAAAAATGCGCAAATACATGTACAAATGTATTAATAAACAAATATGGAATTATATACTATCAATGTTTTTTGATAGTATGGTACATTTGTTCCTCAAACCAATAAAAAAAGTTTATTACAAGGTTGCATCATTTAAACTGTAATGTTTGCATGTATCCAAGCTAACTCCATGAAAACTTGTTTCTTGATGTCATATTCACTCTCAGACAGATGATAAAGTCTCAACTAAATTCTGCGTAAAAACCTGTGTATACCAAGACTAAGCTTTGGTAGATGTCTCATTTACCATATCTTTTAGTTGTTTTACTTCTCAAAGAAGTAATCTTTACATAAGCTTCAAAAATCCAAATGACATAGTAAAAAATAATTTGACACAAATAGAAGTTAGCCAGTTCTAGAAACAAGTGCCTCCATTATTTGCTACTTAAAAAATGCCATCTCCATCACCTATGATAGAAGCAAGTTTTCAAGCCTAAACTTTTATAGGCTGTTAAAGGATACAGATGAAACACACACACACACACACACACACACACACACACACACACACACACACATATATATATATATATATATATATATATATATGTGTGTGTGTGTGTGTGTGTGTGTGTGTGTGTGTGTGTTTTCAAATGCATTGGTAAATTTTGTGCACTAGAAAAAAAAATTTAAATACTGAGGAATTTAAATGGTAAATGATTATAATAACTAAAAAAATACATGAATTACTCAATTTAGCTCATTCCTTCATTTAGTTCATTTATGGTCTAGAATGAAATCATATCGATCGCTAGGCAATTAACTGATAAAAGTTGATGTAAGAGAAGAGCACCTTTTGAAATAAAGTATAAATAATAGAAATATTATAAAAATTCTAAATATAAATGAAATACATGTATAAGTATATACCAAATTTAATTTGATTTATAAATACCTATATTAATTATCAATGAAATTTTATTGATGTACTTTACTTACACAAGTATATTAACAAAGAGACCTATGATATATTCAAACCATTATTTTGTACCAAATATTATAAGGTCAAGAAGTTTTTAAAGAAATTTTTTTGTACTAAGATATGAAAAATGTTTTCCCTGCAAAATGACATCAGAGAGCAAATGCTCAACTGTTGTCAAACCATAAAATATTTTATGACATGCTAACTAATCTGCAAAATGTTCTTGTAAAACATAAAGAATCAACAAATATTACCGATAACTAGTAAAAGTGGCATGTTGTTTTTCCCTGAAGATACCTGAACTAAGTCTTCAGTAAATTATACACGGGGGAAATACCAATTTAACAATTTTGGCATCCATCCGAGCCGGTACACGCTTTATTGCATCCGTCCAAAATTTTGAGAAATATTGTCGTGGTACGGCATCCGTTGGACAACACGTGGGAGAAGTTTAGACTTATTTGGTATGGAAAATGACACAAAACTAAGGTTTAAAATGACATTTCACTACCTATTTTAACGATTTTCTTTTAAACAACTATGAATCAAGTTCCAATCAATTTCTCCAATGTGGAAGTTACATAAAATGATTGTTTATCCTTCTTTATGAAGTGTGGGAGTTAATTGTTCAATACCTATGGTATTAATGCAAATTTTTCAGTTTAAAAGACACTAAAATTTCACTTCTTCAGACATTTGGTTAGAGAGCTTTGTCTTGACCAAATGTGAATATGTTTTAGGTTTCAAATTTATTTTTTCATTTTTAGCGATACGGCATCCGACATGTGTTGGTACGGCAGCCGTTGAACTTCAAAATGCTGTTGATACAGCATCCGTTTATTGTATATTTCTCCTAAAGACCGAATTCGGACAAAACATCGAGTAATACAAATAAGAAATTATATGATCCAACAAATAAAAGTCTTAGAATATATCTACTTCAGTTCAGAAAAGGTTTCCCGCATTTTTAACGAAATGTACAGGTCCATTGTTAATCAAAGAAGTTTGGTTTTTTTTTTTTTTTTTTTTTAAATTTATTTATTTACCTTATTATTTCAAAATTCAAGTACAAGTATAGATATTTAAAATCACATGAAAAGCATCCATACAATGTACTCCAGTACTGGAAATTAACCCTGAATAGTGAAACTGGAAAACTTGGCTAAATTACAAGAACATATGCTGACACAGTTCCAAATCAACTTAAAAGAGAAGGTAAACTTAAGGGTTTACGGTCAGAAAATGATTCTGTAATAATATTTCGTTACCATAGCGAAAAAATGTCGCATGCTTAAAAGAAAATAAAGCCCAAAACACCTTATAAAGATATAATTGATCAGAATAAACATGTGAAAAAGCTCTTTGTTGAAAAGTCTGATCATAATTTTGGCGACCAAGACTGAAATGTTGATGACGACATCGATATGGCTGATGAAGCTACTGAATCAGATTTATTGGAGTTACGATCGTTACTTCCATCCATTATCAGTAATTTGAATAAAAATCTGGTAAATTAGAGGCCTATCAGAAATATTGTAAACTCAACACAAGTGATATATTTCCATATGACAATATTTGTCATCTTCTCTGTCTGGATTTGGTAGAATGGTATGGCAGTGATTCTACAACGTTAATGCTCTACAAATGTGAGGAGACAATTCGCTTTTGGAGAATTGGCTACAAGCTCTTCAAAAGATAATTTCTCAGGTTTATGAGTGGCCCTTAAAAGTATTGGTAACGTTGTTGGTAATTCTGAATCTAAAGGTCAATTTAATCCAGAACTTTCTGATGTGAACTTGTCATTCCAAGCAGACATAATTTGACGGACAAATCTGAAAGTGTAAAGTCTTTGATGCCGGGTTTGATCCCTGAAACAATTAGTAATTTATCATCAGTCATGAGAGGCAGAGTGACAAAATTGACGATTGATGGCAAAAAAAGTGCAAGAGGTCGGGGTAAGACCATGGGCGACGTTGATTGCTGGGGGTTTGAGGCGGGACCAACTTTTGAATCAGCAAAAGAGCAGATTGATGGACGATTTAACAGCAGTTGAAACTTTGTTCTCTAAATTTGATATGTTGAATAACCGCGGTAATACAAAATTTGAACAAATTTCAACTTCAAGAGATACATACACTTCTGTCAAAAGTATTATACAGCGTATGGGTATCTCCCTATGATCTTTTCACTTCGTACAACCAAGTTTGACATCGAAAGGCATATAGAAACAGGACTGATTCTGGTTAACCATTTGTTGCATTATGGTGCAATTTTGAATGGAGAGGAATACAGTCGGTTTAGAAAATTTGAAAAATTATGTTCCCCTTAGTCGATTTGCTGGCGACATTTCCGACAGTGGTCAGTGACGTTATATGTTAACCAACGTACTGAAGAGTGGTTCACCATTAGATCTAAAGCAAAACTCACTGATAGCACGTGTCACAATGCACTTGGAAAAAAATCCTTTAAAAAACAAGAGGCCCAATAGGGCCTGTGATGCTCAACTGGCTGCATATGTAAGACACTGTTTGTTTTTGATTGTAATGCTGTTTAACGTTCAACTCAAGAATATTTCACTTTTATGGAGACTGTCAGTTTTGGAAATGGTGGAGGACACTGGAGTATCGGAGAAAACCATGACCAAGCAGCAAGTTAACTGACAAACTTTCAAAGATGAAGTGCTAGCCCCACTAGGCATTAATGCACAATGTCAGGGGTGAAAGGTGCTATGATTCGTAACATCGAATGCTTAAGACCACTTGGCCATTGTGGTGCCTGTAAGACAATGTGATGTGGTTACCATAATTGGTTTATCAGCTTAAGAGGGGAAATAAATTGAGCTTATGACCATTATTGCTTCAATGAAGCCTACTTTGCAACACACACATGCAGGCATGCTTCACTATGCCATAAACTCAGCTGGGTTTAGCCAGTGTAGGAACCTTCCACACAAAGTTTGGTTCCAATTCGCCCAGTGGTTTTAGAGGAAAAGATTTTTACTAAATATTACACTAATTTGCATATTTCTTGAAAATTGGGTCAATAAAAATTTTCTCAGAAAAAAACATATAGTATACTTTCTATGGTCATTTTTGTTTGTTTTTTTTTTCTATTTTTAGTTATGATGGCCATTTTTGATGTCAGACAGGGTTGCCTGGTACAACCTTTAGTCAGGCAGACATTTGGCCCTTCACACAAAATTTCATTCCAATTGGCCCAGTGGTTTCAGAGAAGAAGATTTCAAAATATTTCGCTAAATATTATACCTTATGCATAATTCTTTAAAATCAGGTCAACGAAAAATTTCCTACCAAAACCGGTTAAATATGTTTAATCCCTCATGATATACTTTGTATATTTCAAATTTGAGCTTAATTGGTTGAAAATTGGATCTACAATGGCAATTTTAGTGTTTTTTCTATTTATAGTAACAGCGGCCATCTTGGATGTCGGGCCGGGTCGCCTGGTACAAACTTTGGTCTATCCCACCTAGGGACCTTCCACACCAAATTTGGTTCCAATTGCCCCACTGGTTTCAGAGGAGAAGATTTTTAAAGAATTGATAAAATATTACACCTCATTTGCATAATTCGTAAAAATCGGGTCAACGAAAAATTTCTCAGAAAAACCCGTTTTATATGTTGAATGCCCCGCTATCTACTCTCTACATTTCAAATTTGAACAAAAACGGTTAAAAAATAAATCAGCAATGGCTATTTATGAGTTTTTGCTATTTATAGTAACAGCGGCCATCTTGGATGTCGGGCGGGGTCGCCTGGTACAAACTTTGGTCTATCCCACCTAGGGACCTTCCACACCAAATTTGGTTCCAATTGGCCCAGTGGTTTCAGAGGAGAAGATTTTTAAAGAATTAATTAAATATTACACCTCATTTGCATAATTCGTAAAAATCGGGTCAACGAAAAATTTCTCAGAAAAACCCGTTTTATATGTTGAATGCCCCGCTATTTACTCTCTACATTTCAAATTTGAACAAAAACGGTTAAAAAATAAATCAGCAATGGCTATTTATGAGTTTTTGCTATTTATAGTAACAGCGGCCATCTTGGATGTCGGGCGGGGTCGCCTGGTACAAACTTTGGTCTATCCCACCTAGGGACCTTCCACACCAAATTTGGTTCCAATTGGCCCAGTGGTTTCAGAGGAGAAGATTTTTAAAGAATTGATAAAATATTACACCTCATTTGCATAATTCGTAAAAATCGGGTCAACGAAAAATTTCTCAGAAAAACACGTTTTATATGTTGAATGCCCCGCTATCTACTCTCTACATTTCAAATTTGAACAAAAACGGTTAAAAAATAAATCAGCAATGGCTATTTATGAGTTTTTGCTATTTATAGTAACAGCGGCCATCTTGGATGTCGGGCGGGGTCGCCTGGTACAAACTTTGGTCTATCCCACCTAGGGACCTTCCACACCAAATTTGGTTCCAATTGGCCCAGTGGTTTCAGAGGAGAAGATTTTTAAAGAATTAATTAAATATTACACCTCATTTGCATAATTCGTAAAAATCGGGTCAACGAAAAATTTCTCAGAAAAACCCGTTTTATATGTTGAATGCCCCGCTATCTACTCTCTACATTTCAAATTTGAACAAAAACGGTTAAAAAATAAATCAGCAATGGCTATTTATGAGTTTTTGCTATTTATAGTAACAGCGGCCATCTTGGATGTCGGGCGGGGTCGCCTGGTACAAACTTTAGTCTACTCCACCTAAGGACCTTCCACACCAAATTTGGTCCCAATTGGCCCAGTGGTTTCAGAGGAGAAGATTAAAGTTTACACACGCACGCACGGACGCACGCAAAACCATGCCATAAGCTCAGCTGGCTATAGCCAGTTGAGCTAAAAACTGTAGCATTATGATTTTGTATTTTCTAATAAATCAAAACTAGAATTTAGATATGAACAAATGTCAAACATCGAATTTGGCGTTGACAATGAGAAACATGCAGTGGCGACAACAGTATAAAAAATAATGCCATTATTTTACCTGAACTTGTATTTTGTCAAAGAAGGATGTCAAGCAATATTTCACAATGGATCACCATTACTGATTGCAAGTCTTGATGGTAGTCTTCGTTTATCAGTTGATGCTGATCCCATCTTGATGTAAGAAACCAAATGTAGACCCCCGAAAGATTTTCGAACACCCATGTATTATTCGTTACCCTGTTACTTTGTCATGCAGGTTTTGAGTGAAATGGCAGCCTACAAGTGCTCAAACGGCTATTATTCACTGTATGGTCTCCGGATTCTACGGTAGCAATTGAAGTGACAGTGTCTAACAATTTGTGGAATAAAGCTTGGGATGAAATAATTAACAGCCACAAAAGACCATCATCTAGTCAGTCACTTTAAAATCTTCAAAAGGCACCAAGTGCGTTTCATAGCAATTAACTAGTCGTCGCATATAAGCATGAAACCAAAAATAATTATGCATGTCTGAAAGGCGAATATTACTCATGTTAGAAACTCATAGTATGACTTATAAGCAACTTGCTATACTTTACAGACAATGGTTCTATGGTCATTAAGAAAATTTAAGAAAAATATTGAAATGGAAGCCGTACTGCCACTGAACGGATGCCATACCAGAAATTACTTTTGAAGGTCGGATGCCGTACCCGAAAAAAAAGTATTGTAATTAAAACCGATTTCTGTTTAGTTCCTACGTTCTTATACAGAGATATAGATAATTATAGAAAAGTATCCCCGGTCTAAAAATTATTTCTGAGGACACTTGTAATAAATCATTAGCAGTTACTTCAATGTTCTTTAATTGCATAAATATCATGGATATTGAACACCCAATTTCAAACTTCATAAAGAAGAATAAACAATCATTTTAAGTACTTTCACTTTAGAACAAAATATTGTTTCAAACCTTAGTTTAGTGTCATTTTCCATACCAAATAAGTCTAAACTTCTCCCACGTGTTGTCCAACGGATGCCGTACCACGACAATATTCTCAAAATTTTGGACGGATGCAATAAAGCTCGTACCGGCTCAGACAGATGCCAAAATTATTAAATTGGTATTTCAGTGTTATATGAAAAATGCATTTGTAGAATTATCAAAGCACCAAAAACATGAAAACAGCTGCTGGATTGAATGTATACAATGTTTACATATAAATTATAACAATGTAATACTTGATAAATCATAACTATAATCTAAAATACTGTAACAATGTTATTATGCATCACAGTTACATCTTATCCAGAAAGTTAAACCTACATTTGTTGGATTAAATGTCAAAAGTTACATGTGTTTACTTGACATTTGTCGAGATGAAATCCAGAGGCCCGACTTTCATTTTAATAGGAACCTTAACTCTATTAACAGTTTATCAAATTTTCCGGGTTTTGCAACAATTTGGATGGCAAAATTACACCCAGAAAATAGGCTGAAATTATAAAGAACCTAGACCTCAATATCAACACTTTTTATCGAAACATTGTAAGAGAATTTACAGGATATTATGGTGAGGAATTAAAAAATAACAGATCTGAATAACAAAATTTACAGATTTCCTGAACTGACCATTTTGAACAGAACCTATACTAACTATTGTTCAAATGGATCTTGCTTTCTAGAATAGCTTTTCCACGACTTCACCAAATAATTCTTTGATTATCAGCACTATTGAGTCCATTTATATATAAGGTAGGATAACATAAATCAGAACATGAAATTACCATGTTGAAATTAACCTTTTCACTGCAATAACAATACATCTTCTAAGCTCAACTTTAAGAGAGGATTTAATTTAGGACTTGACTACAGTTATTTTCTTCTTTGTTTTATATGACTAGAATTTCTTCATGATAAATATACAGTTACAAAGGTATACACACATATATATATTATACTAACAGAAAATATATAATTGGAAAATCACAAGATAATCTTTAAGATCAGTTGTAATTCCCTTAGCATATGTATACTAGAGTATACCATAATTGTACAATACATAATAATTCCATACAATATTATACATGTACATAAAAAGAAACTTTGTATAACAATTAATAAAAATAACTACTTTGGATACAAAATCAATAATCTGATACAAAATATTTGCACAGAGAGATGAGATTGTCATGTAAACAGAATCACTGCAAAGAAAAGAAACGAACGATCGACAAGGACTCTGTATTGGTATCACAATTTAATTTATCCCGCAGATTCGACTACAAGAACATTATTATCTGTACCCTCTTCATCCTGTTTTATAGGCTGAAATATTGATAGAAAAAGTTACATTTATTAATCATTATTTTGATAGCTTTACACAATATTACATTTATATGGAAATATTAATAATGATAATAAATATCATATTTAATTTATCATTGTTTTAATAACTCTATACAATATAACAAAATTATATGACACATTACCAACAATTCTAAGCAATGTAATTCAATATTATATTAAGTAGCATATAGAAGAGTGTCTAGGATATCAAAATTCCCCGAAATTTCTGGTAACAACTCATTAAGGCCGGGTAAAAAAAAATTCTCTGGTTCTCAGACACCGCCGCACGCTTAAATTCACCGCCGATCGCTCCATTTTAATGTGGTGTAAAAAAAAAAATATCCACCGATCAACTGTTTTGAGCAGAAAATAAACTATAAACATCAAACACGTCAATGACTAAGATTTTCAAAAGTGAAAGTAGAATTTTCAAAACGCTTTATTGATCTAGATTGTAAAGAGCAAAGGTTGTTCTCGGGACACCTCGTAAGTTTTCCTCTTCAGGAAAGGTAAATTACTTCAATTTACGTTTCCGAACGTCTCAGTGTAAAAAAAACCCAAAAAAACATGGCACCTGCTCCGGAGAATTTGGCCGGCAAAGCAGATGAAGTGACGATTTTTTCAAGCTTTACTTTCAGTTTTGACAAGAAATCATTAGTACCATTGACAATTGTGCCAGTGAAGTCCAAATTAACCGTACAAAAAAATTGTGATGGACTTTTGAACGATATGTTAGGAAATGAAATCCCTACCAAAAATAACCCTGCCATAAATACAACACTTACATTCGATGTATATGTTGTGCATTACGCCAAGTATGCATGCAGTATTTACATTTTACACTTTTGTTTCAAAATATTGGAAGGTAACCAATATATGGTTGTGAATCTTTTAATACTGACCAAAATTAATGTGAAAAAGAATATGAGTTAATACAGCTTTATAAATACTGACTTAGAACTATTAAAAGACACTACTTCTCACTATGTCACTGTATGTGTGAATGTTCAAGTTTTTTGTCATAAAGAACATGTAATTGCTTGTTTTTGTATACCATTTTAGCAATGCCAGCCCATTTCCTGGGTATTGTTCTAAAACACAACATCACTGTTTACTGTTTGAAAGTTTATTTAATACACTTTTCATATATGAAAATAAAATTCTTAGAATTCAAAACTGTATCTATCTTTTTCATAAACATTTACATAATGATGCATTACTGAAAATATCAAAAGATGGTTTACACTCTAACTGAGTTTAATATCTTTTTATTCAGAAGTATGGTTATATGTATTAAAAATTTTGCATAAAATAAAATGCCTACCTTGTGCATAAGTTTGTGGAATAAAATAATAAAATAAAATAAAATACCTACCTTGCCACTTTTTGAAAAAAAAAGTATCTGAGAACCAGAGAATTTTTTTTACATGGCCTAAATTAGACAGTGATAACTATAAGAATGGACTCTTTACCAAATAACAGAATAATAGAATTAAGTTACAAGGATTAGTTGTCCCTTGAGAAATGAATATAAATAGATGTTTATTTGATAAGTACTTTACAAACAAAGGTCACATAATCATAAAGCAAATCTACAAAAGCACTGTAGCAAATACAATTATGTACAGTAGAAAATGCTAAAACTGAGCCCTGTGCAGAACAAAAACTTGTTTAACTGAACTATTTTATAAGGACTTACCATAAATACTGTTTGATAATTAATTTGTGTTAAAAGAAAAAGAAAATCTTCCTGATCTAAACAAAACCTTCCAAGTCTTGATGATGTTTTGTGTAGAAAAATTGCAAACAACACAGTATTCAAACAGATGAACAATCTATAAAATTTGACTGCTCAGATGTTCTGAGTCCAGTGCTAATCTGTATTTGTGGAACTGAGTTAACTGTAGCATTTTAGTGATGTAAAAGATAAATATAACCGATTGATTGACTGCAAGACAATCTAGTCTGGTTTTTTTAACCATATGGTAGAGGGCTGTCTTATTAACTGGAAGGGCCTAGTTTTAAATATCAGCCACGCAAGCTTTTTTTTGACTATTGGTTCCCCCCCTCCCCACGCCTGTTACAGGTACTTGGATAAAGGAAAGCTGTAAAAAGACATTTTAAAGCCTAGGTGGTAGATGAATGCTTACCTGATTTTTGTTAATAACCCATTGATCATCTACAAAATATTTATACAGGTATTCACCAGCTGGTAATTCCATTTTAGCTGTAAAAACATCATCACTGCAAAATACAGTAAATTTTAATCAGATTAAGCATAATATTCAAGCAATACTGTAATCATTTCTTAACACTTATCTTGTACAATTCAAGATTTTCACAGATTATGCAACTTGTGCCATAAAATCATACACGTCTATATAACATTATTGTCCCATGCCAAACAGAACATAATTTTATTTTTATCAAATGTACATTTCAAATGTCAAGGTCACAAATATTCGAACCAGGTACATGTTTTATTTTTGTCGTAAGCTGTTTGTACATACATCAGAGAACCATTAATTAAAGTGTCAAAGGTCAGTTAATATACCAGTATTCATGCAATCTGGTTTAAATGAGGGGCCTCGGTGGCTGAGTAGTCTAAAATGTGCACTTACAAATCACAGTGCCTCTCACTGCCTGGGTTTGAATCCCACTCGGGACAGATCCTAGTGTGAGAAAGTTTGTCAGTTCGCATGCCAAAAGGTCAGTATTTTTCTACAGGCTCTGAGGTTTCCACAGACAATACAGAACTGACTGCCTCAAAAGAAGTGAAAGAATCTTGTCTGGGTCGTAAAACACCATTACTCCACTCCACTCTGGTTTATATGATGTACAGTTTACCTTTTTTCTAATGGTATTTTTTCCTTCCATTCATTAAAAGTACCACTAACAAGAACATTTTCACCTGCTTCCTCCCATTTAAATTCTACTTCATATTTAGTTTCCTATTAAAAAGATACAATGTAATCATAAAAACCATTATATTATAAGGACCATTATCCCATACATTAAATAATTGTATTTCCACTTCAGTAATCAAGACCCTGCATATTCTAGCATTTATTTTTTTTATCTTACCAGTATCTGTCACTTAGTAACAATGTGTATTGACTAGCAACTTCACATTCCATCAATACGTTTACTGTTATTATTATTATTATTATCAAGTTATTGTATACAAGAATGAAAGACCTCAAATTCTTAACCACTGGTGTCTAGTTATAACATCTTTTTTTTTTTAATCTTTCAAATATTTTATTCAGATCTTTTCTACTAGTACCTATGTTATTTTTCAGCAGTATTTTTTAAACAACTGTATAATGTAATATAACACCATCTACATTCAATCAAAAATAAGTTTGATTTTCCCCCATTTTCTTTTGTGTTTTTTCCTGTTTTGTCAGTAGGAACTAAATAAAGTGAATATATTTCCAAATTTTTGTATTATTTGATAGACCCAATTGCTCTTCAGATTGATGGAATGATTTTTCTGTAATTACAAGAGTAGAGACAAAATAGTAGTAACAAAATATCTTACCATTAATTCTGGGGGATGTTCAGTTGGAGGCTCATCTTGTTTTTCAAGATCTTTGTCTGTTGTTTCAGGTTTATCATCTTCAGTTCCATTGGTTTCTGTCTCATTCGGAACTGGTGGAGTAACTTCAATTTGAACATCCTTTGATGGTTCTCCATTTGGTACTACTTCTTCTTTTGTAGGTTCCACCGCTTTATCGCCCACCGTGTCATCTCCATCAGTGCTTGGTATTTCTGCCTCATGGTCCCCATTTATAACAGGTGTTTCCTCTACTTTATCTTTAGAATCATCTACTACTATTTCACCTGCTGGTTCATCTTTTTTATCAATGCTACTGTCAGGTGATGGTGTCTCATTTGCTATTTTGTCTGTCACACTTTCAGATGGCTGTGGCGTTTCTGTTTCTATATTATCTTTAACAATATTGTCACTAGGTTCTGTTTCCTTAGGAACTACACTAGAATCACCTTGTTGATCACCTGTTTGTTCTTTGTCTGTGTTATCACTCTCTTTTGGTACATCTTTAGCTGCCTCATCACCAGTATTGTCTGTTTTTTCCTAAACAAAAACAAAAACAAACAATATACAACAAACCTCATACAATGGATCCTATCAAAACTGATGATGCAGGTCTAAATGTTTATTGAGTGACCAATGATGCAAGGGCTCATCACTGAGGATTGACCACTGCAATAGTAGACCCATAGATGTTGGTGAGAATTCCCAAATGAGATACAGTAAACCTCAAAATTAAATGAGGAAGAATGTAGCTCTCTGGGTAGCTCAGATGGTAGAATATTTACCTTACAGAGCAGGAAATCTGTCCCCACTTTTTTTCTTTCTTCCAGTTACAAAGCTACAACATAATTATCTGTTATCAGATATTAGGGTCTAGCTATTACACAGATATGATATTTAATAGAAATTTATAGGGCACTTGTCAAGATTTGGTTCAGGTTAACAGATAATTAAAATTTGCAGAAAAAGTAAAATGGAAACTGTAGTTAAATACACAGCCAAGTACCTCGGAAAAGGATTAACTATTTCACAACCACTCTCCCTAAACACAATGCTTGGTTACGATTTAACAACAGTTCAAGTCAGGACAGGTAAAAACAACATACAACAGAACTGGAACAAGAGTTGTCACCTCATGGAACACCTGTTATCAGCTATACTACTGCTTGTTTCTGTGATAACTCTCATATTTATCATTGTTTTTTTAAATACATGGTAGTTTATATGTGTGAATAATGATTCTCAGTTTTGTTCTTAAATCTACACCTGTTTATTAAAAGCAAATTACCATAATTTGATATTTGTCTCATTCTGGCATCATATTTGCTCATTTCAGTGTAAATAAATAAATCCAAATACATGTATCATTTGATAATGTCATTTTTGTGATTATAAATTGTAACCCTGTGAAATGTTAAAATTCCTAGAACTTCTCACATACATACATATTTAAGACAATTTGTTTATATAAAACACTTTAATTCTTTTTTTTTTTTCTTAATGGATAAATACTTGTAGAATGTCTTGAAATGTGTCTACATATTAAAGGTAAATTTACACAGATTAAAAACCATGTCAAGGTAATTCCATTTTCATGAATAGGTGTGGGTGGATAGAATGACATTTCATAATTAAACCTCAGGAAAGATTTTTTTTCCACTGGTAACTAAATGTTAGTTACAAAATGGTGGCAATAACTGGGGGTTTCTTTAGCAAGATAATGAAAAATTTTATCAAATTAAGTCTATTTATTTGGAATAGAACCTAGAGGGTGAGAGCCATTGTAAGCTGCAAGGTGGTGCTGAAGACCTTTTTGGCTCATCAATATTTTTATTACCTACAATGATTATATACTCAATTCCTTTGTCTAAGGAAACCCCCGATTTGCTCATTCAAGTTACCACAAAAGTGCTTATACATTTTTTATTTACCGTTTCTGGTTTTTTATCCTCAACGTCTTCAGTAGCCCCTCCTCCACCTCCGTCTCCATCTTTGCCATCTTTACCACTATCATCAGCTGCCTGGTCTACTGTTTTGTCTTCAGCTTTTTCTGTTGTAGTTGTAGGTCCATTTTCTGGTTTATCTTCTGCTTTATTTTCATTTGGTTGTTCATCATTTTTACCTTTTTTAGTCACTTTTTGCTTTCCTGATTTATTTCCCATGTTAATAAATATTTAAATAAAAATCTACCAAAATATCTGAAAAGGAAAAATAACGATATTCAGAAAATGTTCACAAACTCTCAAATCTCAATAAAAACACTGGTTTTTTATTTGCTCACAAAAAGGCCATAATAATTTTATTTCTAGGTATTCATCCCTTCCAACCATTATTTTAACAGGCCCCAGAATTTTGATGATTTTTTAAAAAGATTTGGTTAGGTTTAAAAATTGTAGCCAAATGGTACATCATGATAAAATGGAAGCAACCTGTGTCATCTGCCTCTTATTCTCCATTCTCAGGAAAACTTAATCTGACATAACAGTGGTTAAGCACCATCCAAATAATATACTTAAGTTCATAGAAGACACATTAGGCCATCATAAAATAATTTCTAGATTTTCATCCCTACCTGTCATAAAAACACAAAATTTCTAATGGTAAATTAAAACATTCAATTGTAAAGAAATATATGTAGTTCAATGTGTGGAAAAATCTAAGTTAAGAACAATATTCATGAACTTTAATTGACTCTGAAGAAGTTCAAAATCCTATCATATGTGTCCTTGAGCAGGCTAAATATCTGCGGATATACATTTACTACTGTACTTTTAGACACTTCATTCAACTATGATTATCTAGATTTTGTATTGTCTCAAAATAGAAGAAATATTTTCTAAACTACACATTAAATTTAACTATAGCAGAATAAAATCTTTACAAACAATATTATATGAAAAGTGTCTAAACTGTATGACCACAATGACAGCTAAATCATACAGGTAAAATGTATCACCTGCTGAATGTTAATAGATAATTGATGATTAAATTAGGGTAGGCTTCAGACTGGTTTTGAGTTCTCAGGTAACTAATTACCTGTTACAAACATGTGTACCATTTTGTTATACATAAGAAGCTATGGTACGCTTCAGAATTTATGTGATATAGACATTACCACAAGCTGCAGCAAAATACCAGTAGTCTATTTGTTTGAAGCAGTGGACTGAGGAGGATATTGCTCAACTGAAAAGTGGCAATATCATAGTATGCTCAACATCAGGGAATGTATCAAGCTTTATTCTCTGAGAGATTAATAACCTTTCTCTCGCTTGGCATGAATAACTATAAATGCTGATGTGACATAAAGCAACACTAATATTACAACAACAACAATCTTCCCAACAAGTTTTGCCAACATTTGAAAAACCAGATGCTCAATGGACCTGACAATAGGGAATTAGCAACAGCCCTAAATTTATATTTTTTTGATCCCCTTAAACTCACCTGAGAAAATGTAAAAAAACTTGCAAACAACTTAATTACAAAAACTTTACAAAATTCCTCAAGTTTGGAAATCCGGCAATAATTAATCAGAAATATCTGATCACATTTCATTTATAAATAGCTTATATGCATTATTTAACTATAGTACAATGAATAATTTCCAAATAATGATTTTGACCTTTGAACAAATGAACTTGAATCTTATATCAAAACGGTCGTAATATCAATATTTACAATATTCTAATATATATGCCTATACAAAACGTTCATAGTTTTCAAGATAATTAGCAATTTCAGTCTTCTTCTACAGATATGACCCTGAACTTTCAAAATATGACCTTGACCCATATATCAAAATGATTGTCATATCAATACCTACAATATAATATACATGCCTATACCAAAAGTTTATAGTTTTCAAGCCAATGCACAATTTTTTAGTATTTATAAGCAAAAAATAACATTTCAGGGGCAACAACTCCTACATGGAATTTCATATAGTTATGAAACTTAGTACCTTTTTAAATTTTGTCATGGGGAACATTTTAATAATGTTTTGATTTCATATATCTCTTAATATTTGCAAGAAAATTGCTTAAAACTGCATACATCATAAATGAGGTCATCACCTTGATTTGTGATCTTGACCCTTATTTAAAGGTCATTTCAAGAAAAAGTCAAAACTGAAAACCCCATGTCATTATCTGTTCAAATAGTCAAGTTATAACAATTTGAAGCCATTTTACAGATTTTTTAAAATAAACGCAAAAACGCGTAACCCATTTTTCAACCAAATTTCACCAAATGAACAAACTATAGTCTTAAGACCCTAGATGAGCCAAATATAACATCAGATTTTTTAAAGATTTTTGACCCCTGGGTCACCTTCACCTAGTTTTGGTAGCCATGGCAACACCATGAACAAATCTGAATTGCACCGGCCCATATATGCTTCTGACCAGGTATCATTGAAATTGAAATCTGTACAGCAGTTTTGGAGCAGACATCCAAAATAGGTGTTAACGGCACACGCACATACACACGTCGCACCATGCCATAAGCTCACATGACCTTTAGGTCAGGTGAGCTAAAAATAGTATACCATCAATTTGATTTATTTTTGAAAAGACAATAAATCATGTTATATTGATAAGTACAATGTAATTTTCAACAACTGGATCAGGAACACATATTTCTAACCTTTTGTAGCGACTTTGGTAAATTTGATCTAGTTTTTGATTTAAGAAGCCTTGTACAACCGACATGATTATGATCACAAATAATAACAAGAAGGTCTTTAGAAGCATAACTACTCAAACTGACTGTAACAATGAACAACATTGGAAATCAATAAAAATCACTTGCTAGTCCTTCATACAAAGATGAAACATATCAAGTTTTAAGCTTTCAAGCTTTTCAGTTTTTGTCAAAAAGATCTACTTAAGATAACTGTGACCTTGAATGTCAAGGTCAATGTGGTATAGATGCTTTATCTGAAGTTTCAAGATTCTAAGCCTTTCATTTCTTAAAAAATATATGTTTAAAAGTACCATTTCTTCAGGTCACTGTGACCTTGAAAGGAGGTCAAGGTCAATCTGCTTTGCAAATTTGGTAAAACTTCATGCAATGAAGCTATATAAATCAAGTTTCAAGCTTCTAGGCCTTTTGGTTCATGACAAGATGCTGTTTAAAGATTTTGCTATTTCAGGTCACTGTGACCTTGAAAGGTCAACCACTTTCGCAAACTTGAAAGGACTTGGTCTAAGGATTATTCCTGCCAAGTCTCACTGTAATTGGTGAAGTGGTTTAGGAGAAGAAGTTGTTTAAGTAAAAAGTTTATGGAGGACAGACGATGGACAAATTATCATCACAATAGTTCACCTTGAGCATTTGCTCAGGTGAGCTAATGATCATCATATAAATATCTACAATATTCTAATATACATGCCTATACAAAAAGTTAAAAGTTTTCGAGATAATTAACAATTTCAGTTGTATGATGTAGCTTTGACCTTGACCTTTGAACATATGACCTTGAATCATATATCAAAATGATTGTTAAATCAATACCTACAATATTCTAATACACATGCCTATACAAAATAACAGTTTTACAGATAATTAACCATTTCAGAACCCTTTATGCAGCTGTGACCTTGACCTTTTAATGTATGATTGTCATATCAAAACCTACAATATTCTTATATACATGCCTATACAAAAAGTTGATAGTTTTCAAGATAACTAACAATTTCAGTCTTCTTATGCAGCTATGACCTTGACCTTTTAATGTATGACCTTGTATCATATATCAAAATGATCAACATATAAATACCTACAATATTCTAATATATGCCAATACAAAAAGTTAATAGTTTTCAAGATAATTAACAATTTCAGTTGTCTTATGTAGCTATGACCTTGACCTTTTACCTATGACCTTGAACCATATATCAAAATGATTGTCATATCAAAACCTACAATTTTCTAATATAAATGCCTATACAAAAAGTTGATAGTTTTCAAGAAAATTAACAATTTCAGTTGTCTTATGTAGCTATGACCTTGACCTTTAAACGTATGACCTTGAACCATATATCAAAATGATTGTCATATCAAAACCTACAATATTCTAATATACATGCCTATACAAAAAGTTAATAGTTTTCAAGATATATTCACAAATATACAAATTTTAGTAATTTCCCCCTGAAGTACCTTGCTATTTGCCCATTTTTAGCCTAACAGCTACGATTTGTGAAATTTTGAAACTAGGTATCCTAAAAATGTTATACCTGAAATATCTAAGTTATATCTCTTGTACGTTCATAGAAGATTTTTAAAGATTTTCACTATTTTCCCCTTTCTGGGGCCCCAAGGGGACATAACTCCTTCATTTGTGCAAATCTGAAAGACCTTCACCAAGGCATGACTATCATTAAGTTTCATTAAATATTACTCAGTAGTTTTGGAGAAGATTAAAATGTCAAAAGTTTATGGACGGCAGACAAATTATCACAATAGCTCACCTTGAGCATTTGCTCAGGTGAGCTAATAATATAGCTGACATAGTTTTAATAAAATATGTCAGGCACTTTTGGAAAATAATCATAAGTTATGTTGTGTTGTATACCTGCATGTGAATTTAATAAAAATTCGACTTATCACAAGAAAATTTTATGCTGATGTCTGCATTCTGCTGTATCATAAAATATAGTTATTATTATCTTAAGTAAAACAAGAACATTAAATCTGCACTAATTTATTTCAAGCAGAATATTTTTTTTTTTAAATGTCAAATGTGAAGGATGATATAAATATGATGAAAAATCAATTTGATTATTTTCCATAACTATAAAGCTTTAACATAAATCCCCTAAATAGCTATAAAAATTAATGGAAACAATATACTGAGTATATATATATATATATATATATATATATATATATATATATATATATATATATATATATATATAAAGCACAGATAAAAAACTTTGTCATTTTGAAAAAGAAAATAAGAAAAAATATTCATTATGTCTTTCATTTCAACATGTGGTAAATCATCTACTAAAAGCAAAATATTATTATTGTTCACTCAAGATGTTTTTTGCATTGTCACTAGAACCTAAAATGTCGGTCAATGTTTACTGGTACCTTAAATCCTGGTCAAAGTAACTGGTACCTGGAATGACTGTTAATGTCACTGGAACCTGAAATCTTGGTCAATGTCACTGGTACCTTTAATGTTGGTAAATGTCAATGGAATCTGAAATGTTGGTTAATGTCACTGGTACTTTAAATGTTTGTCAATGTCACTGGTACCTGAAATGTTAGTCAATGTCACTGGTACCTAAAATGTCGGTCAATGTTTACTGGTATCTTAAATTTTGGTCAATGTCACTGGTACCTTTAATGTTGGTTAATGTCAATGGAACCTGAAATGTTGGTCAATGTCACTGGTACCTTTAATGTTGGTTAATGTCACTGGTACCTTAAATGTTTGTCAATGTCACAGATACATTTAATGTTAGTCAATGTCACTGGTACCTAAAATGTAAGTCAATGTCACTGGTATCTTAAATTTTGGTCAATGTCACTGGTACCTTTAATGTTGGTAAATGTCAATGGAATCTGAAATGTTGGTTAATGTCACTGGTACCTTAAATGTTTGTCAATGTCACTGGTACCTGAAATGTTAGTCAATGACACTGGTACCTAAAATGTCGGTCAATGTTTACTGGTATCTTAAATTTTGGTCAATGTCACTGGTACCTTTAATGTTGGTTAATGTCAATGGAACCTGAAATGTTGGTCAATGTCACTGGTACCTTTAATGTTGGTTAATGACTCTGGTACCTGAAATGTTGGTTAATGTCACTGGTACCTTAAATGTTTGTCAATGTCACTGGTACCTTTAATGTTGGTTAATGTCACTGGTACCTTTAATGTTGGTTAATGTCACTGGTACCTCAAATGTTGGTCAATGTCACTTGAACCTTTAATGTTGGTTAATGTCACTGGTAACTTAAATGTCACACTTTAAATCAATTGTTGGACAATGTCACTGGTACCTCAAATGTCTGTCAATGTCACACTTTAAATCAACTGTTGGTTAATGTCACTGGTCTCAAAAATGTCAGTCAATGTCAAGATATTTTTTACTGAATAAAAAAGGTACCTTAACAAAGGTAATTGCCAATTATAGTTACAAATCTCAAAGTCCTTTGTCTTGGAAACATTTCTGTCAGGTTTCACAGTGTCATTGTTTGATTTGTAAGAACTGTAAAATCCATTTAAGTGAACAATTAACAATAAACACACAATGGGTCACAAAGAAAAAATAACATCTTAATACTTCTAACTATGAGTATTTACTTTGGTAAGCTTTGAATCAATGCTGATGCAGGAATTCATATTCAACAGTATGAAAAATTCTGAGTATTATAGGGTATTGTTAAAATTTTGTTGCCATGACTGCAACTTTATGATTTATTCCATACCCTGCACTAGTCTAATGACAGCTATACAAATTGATTTTGATAATAATAACAAATAAATGTTAAGTAACAAAATTGAGTCACAGATTTTAAATTAATTAGTTCATTTATTTGTTTAATCATTGTTATGTGACAATGTCTTTCACAACCTACACCATTACACCTGCACATATATAAGCAAACTGAAATGTAAAGGTATGACCACACCTATATATACAACCTTAAACACTTACCACATCCTTAAAATTACCGGTAATCAAAATTTATTATTTTTTCAAGCAAATTCATTGTATATGTACTAATGAAATTTTTAAAATAATTAGCATTTTCCAACATACAATGCAAGTTTAATCAAGTATCTTTTCTTGGATTTCCATAAAAAATTAAAATATGTAACAGGTGGTAGAACATTAGACAATCTAAGAAAGCTTTACAATCTCTTAAGTCAATTAAACCTTTCACACATCTTTTAATAATCTTACCTAATAAAAATCCTGTTTTCAACACTTATACAAATGTCATTAATCCACAAATATCCATCAAATACCAGCTTATGGCATAAATCCACAAATAACCATCAAATATTGAATTTTTCAATTGGTATGTTAAGGCTAATTAGATGAGTAATAGAATAGAATATAACCCACATTAAGGCAAACACATTCAACAACACAAAACAATTCCAATATCCCTGATCAGTTTGTCAGTCAGTCAGTCAGGAGAGTTCAATACTAATAGTTCTGCTATATGAGTCAATCTACAAACTATTGGCATTAGGTCATCATGGTTTATAGAGGAAATTGGAGAAATGTGCCTGCTATTGTGTTGTGTTTAATGTAATCAATTTAATCATTAGCTAACATATTTTAGCATTCTTTCTTTGTTCACACACACACACACACACACACACACACACACAAGAGAGAGAGAGAGAGAGAGAGAGAGAGAGAGAGAGAGAGAGAGAGAGAGAGAGAGAGAGAATGAGAGAGAGAGAGAGAGAGAGAGAGAGAGAGAGAGAGAGAGAGAATTATAACTGCATTTCTTTCCCTAAGACTGATTTTTTTTGTAATCATGATTTCTAATTTTGAAGCAAGACCTTCTATAATAAAATACATTTATGTATATCATTTTAAGTTCTTGCTTCATTCACCCACCATTTAAAGAAACCCCCAAATGAATACATTGTTGTTGTGGTTTCACTTATATTAAGTTTCTAGCTCATTACACAATTTAATTATAACTAAGTTGGTACTGCAGGAATGTTCTGTTAACTTCGACAGCAAATTCAGAAATTTATAACATATTTTTGTTTCCATTTCATAAATTTTAACAACAGATTGAGGATATCCGGTTTTGTTTGTATTTATTGGCATTGCAATTATTTCAAAAAGCTTTTTCCACTGTTGTTTTTGATGACCTACTTTCAGTAACCAAGGGAATCATCTAGTTAAAAAAAATCATTCTCTATTCTTACTAGGGGCCCTATGGACCAGCAACTGCTTATCTGGTTAATGATTATGGTAAAAAGAATTACACGTAATAGAATATATATAACTTCTTCAAGCTGTTGAAAACAATCTTCTATTTTTCATCTGGTTTTGTCATGGTGTACAATTACCAAAGTGCCAAAAGCTCTGCTTTCAATACGAGCCACTGTCATAAAATCTGTTTTTATATTTGTCATAATATAAAAGAATGTCCAGTTGTCATGGTTTTTCAATAACACAGTATCAAATCATTACAATCAAAGGTGATACCCATAATTTAAATTCAAAATCATGACTTTTTTTTCAATATTTGTTACCTATGTAAGTTAAACTATTGTTTGTATGTGATTACAGAAGCTGATTTACATCATGCATTAATCTGTGTATTTAATATATAAAATTAAAAGATTGGAACTAATGAATCATGTAACAAATTGATTTTTTTCTGTAACAGAATATATACATGTAGTATGAAGGCAAAGTATAAATTGTAGACCAGCATACTTTTTGACTAGACAATAATTGAACTTTATATTAAAGTGGAACTGAATTCACTGAATGCTTGCAAGTGTCATGAGAGTGGTGTTACCTGAGATATATGACTTACATGGAGATGGTGACAAATAGTCAGTTCAAAGATCGCAAAAAGAAATATAAATAAAATGAACCTGGAAAAAATAAGACTTTTAGCAAGTGAAATTTCTCATACTAGGATCTGCCGAAGTTGGATTCAAACCTAGGTTGTGAGACTTAGGGCGATGTGATCCATAAGCTGACAACATCAGACATATTTCAGACCACCTAGCCACCAAGACACCACAAAGAAAGTCTAATCCAATCCAATTTAATCAGAGTCCAATCCTGTGCACATTTTACACATTCCTTGAAAGAATATACACTTGTAAATGGTTTTTTCATGCATATTTTAGAGACTTAACAGTTTTAATTAAATTTTATACTTTAGCAACAGTGATTAACTAATCAATCAATACGAAAAGGGATAACTGTTACTGCTAAAATATATAATCTTATCGCTGGTAACTAAAAGTAAAGATTTTCTAGAACTTTGAAGTGTGCATTTTTTATCTAACTTTATCTTTCACATATTAAAATCTGAGCATCAATTATATCAACAACATATCATTTATAGAGATAGAGTAGACACAACAACAGTTTATAGGATTTTCTTTTTCCTGTTTTTAGATACAAATTACTAGGTGTTTTTCTTTTCATGTTTCATGGGATTTTTGTAATGCACTAAACATACATTATAAAAATACACATATTTTGATCTATCACCACAAGATGTAGACTCAACTGAAGTCAACATTAAATATATACCCTTATTTACTCTAGAATTGAAGCTGCAATTATTTTTGTTATAAAGTAAAATTTGGATAGCAAAAATATCAGTTGGGAATTATTTGGTACCAATCATCCTTGGAATTTGAAAAGTCAAAGTTTATATCAAAGTCCAATGAACTTGAAGTTGTTATCTGTGTGTATGATATTAAAATTCTATACCTAAAAGGATATCATCTTTGATATCACTGGCAGATTCAAGGGGTTGGAAGGGTTGCAATCCTCCTTTGAAAAATTTGAGAGAGAGAGAGAGAGAGAGAGAGAGAGAGAGAGAGAGAGAGAGAGAGAGAGAGAGAGAGAGAGATGTGTAGTCAACCAACCAGTAGAATCAACAGCGGTTCTGCCTCACCCCACTGGGTAGAAATTTTTTATCTGTATAATGGTTTAGTATAGCCATAGTGAAGTCCAATAAGGTTGGAAGATGGACCCAAAAGGGCTGCAGATTTATCTTAATGGTGAATCAAAGTACCGAAAGTACTAAGCAAAACGAAGTGTGATATATTGAGTCATGGTTCAATTATTTTTATTTGAGGCATAGAAACAAAAATAAAACAGAAAAATATGCAATGATACCAAGAAACAATTGGGTATTTCAAATTTATTTAACAATCTTGGTTTACAAGTATACCATTTCCTCAGTGCATTATCCTAGCACCAGGTGAATACTATAAAGAGGGAAATTTTGGCATCAGTATTTAGTAAATATTTGAGAAAGACAACATTGACATCTACTCTATACTTTTAATTTTGCTTAATCTGGTGACTGGGAGCACAAATAATACTGACTTTTCATATTAGCGATAATTTTGTTTTTTATTTTTATTTTTTTTAACTTTACTTGTGAATAAACACAAAAATAAAAAGATCATGAAAATTCTCCGATTTACAATACTTTGTCCTCCAAAAGTTGTGCACACGGTAAGGAAGCAGTAACTAAAATTCTAAGGTCCTGTGTATGACCATGCCAGGGTTTGAACCAATGACCTCATAGTCTAGATACAAACACTATACCACTGAGCCAACAAGACAATCTACTTGTACTTTTGATTACCTTTATATAAATGTTAACAGATTTGGCCAAACTTTGATTTCTTGATCATATTCAAATGAGAGGAAATACCCACTTAATCTCGTGTACTGCAACAGGAAGAAATTGTCCTGCTGATATAACAAAATCAACAAGCCCAAATTATTCCAATTTCTTGATTTCTCTCTTTTTTTATTTTACATTGATCAATAGAACCTTGTTTTATAGATTTATTTATATTTATAGAATTTTGTTAGTTGTGTGGTTAGAATTATACATATGTTGCTGACTACTATAACTGTTTTGCTATTTTCATATAATCCCTGAGACTAACAGAGAACAAATGCTAAAAGAAAAGTACCAGTGTATATTGTAACAATTAAATCACTAGATCTACTTCTATTTTCTTTTTATAACAAATACTAGAATGGAGCAGGAATATAAACATTCTGTTCACTGTTAGAATGAGATATGAAAGACTCACCAGCTGGTTCCTTTTGAATGCTGACAAATATATCAATACTATGACACCTAAGTAAAGTTTCTGGATACAAAAAGTCACAGTAACTCTCAAATATATACACTGCCATCCATAAATTAATATACATGTAAGGAATTCAAATTTAAAAACATTTTACTAGAACTAAGGGTTTTCGGCTAAAATAGTGTTTTTTCTTCCTGAAAAATATTTTTCACAACATTTTTGATAATTTCCCAGTTTTAAAAAAATTCTTAAAACAATTATTTATCAAGAATAACCAACTTTATTGCACACATTTAGAGAATCAAGTCAAGATATCACTTTTAAATACTGAAAAAACTACAATATTTTGATTTCATGAAATTTGACATGACAATTAGAATATAAACTTGTGACTAATTTGTTATTTATGAATGGCAGTGTATATTTCTAAATGACTTGGTCTTGATATATTGATAGTAAATCATTAATATATTAGTGAAACAGACAACCAAGAGTAAAGCTGAAAATAGTATATATGTTTGTGACTGAATCCATTTCATCACCACCACAGGTCAGTCTGGCAAGACAGGAACTGCAAAAAGGAAAGTGATCATTTATCTGGAAACTATTTACTTGTTTTCTGTATGAATGAAAATAGTACTATGGAGTAATAGTGTTTTGAGTCTTAGTCAATATTCATTCTCTTATATCTATCAGTTTTGGGATTGTAAAGAAAATCAGGAGTACCAAGAGATTACCCTCTTTCCCCGCAAGTAAACTGCTGAACTTTTTCACCCTAAGGATCTGCCCGAAATTGAAAATGGAACCTAGCTGTTGGGAGTTGCTGTGATGGGCTGGCACTTGGAACCACCAAGGGCCCCTGCAAGAACAAAAGTAATGTAGACTAATGGATTATAAAGAGCATAGCTTTAATGCTTATAAATACTTCAAGAAAAATCCCAGAAAAGGCAATTTGGAATTCATGTATTTTGAAAATGATACAAAGGTCCATAGAAAGGTGAAAACCCCCTTTTTTGGGTCAAAATCTCCTGAACAAATGCTTTCTATATATACATTAAATGTGTATTAAATTTGACACTGAATGGTTGAATGTTGTGCTTTGTCACATCAGGGATTTTTCAGCTATTCATGTAATGCATGGATTTTAAGTTTCTAAACTGATTTGTACTATGACATTTAGAATGCTTGTATTCTCCCCTGTCATGTCATAAATAGGTGTCACAAATCACTCAATCCATAATGTTGTTATGAGTAAACCAGCAAACCTACAGAATGAAAAATCTCTTTCACTTGTACATGTAGTTAGAAGTGGTGAGATGCCTTAAATTTGCTAACAACTTAACCACATGGCCTCTGTAGTGCTGATATTTATTGAGTTGAGTAATAGTGTTTTATGGACCAGTAAAGAAATTTTCATCTATTTTGAGTCAGTCAGTTCTTGGATGGTGGAGAAAACCGGAGTGCCCCGAGAAATCATTGTTCTTTGGCAAAGCAAACTGACTAACATTCTAACACTAGGATCTGCCCAAGTCGAACCCAGGCAGTGAGAGGCACTTCTGATGTCTATTGTGTAAAATTAAATAGATGTACAGATATAATGATTTCAAAATTTATGAAAATAAAACTCTTAATAACTATAGACAAACATTGTACTGGTACAGATTATTTAAACTAAATCCCCAGGAAGCTACAAGGTTTAAATTTTAACTGACACGACAGGAAAAACACTGATGTTTTAGTTGTTTAGAAAAATGAACCATAAACTAACTGAACCCACACATTATAAACTATATTATAACAGATGTTTGATTTTTAAATAAAAATCATATCCATTATATCACATGCATTAACCAACAGTATCATTAATATTTATGAAACATAAATATGTTAAATTTTTAGTCATCATTTCTCATGTCATCAAAACAACTTATTTAACTTATCCACTAATATGAAAATTAATGTTATAATATTTATCATTTTTCCATTGCTGGACAGTGGTGGTTATGGGGCTGGTGGAGGGGACATTGTCAAAATGGACTACACGGAAGCCCATATGTAGCTATGGTAATAATAAAAGAAACCCAGAAGGAAAAAAATAAGAAGGCAAACGAGTAAGCTTTGATCGCTGTTAGCCACACATATAAAGTGAACACTTATGGATCACAGTACCTCTCATTGCCCAAGTTAAAACCCTATTCTGTACAGATCCTAGTGTGAGAAAGTTGTAAAGTTACTTTCCTAAGGCTGGTGTTTTTCTATGGGCAATCTGGTTTCCTCCACCATCCCTGAACTGACAGCCTCAATATAAGAGAAAGTGTCTTGATTCGTCATAAAACTCCATTACTTTACTCTACACAACATAATAAAACAAATTTAATTCCAATATCTAAGTATTTCAGCAAAAAAATATTATCAAATTAATTAGATTAATGTTTCTAATTTGGGTAAGGAAAAAAAAAAACATCTAAATTTCAAGTTGTACAGTAATTCATTTGAATTGTTACTGGCAGGTAAAACACGTCTGAATATGATGTTTATTATACATATACATCTGTATTATTTAGCTAACATTTTCTTTGCATCTGAATTTTAGACAGCAATGCTAGACACAATTTTGAATGTGCAATGATCTTTTATACCAAAAGTCATTCAATTTGTACCAATTGTTTTAGAGGAAAAATGGCTTGACAAAAAATAACACTTTTTAGCATATTCTCTGAAAACTGGGTCAACGAAATATATTGTTATACATCTACTCTCTCTACAATAAATTTGAACTTATCATAAGTTCAAAAGTAAATCTGTTTATCCATTTTTCTACTACAGTAATAGTGGTCATTTTGAATTTTCAGCAACTACGTCAGACACAATTTTAAATCTGCATCTGTATCTTTCTCACTTTATTCGATTCTATTCATCTCATGACTTTAGAGGGAAAGATTGTCAAACAATAACCTTATCGGTAAAAATGACCAGTATATATAAGCATAATTCTTAAATACATATATTGGGTCGATAACAATTTATCCAAGAAAAAAACTCTTATATATGCAGATTTATATGTGAAATGGGTCTACTTTTTATATATCAAATTTAGAGCTCAAATTGTCTGTTAATAAATCTATATTTATGGTAAACTGATATATATTTTTATATCATTAGTTCTACTTATAAAAACAGTGACTACCATATCTTGAATTTCATATGGTCATGCCAGACACAATCGGCAACAACTAAGGATCTTCTTCATCAAATTTGGTTCTATTCAGCCCAGGGGCTTTGTAGAGAAAGATAATGATTTGAGTTTACACAGATACAGACACTTCGCTATGCTATAAAATTATTACATACTCACGTTTTTTTGTTTTTTTTTTTTTTTAATTCTTTTTTTTTTTTTGTTTATCTAAAATGTATATGATTTGTCAAAGCATTGGTTCACTAAAACACATATACATGTCTATGGATCAACCTATCAGCTGATTACTTACAGAAAAATGCTATTTTAGCAAACCGGTCTGAACCAGCCCTATTGTCTTATAAAAATGGAGAATAATTTTCCTATTAGACCAGAAATGATACCTCAACAACATATGTTACAGAAAACATAACCCGGATTGATTTCATAACCTCACACTAGTTTAAACCCCTCAACATCATTTTAGTTATTGGTTTGCTACATTTATGAATTTTAACATTGCAATAATGTACACAAATCTTGTAATCAGAAACATATTATTTTCTTCTCTCATTTCAAAAATAAAAAGCAATGAATGTCATTAAATCTGAATACGACATGTTGTTCAGATAATGATAGAAGAAGAGGTTAATCCATAAATTAATTATATATTCATCTAAAATTTCTGGTCTTGTAAGATGAGCTAGAAGTATCTCTTTCAGTAAATTTATTGCTTACTCTTTCTTTTTTCTCTCTCTCCATGATATTGATTATTTTAAACAGAAAAAATGGCAGAATTTTTCTGTCGAATAAAGGAAAATAGATAATATGATCTTATTTAAAAATATCAGGCCCCGGTTTCACAATTATTCCTTAACTAAGATTATTCTTAACTTAAATCTGGCAAATTTGAAAACTTAATAATTTTGTTAATTGTTGAGATATTTAAGGTGTCATTTTGAAGATTATTTCAATCTTGTAACATCTGTATTTAAAGTTTTATCAAAAATGTTTATTTGTAACTCAGATAGAGATTGCTGAAATTGCTAAATTTAAGTAAAGGAAAATCTTAGTTAAGAAATGATTGTGAAACCGGGGCCTGGAATTTACATTACAAGAACATTTAGTGGCCACCAAAATTTATTTTTCGACAAAAGAAAATGTTTCAAATACATTTGTATGTGAAATAATAAAACAAAGTAAAACATCTACAAATAACTTAATTTTGCAATTTAAAATTATCATTACATTAATTTGTCTCTAATATTTCTGAATCTTAGTGGTTGGGAGTGGTGTAGAACATGCTTATGAATCATAGTGATTTTTACCGCTTAGTTTACCCAGTAGGGACAGATCCAAGGAAAACAAAATATCAGTTTGTCAGCAACTTTGCAAACAATATATCCATGAACTAGCACCTGTGTCAGCATCTAATTGGTAAGCTAGACAACTGTATAACTCACTGTCAGTCATAACCATAGGAGGTAGCTAAAAGAGATCAGCATAACAGAATGATACTACTTACAACTTCAGTAAAGCACTTCATTAGCACAAGAGCAGAAGAATATTAATTGAAATTTAGATTACAAGAAGTGGTCACTCCCATGATGGGCTATTGAATTACTCCAGTGGTCACTCCTATGATGAAAGACAATATTGACATTACTCTGAGTGGTCAGTCAGTCTCTAGGATTGGGCTATTAGAAAAGTGACACTAATGACCACACACAGATAAAAATAACACATTGGATATGAAGATAAATGAAGAAGCTTTTAGACAGCAACTAAAACTGTAATGATGTCTAATGCCCTTATCAGTACTTACAGACTCCTGGTCAGTCAAAATAAACTAACATTTTATTTACTTTAGATGCTGATATCTCTCTATATGTAGAAGGTCAAACAAGTCAAGTGACTATTGGGTCATTTATCAAGTTCTCCCTAAGTGTGATTCAAATCAAAAATCACACTAATGATGTTGACAAGGCAAATGAGTCTGTCCAATATCATCAACTATGGATGGAATGGAAAAACAGTAAACAGATTTCACTAACGCTTATTTGACTCATTCAATTGAAACAATGGTTTATTAACTGTAAGCCTAAATTTTTTTAATTTTTACTACATCTGCCTCCTAAAAAATCCAAAGACAAAAACAGTGGCTTTTATCATTTATTACTATTTCATGTAAGACAAATTGTTACCCCCATCTTTTGCAAGTAGATCATGAAGGATATGTATTACCAGTATACAGTAAAAGAAGATTGATCATTGATAATTTATACAGCAAATGTTGTCACTGCAACATTTTGTTCAGTTAACATTTGGTGCTAAAAAGTGATATGAGACTTGTAATAAGTAAAAACAAGAAGATACTGATATTGTAATTTCAAAATACTATTTCTCCAATTAAGACGACAACATAATTCAGGAGCATTATAACATATTTACTGTGTAAAAATAATTACAGCTACTTATGTTCCTCTTATTCTAAAGCTCTTAGCCACTTTCCCGGCTGTAGAAATTCCATGGACATATGTCCATGTCCATGTAAAATCCATGGATTTCCACGGAAATGCCACAAAAATCCATGGAAAGTGTGAACATGTCCATGGAAAAATAAATTTGGCATCTTTTTGGCCATGGACATGTACACACTTTCCATGGAATTTCTGTGGACATGTACATGGATTTTTGTGGCAATTTTTGTCTGTCAATGAAAGTTTAACAAAATATACAAAGTTTCAGGCTCAGCATTTTCAACAAACTCTGTACGTGGAAATTCCATGGATATCCATGGCATTTTTATCAAGTGTCTAGGTCAGCAATTCAAGTGCTTTGTTCATACAATTAGGAGGTTCTGCTAGACAACAACAAGAAAAAAAGATGGCTGCCTAGTATGACTAGCATTTTTAGACATTTCATCTTTAGACTATACAAGACTAAGAAGGACATAAAATCTTATATTTTGTGGCAAAGTTACTGGATATTATACAAAGGAAACCTTTTGAGATAATGGAATCTAGTGAAATTATAAGCAGACCATTGAAAGTGTCATTTGGGAATTATTTAGCTGTATTTTAAAGTATGGAAAGTGCCATGTGAGTTTAATTAACTTCATTCTATCATGTAACTAACATAAATGATACAGGCAACTATTTTTGTTATAAAGTTTAACTCAGATAAAAAATTAAAATAAAAAAATGATATATTAATTGTCATTAAGAGTGAGCAATTAATCTTTTAAAGATCTGTATGAACATGAAAATATCATGAATAAAATACATTGGTGAGGTTCTAAAGACTTGATGTGATTTTGTTTAATAATTATTAAAACAGTCATATAATTATTAAAACAGTCATAGGCAACAAAAAGTCACCAAATACGTCATTTCATAATTTCAGCAAAATGTGCTGACTCACAGAGTAGCCATTTTTTTCTTGATGCTGTCTATAAATACTTCATCTGGATGGATCACTTTTTAAAAATTTGACACTTATTTTCCATGTACAATGTACATGGATTCCCATGTACATCAACCATGGATTTGCCACGTACATGTCCACAGATTTGCCACATACATGTCCACGGATTTGCCACGTACATGTCCACAGATTTGCCAGGTACATGTCCATGGATTTGCCACGTACATGTCCACAGATTTGCCATGTACATGTCCATGGATTTGCCACGTACATGTCCACAGATTTGCCATGTACATGTCCATGGAATTTCCACGTACATGTCCATGGAATTTCCACGTACATACGGTTCCAATACTCCAAAATGTCCATGGATTTGCCACGTACATTGTCCATAGAATTTCCATGTACATGTCCATGGAATTTCCACGTACATACGGTTCCAATACTCCACACTTTCCATGTACGAAAAATCCATGGAAATTCCATGGATTCCATGGCAAATCTACACCCGGGTTCACCTGTAGTTAATAAGTAAAGAAGATGCAGGCCTTTTTTGACGAATGTTACAAATAAGTGTTCCCTCCCACATTTTTCAACATACACACTATTAGTATGGCCTTGAGACATTTATCAGTTTTATCTAATTTTCAAGCTGATAAAAGGTCACTAGTAATGCCTTCTTACTTCTGATCTCCTATATATTGTCCATGACACAACATATATATCAGCTAATCGTAATGGACTGATATATACATCATAATACTATGGACTTTTCTTTAATGCCCATTAATTAGTGTAGCAATTCATACCAGAGACAATTCTTTTCTGTCATATCATATTGTTATAACAATTTTTAAAGGAAATATTTTTGCTGTGATTATCATAAAGAAGCTGTGTAACATTTTTTTCTCAGTAAGATATTTTCCTAGGTGTCTGTCACAGTTTAATACAAATTAAAAACTGTGCTTAAAGATTTCTATCATATGTGTATGTGAAAGATGAAAAAAAAACAAAAAACAAAAAAAAAAACAAAAACAAACAATGGGGTTTGACATCCACAATATTTAATACCTAGCTGAGAAACTAGACAATACAATACTTCATATGTAGAATGGTCAACACTCAGCTCAAGTGTGGGTAGAAAGTCCTGGGTCCAAGGTTTAGTCCGACATTGTTAGCCAGTTGCAACATTTATCATTGGTCTTATTGAAAGTCTTATTTGTAAAAGTGCAAAGGAAAATTTGTGAATGTGAATATTCATACTAAACAAGTCTATGCTATGTCACAATTTCGTTACATAATTGGTGCTTTTTTTTATCAAGTGCTAATTGCATCATATAATTAATATGAAGTTTTCTGCATAAAAACACATCTGCTTGGTTTTTCTTTGTAATGATAAGGTTCAACTGATTTGAAGCATGATGGTTCTAAAAAAAATCCCCAGAAATAAGCACAAGTAGTGTGTAAGTGTAGGGGTGTAGCTTACAATGAGACAACCAAGGCTACTGCCTCAGTAAAGATAGATCAAATTTATTTTTTAAATCTTGTTTTAAAGAAACACAAAGAAAAAAAAAGGATAAAAACTAATTTATAGTGAGCAAATATAAAATTATGTTTTGTCCTTTGTAGTACATGTTCAAATTTGATTATTCAGATGGTCTTAGCAAACATCGGGTTCAGGTGTCGCCAGAATGCACCATTTACAGACATTTGTTGTTTTTTTTTCCTCGGAAGTGGGGGCCCCCTAGATTTGAATCACCTTTGGCACTTCTATTTTTTGCCTCGGAATTAACTGGTTCCTATCTATGCCCCTGAAGTGGAGCTATATGCCCAAGTCAAATTTCTTTTACTCACTTCCAGGCAGTCAGTTCTAGGATGGCGGAAGAAACCGGAGTACCTGAAGAAAATCACAGACCTTTAGCAAGCAATCTTTCTCACAATAGGCTCTGTACTAGCAAGATTTAATCCTAGGTGGTATGAGTTGCTTAAGACTGGAAATAGCTGCACAAGTTAATCCTTACAAGTCTAATAAAAGTGTGTCTCAACAATATTCAATTCACTTTTTGCCCAATATGTTTTTCTGCAAGATTTATAAACTTTATAAAAAAAAACAATTTTAAGCTAGGTGCTGGTAGTTTCTTTACTGACAGCAATGACCAAAACAAGGCTTCAATTATTATAGAACCTTTTATACAATGTATAGTAAAACTTTGACCACAAGCCCCCTCCCCACCTTAATCCATGAAAGTTCTACTGTATAGGTTACAAGAATCTATGACAAGGCAGACCAAAACATTTACATAAATTTGACCCAAGCAAATATCATTTTTAACTTTTGATAGAAATGTTACAATATGGCCTGATTATGATATAGATGTACAATGATGATCTATGACCGTGTAGTTACTCTTGTATCCCATATTGATTATGTATAAGTTATTATTGTAATTATCTAATAAATAATTAATTCATCAGGACAAAATACAATACCAAATAAATTTATGTCCACCAAAAACTTAAAATCATAATGATCTTGGCACTCACCATAGGTGCATGTAGAGCTCAGAGAGATAATCAAACACTCTGATGACATTTGGTAAAGTGAGAGCATCTTTACTGGTACCAGTCAGTTCACTTACCAAAGATCAGTGGTTTCCTCCGGTTACTCTGGATTCCTCCACCATTTCAATACAAGTACAAGAATCTTGAATGGGGTGTAAAACACCATCAATCCAAACCAGCACATTATATGCCATTTGATTTTTCAAACATTTTCAAAGCATTTAATATAATTTTTACAAATCTTAACACAAATACTTCCCATATTCCATTGACATTTATAATCAGAGTTATAGCTATACATGTATTTCAGTCTTTATTATTCTTAACTTAATGTAAAGTCTTTTGATTTTAATCTTCAAACTTAATTAGATCAACACAATCAGGAAGTGTTTTGTATGTTAAAGCATACATGTATTACTATGAAAGAGGTTTAGGTAATGCAATGTCAAGTATGGTAAGCATTACTTCCTCTAGTTTATTTTAGTCATTATCTAGACATCATACAGTGACAACATACTTGGAAAAAACTGACAAAATTAAAAGTGTGGGACTTGGCATTTTTCCAATTTGAATAAGCATTTTATTGTATTTGATCAATCGGGTTTAACAGCAAACCATGTGACTACCTATAAAGTTTGTTTGTTACTACAGCATCATTTCTGTTGGCTTTTACAGCTTCTAAAATAAAAGACTACCCAAATGGCTCAGTGGTAAAGTGTCCACCTCAAGAAATGAAGGATGGGTGGGAGGGGGGGGGGGTCTGAACCCAGGCCGAGGTCATACATGACTTTAAACTTTTAGTTGGTGCATGGTATTAAGGGGACAGAGTATCAACTGATCCAACCTGTGTCAGAAAACTGACTGGGAAAGTGGTTTCCTTGTCAGCAGCACTTTGACTTGGTGAGCTAGCACCTAAACAAAAAGGCACCCAGTATGCTCAATGGTACTCAGTACTTAGATTAATCCTCAGAGATTAATAGCAATGCAAATACCTGAAAAATTGCTGATGTGATGTTGAACAACATTACAACAAGCCAACCAAAAATAATTTAATGGGGGGGGGGGGGGGGGTTGTTGTTGTTAACTCTTTTTAATTCAATATCCAGTGGTGTTTAAAAGATTTACACCAATCTTAACACAAAATTGAATAAATCAAGTTATTTGAAGAGGAAGCAGTTTAATACTAGTACTGCAAGCTCACTATTTAACATTATATTGCAGATTTATTTATAATGCTGATAATACCAAGACAACTAGAACTTAAATGGAAAACAGAGACAACAAGTATTAGGTGGAGTGTAGTTAAAGCTGCATTAAGTTTTTCAATTTTCTGAATTTTTTTTTGATTTTCTTAAAATATTTTTTTAAAAAAAATATATAACTTCTAATCACGATCTGTAAGATTCATTTTCCAAAATTTCATTACTATTAACTGTAAATAAATGGAGTCCTCTAACAGATTGGTCAATGTTTAACAATGACAATTATTTGCATTGAGAATGTGAACGGATGTATGGAAATTCCAATGAATCGAAGGTGAAACCTGATAAATTGAAATTATTGTCCATCATTAATATCCAAAAGTATTTTGCAATGGTGCTACGTATCCCTTACAAAGTCACAAATGACAAATTCAATGAAATTCTGTGTTTAATTTATCAGATATTTCACCGTTTTGTAAGTTGTGTTTAAATGAACCGTTTTTTTTATGATGTAACACTTCTAATATTAGATCCCACAGGCTGCATCTCACAAGGAAATTATTGATATTTCTGGTATTTATTCCAGCTTTTATTGTTGAACCAAATGAAAATTGTTCATTAGGAACATCATTAATTAGATCAGCACTGTTTTAAAATTTTTCCTTGGAAAACTTAATGCAGCTTTAAGCAATGGTGTTTTATGTCCAAGTCAGACTTTTTCAATTAGAATGAAATGGTCATTCTGAAATATTAAAGGAAACTGGATTGCCAAGAGAAAACCACCTACCTTCAGCAAAAGAACTAATAAACATTCTCTCACTTAGATCTACCCGAGTGGGATTTGAACATACGCAGTGAGAGGAGTTGAGTTGAGTTGAGTAATGGTGTTTAACCTCCCAGTCAAGAATATTTCACTTACATCGAGACGTTGCCAGCTATAAGCGAAAGTGCAGAAATTTTGCCTGTGCATTGCGCTGATGGCATTACACAGCAGGGTTCTTTATCGTGCCACGCGACACAGGACCTCATTTATTTTAAGTTCCCATTCGAAAGAACCGTGACTTTCATTTCGTAATGCCAAGTGCTTGGCGAAAGAACAGCCACTACCCACTTTCAAGTCTTGGGTCAGACCTGGCCAGGGTTCGAACCCACAACCTCCCAATTACAGAGCGAGCATTCTACCAACTGAGCTACCGCAGTGTTCCGCAGTGAGAGGAGGTTTGATTTGTAAAAGCATGATTAAGACCACTTGGCCAAGAAAACCCCTTGTAAATACAAGCAGTATTAACATATTACAGCTCACCTGCAGAAGAGTTTATTCTAAGTCAGACCACTGATGTGTCAGCATATCATTCATATTTTTTCTATCTAGAAGATGTGAAAGATAGTTTGAATAGTTTCAGCTCAAGTTGCAAAAGTGATAGCCTTATAAATGCACTCAGGTGAGCAAATAGCACATTGAAATCAATTATGATAAAAGACAGAATACAGTTAAATCAATACAACATACACTTACTGATTAGTATAAAGTAACAGCTTGAGCCAAAATTGTATATCTAAAAAACAGACATAGATTGAAACTTATGTGTCATATTATACAAAAAGCTGTAATCTTTTAAAACACACACACACACACACACACACACACACACACACACACACACATTAATAGTTTTAATGCAACATAAAGTGATGTTTGTTATTCCTGAAAACCCATCTCATATTATTTTATTTAAATAATTATTTAAAAAATATATTTCACACTAGCAATAAAATAAAGTATTAGGTTATAATCACTTCCTAAAACGAATTATTTTATCATCAAAATGCAATTACTGAATTAACTGGGATGTTATGCATCATAAAATCTACCATTAATTTACAGTTAAACCTTTTTATGACACACCTCTTAACTTTGCCTCCTCTATATCACTACAATATTTTGAAGTCCCAAAATCTCTGTTTCTTTTGTATTTTTTTAGAAGCTTTCTTAATCAATTTATTTCCTTACCCCTAAATAACAAGGGCACATGTACCAAAAAGAATTTTGACCAATAAAAACATCTACCAGTTGATTGCAAATAAAAGTCAAACTTTTATCAGTATGGAAGGTATAGAATGATTGAATGTTAACAACATTTCTGTCATCGTGAAAAGCTGAAAATTTGCTGATGCGACGATAAACATCATCACAACAACAACTTCAGTGCAATGATTTCCATGGCTTTTGTGTGTAATGCCAAGTTACAATATTCATCAATTGCATCTTTACAATATTTCATGGTAACTTAATTTCTCTTTCCAATTTTTCAGAATTTGACAATCCAAAACTAATGAGTTTTTATTTCAGTTAGCAATAGTTTTACCAGCAAAGATTTGATGTACTCCAAATTATTGAAAATTTGATCCAACATTTAGTATCATATTCACATTGTAGTGTAATACCAAGTACATGTACTATATATATTTTAGTATTCATATACTAAGAGACTAATTAAAGTGGAGAAATCTAGATTTCCTGAAGCAACTATGACCTTTAAGGTCACCACATTTAAATGATTTTCATACAAATATTTCCGTCCTTAATCTTCTTTTAACAATCTTTTAAATCTGGCTAATTGTATATACTCTAGGAAGTTTGTAAATAAAATGAATTAGATATCATCACTCATATATAAATATATATATTTATCTTTTTGATTATTTCTAAATACTTAATAATAACTAAAATAAGATATATGTGTGTGTGTGTGTGTGTGTGTGTGTGTGTGTGTGTGTGTGTGTGCAATCTACACATGTATGCATTACACATTCAGATGCATAAAAGAAACATAGAATGGAAACTCAGACTGCAGATATGCTTTGAAAAAGCAAGTTATATTTTAAAGATGCAATTGTGAAAATAATTTTGTTCCAATGTGAAAGCATTTAAATTTCCCCGACAAGAATGGATGTTGTGAACAAACTGGAAAACAGTAGTGGATTTATTCCACATGAAACAATCCAATAACTCTAATATATGTAATGCCATTTATCTGTAATGGGATAAGGATGAACAATTTGGAATATCTTAATACCTCTAAAGATAATACAATAATTTTTTTTCATGTTAAACATCTGTTGTCAGTTAAAAGATAAATGCAGAAATAATTAAATTCATTAACCAATCACAAACTGTGCATAAAAAATTGTTATCTATAAACTTTCCTTGTTCACAAGAATAATTGACCATTAATATCTAATAGATTTAGCATAATTAATGAAATTATGAAGTGGTTTTATGAAGAGATGGATTTCATAAGATAGATTAATTACTAAATTATATCCCTTTTTAAATCCTTCAACATGATTACAAATTAGCCTTTAACATTCTGAACCAAAATGCTCTGCTTGTTTGTCGAATATATATACTCAAAATGTGAATGGGTAATGTAAGTTAGAAGTATGATTAACAACAGATCATTCTACACATTCTGACTCCAATTTACCTTGTATTTCACTTCTATATTGGCTGGTAAGTTCTGGGATAGTGGAGGAAACCAGAATTCCAAGAGAAAACTATTTAAGTTTGGCAAGCAAACTGACAAATTTTCTCACACCTGGAAGCACCTGCATTCAAACCTTGGCCAGTGTTTCAAATCATACAGCTACTATTTGAAGAAGCAAACACTTACCAGCAAATCTTTGGAAGAACTTTGCACATACAATATTTTCACAGCTATATTCCTTTATTAAATAATTTTTGCAATGCTCTATCAGTGTATTAGTAAAGGAAAGGAGATTAAATAACATTACTTTCTTCAACTGTCTGATTTGAAGGATGCCAAAATCACACACACTGTATAATAATATAATATTTATATGTGTTAACTTGACAACAGGTCTTGTAAAATAAGGAAGTTCAAAATTACTAAAATGGGAGACAGGCTCAAATAGAAAGGTTAATTAATTTATAATTAAAATCATATGAAAATCCTTGATTACATCCAACTTGAAATCTGTTGATGATTAAAACTCCTTATCAAAACAGTATGGGGCATTCAATGCTTATTTGGAAGACAAAACATTGCGAGGTTCTGCAAAGTATTCACTTGAATTGCTTAAGGGATGGTTTATCACATAACTTTTATGCAGTTATGATGTACTTATAATTAATGGTGTAGTGAATGTTATCAATATTTTGTGAATAGTGTTTTAAATAAATACAAAATTACAATTTGTACAATTATATTTACATATTTCTAATGTATCAAAATTTTATATACAAATACAAAAAATTATACAAATTCTATTTGTATTGTAGATGCATTAAACGCTTTCAAATATATCTTCCAATCTTCTCTCCCTAACACACACACACACACACACACACCTAGGTTGACCAGCGACAAACAAATTTACATGACTGACAAAAAATATAAGAAAACGCATGCATTGCACGACCCTCACTGAAAATAATACTCATAACTTTAAAAAGCGTGTGATATCTATAAACTTAATATTTTGTAAACTTACTGTTTTTTGTTTAAAATCCAAAGTCTAAAGTTATTAATATTTTAAATGCCTATTTCTACATCTATTATTTAACTGAAAAATCTTGTCTTGTTCATCAACACCTCTCTCTCTCATGGGTAAGTGACATCACCAGCGGATGCCGGGTCATGTGACAACTGATCGTCTGCTACAGTCTATAACATTATAGTATTTATAAACTTTGTTTTCAAATCAGTTTAATGAGCACAGTTTAACACTAAAGACAAGTAGGTTGAGTAAATGTGAATTTTGGTTCTACATGCTATTTTTAAAACTCAATTTTTTAAGTATTTGTACGAAACCATTGATACCCACAGGAACTCGGGGACGGGTATACACCCCCCAGCATCTGTTTCTGGACAATTTAATAAATTTACAAGACTTTTTATTTTTACTTTTAAGTATTTTCTTATCCTTGTGATTATGATGTAACAACTGTATCCCAACTCTTTTTACCAGAGATCGATCCGTTTTGAAACGAAAAGTTCAACCATATTACATAATAAAAAACACATTCCCCAAGTTCTGTACCTGTGATGATAACCTCAAACACATTAGATTGCCGAATTTCGACGGGTGGGCGTGCGAGAGAGCATCACCATCATCATAAAAAATAGATATGAGGATATTATGTTTCATAATCGCGGTCAAAGTTTAAAATTTTTAATTTAAAACTAATGCATTGTGACTTTAATTATTTTTAAAAGTCAGCTTAATCTGCCAGTACTGGCATAGTTCGCTGTTACAATTGCGACATAATAGGAATAAGTTTTCCTTGATGATAGACGACTACTGTAGCTCAGTTGGTAGTGCTCGGTTTGTATGCTGGAGATCGTGGTTCGAGTCCCAATCCGGTCTGGCAAATACTTGAAAATTTGTAGTGACTGTTCTTCGCCAAGCATTCGGTATTTAGAAATAAAAGTCACAGGGTTCATCAGATGAGACCTTAAAAAACGAAGTCACGTTTCATAGCAGGCGAGGCACACCAAAGAACTCTCCCAGTACATTGTTCTAAGCTTATCACAACAATCAATATTTCTGCTACTTCACCTATAGCTGGTGACGTCTCGATATAAGTAAAATAGTCTTGACTGGGACGTAAAACCACATTCAATCAATCATCCTTGATCATAAATGGACACAGATATATGTAAGAAAGCAACCTATTCCCAGATATCTCTTTCAGTCTGATGTTTGTACAACAAACTAGTTTTCACGAAATTGTCATAACTCTTGTTTTCAAGGTAACACTTTTTTTGCCACGCACACATTAGACAGGTCCTGTTTTTCATTGTAGGCTAAAGCAGACATGTTTCTGGCAAAAGATAACGCAACAGAACATTCAAGTGAAACACCGGCGAACAACGTAGAAAGCAAAACAATAAACGACGTATTTAGATCTTCTTGATTTTCGACGAACACTGAACCGATAGTGCCTAGCAGCTATTTAAATAAATAGAAACTGGTGTCGTTGACCACTGTCATATTATAAATTTATGAATATTTCATTCAGAAAATTCAAAAATTTATAATGACACACCTGATCCTATTGAAATACACTGGCGGCATATTTATAAATTACTGTTAATTAAACCTGACTAAACTATAGTCACAACAAGTCATGCGATAACATAAACAAACACGAAAACAACATTTAGCGGCATCAGACTCGTCAGTTAAATCAGAATTTAACAATGAACAGACAAATTTGTTTGGGGACATATGCTGAGACTGCAGCAGTGGTTGAAAATCGAAATGCGTTTTCCGTCATAAAAATTACGAGTACATGGTTTGTTTTTTTCCTGTGGAAACGGGGGTTCAATCTGCTGAACCAAGGCATTGATCCTACTATTTTCCCATTGAACCAAAACATTTCGATCATGTCATTTTTTAATGTTATTTTTAAAAAAATATTTTTGATGTGACCTGTTCTTAGTGACTGGCTAATCCCTTAGTCGACGCTCTCTTTAATTCATTTCGTTTGGAATTACGCAGTACTTTTAGGGTCACTGTAAAATAAGCATGCATCATCCGAAGATCCTGACTGTTTTATTTGCATCATTTTTCAAACATCTTACTTTGTCGTTTATTCATATTGTAATATGCAAAATTTTAAATGTTTTATTTTTTAGAAAATTAAAACATTGCATATGACAATATTACAAAATCCGGAATTCAGGATTTTACAATACGTACGCTCGATATCTTGATGCATAAACGTGTTGTTTGTCACCAACAGTGCATTGATGTGAAAATTTTGCATGCGTTCTAAAGAGGTTATTATTATTATTAAAATTGAATTTAGTTTGCATATTTTTTCTTAACTAAAATGAGCAAAAATTTATCCTTGGCAATACATGTCTTTTCATGATTTATTGCGAACATACAAATAAATTCTTTTTTAACTAAGTTTGTTTATTTCTTATAACTAGAGAAGTCATCACTTATATTTACCCTTGACATTGTACAAATCTTCAGCGATCGCGTTTGTCTGATGCTGAACGATTGTTCACATCAAGTGGTTTCCGCATCATATATGTACTATATGTACAACTATAACATGATCTTACATAACAATTCACTCCTTAAATGCACCCCTATACTTATGATTATTTATCCACTGTAGAGTATTCATTTCCTGGAGAGAGAGAGAGAGAGAGAGAGAGAGAGAGAGAGAGAGAGAGAGAGAGAGAGAGTGTGTGTGTGTGTGTGTGTGTGTGTGTGTGTGTGACATATATTAACTTCTACTTGGAAAAAAAGAGCAAAACAAATATAAATATATATATAAACACAACGATTTTTATTTAAAAAGACAATAATAATAATACACTTATAATCATTACTTTGGACTGACTGAGATGAGTTGGTTGGATGATGTTTAACGTAGCCGTATAATTGTTTCAACCGCTCGAGATTTAACAATCTTAAATACTATTCTAAAGTACATTATATTTACTTAAAGATATATGAGACTATGTTTCTAATTTGCTTTGTACTGCACGACATCCTATAGAGTGATAGTAGTCTTGTATCACAAACCACTCGGTCCGTTTTACTGGTTCCAGGTAGGGCAGCGAGACCTACAGCAAGGTTGAAGGCCTTTTTTACATGCGGAGTCGAACCCGTACAGAAAAAGGACAAGGTACTATCGTAAGAACTTATATTCACCCCATTTTATCACTTGTCAGTTTAGTTAAAATATTGGGCTTTCAACATATTAATAAAACGAACATGGCAATCACCAGATTCTAACAACAAGGCATATCAATCACAACTTATAGGTTATCCATTATTACAAACTACTTTGACTGATACCTGACAAGCAAACATTCTATGCTTACGTCAATATATATCATAAAAACAGCAACAGGCAGATGCCAATATGAATGATGGATGCTTTATTTCAATTTAAAAGTATGCATTATAAGTTTGTCTGATGCTGTGCCTTTAATTTACCAAATGCCAATTATATCAAACACCATCAGCTCTACAAGCATATCGGTAAAATTAGAACTATTGTTCAAGTTCGAAGTTATTTGTTTTGCGTGGGTAAACGCTATTTATATTTGGTGTCGTATCACCCCAAACCAAATGTGCTCTAACTTTCAATAAATCTCGTAAAACCATTCTATAAATCTAACATGGTTCCATGATAGACCACGGAAAAAATTTACATTAAAAAAAGAATAAAAGAATGTGAATGACAAATAATACCTTTTGATTCCATCCAATTTCATTTATGATAAACAAAGTAACTGTGCATGACTGAAATGTGAGATTATAAAATAATTTGAAAATGCAAAGCAATGAATAATTTCGTATTTGTTTATTAGATATTTCTTCACAAATTCATGTCAGTGAAAAGGTTACAGATACTGTTATTTCATACGCAGGGGACTAGAAACATAGCAGATAGTAAAAGTCAGTTCACAAGATCAGTATCGTGTGTGACCACCATTAGCATTGACACAGGACTGACAGCGACGCCTCATAGAGTTGATTAAATGCCTAAAGAATGCTTGAGGGATGTTGTTCCATATCTGGTCTAACGCTTGGGCCAACCCTTGCAATGTAACAGGCTGATTGGGCAGATGATGTAATCGGCGTTCCATTTCATCCCATACGTGTTCAATTGGAGAAAGGTCGGATGAAACGGCTGGCCACGGTAACACAATGACGTTATGCTGTGCCAGAAAATCTATTGCCACCCGTGCGACGTGTGGTCTGGCATTATCATGCTGAAAAGTGACGTAACGTTGCTGTCCTTGAATGAATGGGATGACATGGGTCTGTAGGATTTCATCACGGTACCGTACACCGGTCAAATTCCCGTCGATGACTACCAGAGGAGTTCTGTCATTCGCTGTGATGCCACCCCAAACCATTACACTGCCCCCACCGAACGAACGTCGTTCCACCAACCGCGCGTCATGGAAACGTTCTCCAATGCGTCGATAAACTCTGGAGCGTCCGTCACTGCTGTCCAAGTGAAATCTGCATCATCGGTGAACATAATTTGTGCCCAGTCTCGTCGATTAAAGCGTAAATGTGTTCTGCACCATGCAAGACGAGCTGTGCGATGACGTCGTTGTAGAATTGGACGGATTGTCGGACGTCGTGGGCGAATATGTCTTTCCCGTGAACGATTCCGTACTGTTCTGGGGCTGATTGGGCGTAGACCAGGAATGCTCCGGGCAGTAGTACTGCCAGTTTGGAAACGGTTCCGGAGGTGCACAAGCCGGATATGGTTGCCTTGCTGACGTTTCGTTACGCACGGACGTCCTGAACGAGGGCGGTCTCTAGTGGTGCCAAACTGTTGGTTTCGTCTCCATAAAGCATAAACTGTGTTTCTGTGGACACCAAAATGTCTAGTGAGAAAGCTATGGGTCATCCCAGCCTCAAGCAAACCAATTGCGCGGAGGCGATCGTTTAGGCATTACACTATGAAAGCTTTCAACCGAATAATTTTGCTTTTCTGGTTTCCAAACAAACAAACAACAGTAAATTATCTCTAAATATTGTCACTGAAATACTGGGCGACAATTGCATGAAAACCGATCCGTGCGCATGAAGCGTAAAAATCACGGGCAATTGATGCAATGACAAAGCGATATGATAGAGGTATATACACTTACCATTTGTGCAAATTTTAAGATTTATACATTCAGTAATAATAGCGAAATTATAAATTTTATTGATACCAGTTACTTTTTTCCGCTAGTATATATCAATGTTTCTAAACAAATACGCTACAAAAGTTTTCTTTGAATTATGCGCGTTTTGTTGGTCATATATGAATTCTGCCCAGGATTTCGTCTCACTAATTTGAGAAAGCAACGGTTTTTGATGGATTGCACTGTATAACCATTTGCAAAAAATGCTAAATATGCATAATATGATCACAAAGGTATTAACAAGTAATGATGATGTTACAATATAAAAAGATGCGGTACTTTACACACACACACACAACACACACACACACACACTCTCTCTCTCTCTCTCTGAGAGAATTCTGACTGAGCTACTTCCCTGTCCAAGGTCAAGTACACATGCTAAACCAAATTGTTGGCAAGTATTCCATATTAGTAAAGGGACATTTGAAGTGCTTGTTGGAAACATTTCATTCAGAAATAGAAATTTCAAAAAGTCTTGCTGGTTTAGTGTGTGTGTGTGTGTGTGTGTGTGTGTGTGTGCGTGTGTGTGTGTGTGTATGTAGTTCGACATTTTATTACATGCTCGTTTGAGCCTTGTGATGTTAAGATAATAATAATAAAAAAAAATTGAAAATAAAAAATCTTGACTTTTATTTAGCTCCAGAAAACTGAACATGAAAAATCCGGAAATAAACTCATTTCGTTTCCTTTCTTGATATTACCCACTATTGGCTGAAAATTACAATTTTGCTACATCGTGTATGTTGTTTAAAAATTAACAAAGAATATTGGCAGAAAAACCAGTTAATTGTTAACATTTTGTAAAAAGTCTTACAAACTTGTTTTTATTTTAAAATCTACAAGAAAACCCACATCAGTGAATAATTTGTACTTGTAAACCAAGATTCGAGATCATTAACCTAAATTTCAGCAAAAGGGAGACAAATCTGTCGACTCTATTATGCTGCTGAACGCGTGTAAAATAATGTTCTGGAAGACTGCATATTAGCAGTATCAGTAGTAACTTTGAAGAACTACTGTATTTTAACATCATCTTTTGGGTCAAAGGAATGTGCAATAATAATAATAACACAATAAAAAATAAAATAATAACAATATAATAAGTCACCAACACACTACTGCAGTGTTGGTCCAATGCATCATCATCAAGGAAGCAATTTTGATTTTTCACTGGCTTGTGTGACAAATTGCGTTTAGATTACATAGTATAATAATCGGAATTTTCAGTTAAGACTTTTTACCAGGAATTACCGATGTTGCTGTTAACGCAAATCCAGAAATGTAAAAACTCCTTGTGAAAGTAGGGCGCCCAGGCCCCCCCCCCCCATGTGATTTATGTCCTAAGAAATAACATGTTTTTATATATTATTTCAACTGCTTGACTTGGTTGTGAAAATTACCGATTTTGTAGGATCTGTGGTTACATGCTGTATAGAGTAAAAAGGTACATCATAATGCCAAAGATAAAAACACCAACAAGAGGAAACCAGAGATTTAGTCCGACTACAGCACAATCTACAGGGATAAGGAAGAAAGAACTAGGGTAAATACAAGTTATTTGAAACAACTATATTACATTTAAACACTGAACTCAACCATGCAAAAGTTATATATATATATATATATATATATATATATATATATATATATATATATATATATATATATATATATATACGGGTGCCTATTCTCAAGCTTTTGCAGTTTAGGCCGACGATACTACAGTAGTAGTTGATTCCATTTTGAATTATTTTGTTAACTGATCAGTGCACAGGGGCTTGTATTATTTAAAAAAAAAACTACAAAGATCTCTCTTTATTTTTTCATTTATCAACGGTTTTCGACTCTAGAGGTATTTTTGTAATTTGTAGCTCCTATGATCAGTGAACGGTTGCTCTTGTAAGCTTATATTGTATTTTGGTTTGGGTTACTTTGAATTATATACCGATACATTCTAGTCTACATGCATTTTAAAAAGATTTTGAAATTCCCAATATCCCTCAATTTTACATACTGTTCATTGTGTTCATGTCATATCAGTGGTTTGCTATGTAGTAATAAGACGTTCTAGGATAGAGTGGAGTAATGGTTAACGAAATGCTGGTTTTACGACGCATCATCATTTTTTTTTTTTAGCAATTGCGACTAAACAATTTTAGTAATTTTAATGTCGGTAATGTTACTTTCAGGTGTGAAAATGAGCTCTTACACGAATTAGAAAAAATCTATACAGAAAACAAAAATAGAGAATACGCGGAAAAAATGAAAAAATACATGAGAGGTCAGTTTGAATACTATGGAATAAATGCACCACTGAGAAGATCCCTAGGCAAAAAAGTATGTAAATGACTGTTACGCCATTCTCCTACAACAAACGCTAAACAAAAGGGTATCTAAAATAATGTCAAGCTATGCTTCTAAAGAAACGCTAAACAAAAGGGTATGTAAAATAATGTCATTCCATGCTTCTATAAAAAACGTTTAACAAAAGGGTATGTTAAATAATGTCATGCCATGCTGCTACAAGAAACGTTAGACAAAGGGTATGTAAAATAATGTCATGCCATGCTTCTACAATAAACGCTTAACAAAAGGGTATGTAAAATTATGCCACGCCATGCTGGTACAAGAAACGTTAAACAAAAGGGTATGTAAAATAATGTCATGCCATGCTTCTACAAGAAACGTTAAACAAAAGGGTATGTAAAATAATGTCATGCCATGCTGCTACAAGAAACGTTAGACAATAGGGTGTGTAAAATAATGTCATGGCATGCTGCTACAAGAAACGTTAGACAATAGGGTGTGTAAAATAATGTCATGCCATGCTGCTACAAGAAACGTTAGACAATAGGGTGTGTAAAATAATGTCATGCCATGCTGCTACAAGAAACGTTAGACAATAGGGTGTGTAAAATAATGTCATGGCATGCTGCTACAAGAAACGTTAAACAAAAGGGTATGTAAAATAATGTCATGGCATGCTTCTACAATAAACGCTTAACAAAATGGTATGTAAAATAATGTCATGCCATGCTTCTACAAGAAACGTTAAACAAAAGGGTATGTAAAATAATGTCATGCCATGCTGCTACAAGAATTGTTTTTATCACAACCGATATAAAAGATTTATCATTACAAATAAGGTATCCAAAAAATGAAATTCAAATCCGGTATTGCAACAAATCCTTAAGGGTTTGCATAATGCGATTGACATAAAATCCCAAACGTTGAGGGACGGGGATCTATATCCCTTAAAAGTTAAAATTCTCTAATCCCATACTTAACCCGTGGGGTCAATTTCAGAGCAATTTCTGCGATTTGCATAACATTCAAAGCTCATTTACATATGTTTAGAAGAGGGTATCTCAGCTGTTTGAAATATGAGTTTTCCCTCTCCCGTACTCAATTTAAAAGACATCACACCCTTAACAAATGTATGCATGGTTTTAGGGAAGGGGTAGAACCTTATAAAGTTAGAACTTTTTTAACTCACCCCAGATACCAATATCCACTCGGGGCATTTTCGTATCTTAAGCGTGATAGATATTACATCACAAGCATTACATGGGTAAGCAGAGTAATTCTTCGCCGTTCAAAATTAACAGTTTCAAAGGAACAATCCATGCTCTGCCCTGCCCTAAACATTTGAAGATAATATTGCATTCTATGTCTCCTTGATTGTGTGAACACATGTACCAAATTATAACGTAGCTTTACTTGTTGGACAGAAATATCCTAACTTGCCCTCAGCAAACCAGCCCTCCCAAAGTCTCTCATGCAATAAGTTTTTAAAATGGAAAATTTTAATGCTAGTATCAACTGTTAATACGGACAGATTTAATGAAAATAAAGTAGTCTTCAATTACCCGATAGAAAATATTCAGCAAATAAAAAATAAATACACTGTACTGAGTATACAGTAATATCAACCAGCATGTCAAATACTCAATCCCTTCAGTAGCAGTACAGTGTTAGAGAAGTTATCATTTTTGCAACCAAGATTTGCCATGATATAATACAAGGTGGTGAAACTTTTCAACACAGCTTTCTTGATGAAGCTACCAAGTACATGTACACCTAAATGTATGCTATTTATAGGTTGATAATAAATAAGGTATAAACCTGGTGAAACTAAAGATATTTATTTTAAAGTTAATTAGATGGCACAGATTGTAGTGATTTTAACTACCTTATTATTGCATTTTAAAGGTATGTAGTAATTGCAGCCCTGACTTGAATCAAGATCAACTTCATCAAATATTAAAAACTGCTCTGGCTGAAATCAGAAAGAGAATACCAAATGTTTGGTTTAGACTTTGCTGGCAAACATATAAAATTACTGCTGGGTGACAACATTGATATGTGTATGAAATCGGCAAACATATAAAATTACTGCTGGGTGACAACATTGATATGTGTATGAAATCATTGATAGTTATCAGAGAGCTGTTAATGACAAAATCATGGTGGGATACAGTGGATATGCTGGCTATTAAAGGTTTGTATTTCATCTGAAATGGTTGGTTGGATTTTTTGTTTTTGCACCTGTCAAGATGATTTTGCTTATACGAGGGTAGACAGTTCAAAAAGTGCCAGAATTGTGTGTGTTCCTTTGAAGATTTCAGTTATTTGGAGGTAGACAGTTCAAGATTGGTGCCTCAGAAACAAAAGTACCTATAGCAAACAAAGAGATTTTTATCTAAAATTGGACATTTGAACAGGTCATCAAGATAGTAGAGAAATTGTTGTCTTCATTTTTATTCTCATCTTAATTAAGATAAGAGCAGGTCAATCTCCTGTTCTTTAAACATCTTGTGTGACCTTGACTTCAAAAATGCCCTTTACACATGGAGATCATTTCAAATTCCTGAGAAACAACAATGAATTATGGCCATGACAACAATTTACATGGACAGAAATGGCAATATCTATTACATACCCTTTATATTCAGTTTGGGGAAGGGGTTGTTATAAAGATGTATTAACATAGCCAGGTATTCTGCAGATTTTCACTGCCTAAGCTCTTTATGTATTCTTTCAGTACAGCCTATGAGGTACATACATTTTTCATGACAATTTTATATGAGATTCTGTGGTGTTGACTTTCAGTAACTAAAAGGCTCTACATTTCCTAATTGCTATTTATTTTTAAATAATTTTCAGTGATTGGTGGGATGGTTTTAAAGTATAGATCTGACCTCCAGCCTGTAATGGATCAGTGGATTGATGATGATAATATGTGGATAAGAAGAACAGCTATTATACATCAGTTATCCTATAAATCAGAAACTAATAGCCAGGTTTTATTTAGGTGATTCATTATACATGTACTGGATTAGACCTTGTCTTGTCATCAACACATGGTTTCTGCTTTACTTTGTCCATGAGCCTAACATCAGGATACTTTCCCTAACAAATATTGTAATCACATGAAACAATAAGATACCAGGGACAAGTACACTTAGAGAATGCAAACATGCAGATTATAAAAAAAAATATTTTGAAAATTTTTCAAGGAGAATTTTTATGGATTTGAATAAATTTGATCCTAGTATTTTTTCACTTGTATGAACCAAGTTTTCACCGAAAATCACCTTGCTCCAGCTTAATAGTATATTTCTAAAGTGAAAAATGTAGCCTACAGGAATTTGATATGTTGAAAAATATGCACATCTTGATTCAACGTTACAGCTGGACTCAACTAACAATAACAAACTTTATTCAAAGGCATTAGAGTTTTTAATGAATTTTTCCAAAATATGTTGTCTCAAGCAGTAACAATGACGGTATTGGTTTGTAAAAAGTAAATGTAGCAAAATATATGTGTTCCTGTACATTATATGTAGTTCAGATAGGACAAGGTTCACCATAGTATACACTTACTATGATCATAACTAAAAATAGGCTTGCCTTTTCTTTTTTTTCAGATATTGCTTGAAGAGGCTGCCATGAGAAAGAATTTTTTATTCAGAAAGCCATAGGATGGTCTTTACGAGAATATGCAAAAACAGATAAACAAAATGTGAAAACATTTGTAAACAAAAATAAAGACAGATTGGCACCATTAAGCATCAGAGAGGCATTAAAACATATCAAATAGCATCTGCCATTTTCTAGAAATAAAAATTACTCAGTGATATACACTTTACAACAGACAAGTCAGGAGGGTGGTGCATTTGTAAATTTTGATAAATTTATATCATTGTTATTATTACTTAAATATACATATATTTTCTAATAAACTTGCTTTACTTTTTCTCTAATGAAAATATTTTTACTTAAACCACACTTTGCTGAGAATTTATTTAAAGTATTCATGGGGTGACTGGTGGAACAAAGTATGCGTCAAAAATTAATTTTTTTCCCGATAAAATCTTGAAGTAACAGAATTTAGTGTAACAAAAATTTACATAAACATGTACATGTATATGCATTAACTGTCATTTGTGTGTATTTAGTATTTAAAATAAAGCTGACAAGATTCCTTTCATTCCAACTAATTCGTGCTGAGTTCAATGGAAAGCTACTTTTAAGAATTGTCCGAAAAGTAGCTTGCCATTGATCTCAGTCTCTAATTAGTTGGAGTAGATTCCTGTATGATAAAAGAGGTTAACACACAATCTGTTCCAACAATAATCCTTTTTTTGAGAGAGAGCCAAATTGATACAGGATTATCTTTTACTTAAAAAAGTGATTGAGATTTTTACCACCTAACCTTGGATTTTACAGAATGTATTTAATTTCCAAAATAATGATTACTTCAAATTGGAATACTTTATGAAATCCATAGAAAAAAGTGTGATACAGAAGCAAATGTTTTTAGGAAATCCATTATTAAATCAATATTGAACAAATTAAGACATTTTGTGAGGATAATGTTAAAGACTTGTGCTGAACATATAATTAAAAATGTTGTCGTAAAAATATTTTTATTCATTCAAAATATTTACATGCATATAATTAAAAATTACTGCCATTCATTGGGCAAGATTATAAAAATTAATGCCATTCATTGGGCAAGATTATAAAATTAATCTAACATAAAATATTCTACAATAAATACGGATACTGTTCCATACCAGTTTCAACAAAAATTTCTACTTCCATATACAGTAAATAAATGTACATGTAAATAATGTCACATCTAACAAATTTCATATTTTTGTTTGCACTGTGGATTCTGCATATTTCTCACATAACTTGAATAGGCAAACCTTAGTAGTGATCTGTAACGCAAGGATTTAGAACTCTTGGCCTCTTTCATGTATATAGTAACCCGTTTTTGCAACACCTTTTCAACTTCTTTATAAATTCAACTTTAGTCAGCATTACAACTAGAGTCAATCTTTCAAATATTCCCCAACGAGAAACTGCAAAACTTTATCATGCATATTTTCTCGATTTTACTTGCCAAATACAATGTAATTCTATTTTACATTTTATCCAATTACAATCTAGTTTCATATTAATTTGACTTCAAAACAAACCTTTGAGCAATGAAGAGATCAACTTTTGTTTATTTTAGAATAAATAATATTTATAATATACAATATCAATGCATATCACGTAAGTTAAACTACAATTCTTGCCTAAACCAATCCTCTTCCAGACTGAAGCTTTATTCTGATTTTTATTTTATTTTATTTATTTTTTTGATGCACTAATGAAATAGTTCAGCTAAGATTTCTGTCTGGTTAATTTTGGGGTTGGTTTAGAATGTTACACTTTAATAACATGCATTTCAAAAATAATGAGGTAAATTTTTAAAAGTAATTTTAGATTCATCAATTTCCAAAATGTATATACAATATACAAAGTACATTTCATTAAGAGATGTGTAACGTTTATTTAGCTATATTGCCATCTAAATCTGTGAGTATAGGTGGTGCTTCCTTGTATGTCTTAACGCTATGGTCAATCTCTGGGTTAAATGGAATCCCAATGCTAAATAAATCACTAAAGAAAGCACCATCATTGTCTCCACCACCAAATATAAATACTTCATCTTCATCTTGGCTTTCGTGGTAATATGGTAGACATAGTGCTTGGTGACCACAACGAGCTGTTGGAACTGGGCTAACTTTTATTTTCATCCATGATAATGTATCTGAAATAAATACTGTTACTTAAGATAATGGTCTGTTAGGTAAATAATTTCAAAAGCACAAATATTCTTTAATTATATGATATACATTTGGAACTTGATATAGTGACCTCTATGGGAAAATCAAAACATACCTTGATTTTGAAAAAACAAAATTTGCTCCTCAGTTGTGAACAACAATCAAAATTTATCTATAGGTGTGTGTGCGTGTGTGTTGTACATTTTGCCAAACTTTTTTCTGACCAGATAACAAGATTCGATTGTATCTAACAACAGGTCTCGAATTATACAACTTATATATTACATAAAACTTAATTTCAAAACTTTCAACACACTCACTTTGGCATCATATAAAACTTGATTTAATTCATCATTTAAGAGAAAGGGGGGAAAATGAATGTAACCAGACGAATGAATGAAAATTAAAACAAATTTCTATATAACTTATGGTATACCTAGGCTAAATATATGTGTATCATCTAAAGCAAAATCTCCATTATATCCACCATGAATCAGAATTCTGTTACCACTCAAAGCACAAGAAGCATGCCAACTGTTATATAAAGAAACATAATATTAATATATATTAAAGGCTGGGTTAGTTTTGTTATGGATGTCACTAAAACCGAACCTTTTTTTGTCGATCTGTAAATTTTAAAATGTTCAAAATAACTCTTTTTGTTTAAAAACTAATTTTTATGATGGGTTAAAATTTGGCATTTATGTCTTCTTGCAAAGCTTTATGAAAATAAGACTCATAAAAATTCCCAAATTTACACCATTAAATACATGCCAATTTATGATGAAATTTTAAAAATATTTTAAAGAAAAATTAATAAAATATCAGGTAAAAATAAAAACACATATAGCTTTAAATTAATCAGATATCTTCATATCATATTTAAATCAACTGACATCAGTGTTTTATAATATTGTTACAGATAGCAAACTCATCATTTAATTTGTTTTGGTACACTTCAACTATTTTAGCTCTAACAAACTTTTCATGAGAATGTTACAAGATTTCATTGTATTACCTTCTTGGTGTAGGTGGTGAACCATTTACTTTAGGTTCAGTCCATTCTACAATACCTGAAAAATAATAATATACATGTATATGTATTAAAGTATAATTATGTCATCAAGGTATACATGCATTTATTTTAAGACTATTACATTGGAAAAGAAAACTATGTCAAATGTAAGACAAGGGAAGTAACTAGTCCTTAGAATATTGACCCTGTCTAAAAAGGTCACCTGTCAACAAAGGCCACTTTCAGCCAGTCCTTCAAGTGGCTTTTGAAGACAGGTTTTACTCTACCAATTTTGCAAACTGAGTAGAGATTTATATGTTGATCTATATATGACAAATTTGATTTTCATGTTGACTAAAATTAACTAAAACTTACTCATATCAAGTATGTGTAGATCACTGTAACATATAGGAGCATCCCAACCTCCAAAAACAACTAACTGGTCCTTTATCAATGTTGCTGAATGTCTGAAATAAAGTTTAATTACTCATTAACTATGACTCATTAAAGTCATGTTATCATCTTAAACATATTAAGTTTTTAAATACATTTTCAAGGATTTAATGGCAGTTTTTCTAGCTTATCAGTTTTGACAATAGAATTTAAATTAACTTTTTCCACATTGAATTTGTAGAACATCTATAAAAGTAATCAAGTTTGCATGATATAATCTTAATTTGAAATATTGCGTCATCAAGCAGTAAAACAGGCCAAATATAAGTGTCCAAAAGAAGAAAGAATTTATTTGAAAGAAAGTAAAACTTCATAAAATACAATTTAAAAAAAAAAAAAAAAAAAAAAAAAAAAAAAAAAAAAAAATAAAATAAAAAAAAATAAAATTAAAAAAAATATAGAATATTATGCAAGGATTGCTATCATTACACCACAGTACATGTTAATTGTTACTTACCCCGACCTTGGTAATGGTTTTTCTCCTTTAACTATGGGTGCATACCAATTTTCCATTACTGGACTGAATATATGTATATCATTACTGCAGCCATCAGGTTGAGGGTCTGGACGTGGGTAAACACCACCAAATATCCACAGTTCATGTCGATATAATGTTGCACTATGATAAGCCCTAGTTGGGGCTTTACCAGCAACCTATAAATGAAAATCAGACTGACAATGTGTATTAACAAAAACACTCTTGTATGCATGCATGAGAGAGAGAGAGAGAGAGAGAGAGAGAGAGAGAGAGAGAGAGAGAGAGAATTCTAGATCAGAATCAGGAAAAAAATCGCATTTTAATGCTGACATCTTTGTTACCAACACCTATGCTAGGGACAAAAACAAATTAACTACAGGTCAGTTTTAATGAGATGACATCACTAGTAATGAAGATATATTTCCTTTATCTTCAAAACTGTGATACTATATCACTGATAATGTTATCATTATTTGTTATGACAAAAGAATTTTGTGATAATTTTTACCTTTACAAGCTGCCATTTCCATTCATCCACATCCAAAACATGGACATCATGGAACCACTTGAGGTTTTTAGATCCACCATACACATAAACACATCGTACCATTGGATCATAAGTTGCTGTATGACCCATTCTGTATTCTGGCTTTTGGCTTTCTGATTTCATCTCCGGACACTTCCATTTTCTTGTAACTGTATACAGAAATAGTTATAGAAACAAAATATTTCTATTTCAAATATTGTTATATATGGCTTTTTGACTTTTTTGCTCTTCTCATTTTACTGTATGTTCAAAAAAATCTAAACAAAACCCTAGACATTTTGGACAGGTGTTGTATTCACTTCCGTAAGTTCCAAGAATGAACTATTCACCAGGGGGTTCAAAATTATGTTTTGTAATGGATGGTCAAATCTTTTTGCCTTCATTTTGTTTTCCAGAAGGAAATTTTAAATTTGACACCAGCACCACTTACATGAAAAAGCATGTGTCAGACCTAACTTTGGTCAGTGGATGAATTGACACCAACAGCAACAAGGAAATTCCTCTAAGGAATACATGTACATTGTATATATACTAGAAAAACACTTATACTCTGAATCAAGTGACTACATAAAAATTCAAAAGTCCCCTCACTTCATCTGAAGAGGCAAACAAGTGCATGTAGTTATTGGCAAAATACAGATGTTACAAAAGAAAACTGACCACTGACTGACATTCTATAATTTGGTCTAAGTTTTGTAAAGTTTTCCATATTATGTATTTTGGAATATATGCCAAAATATACTCAATAAAGCACTACATCAACCAACTTCTTTGACTTTACCAATATATATTTTGATTTTGTACAAGAAACCTCCTTACCTGGATCAAGTGACCATACAGAATCTCTACATAGTTGTTGTCTCTCTCCTTGGCCACCGATAAGTGTAGCTACATCATTGTGAACCATACAGAGTGTATGTCCCCATCTACTACTTGGCATAGGAACAACTAGAAATAGAATAAAATCATGTATATATAAAATTTATTTCACTTGAACTCTCAATATATTTCTGTTATACTGAAAGCATTTTATGGCTCATATGCATGTAACATCTTTTAGTCTCATAATCCAGAACATGTATTTAAACAACGTAAGTAACAAAAATTTTTTTTCTTGTATTTTGATTTCCTCACCATTGTTGTAATAAGGTGCAATTTAATAACTTACTAGGAAATTTTTTAAAAAATCATAACTTACAAGTTACACACTGCATTCTTTTTAGAACAGAGTCACAAAAATGAATTGTGAAGAATATAACTTGACGCTGGGTATGGTTTATTCCAAAAAGACCACAACCACCTTAATTGAGATGCATTTTATAAAATTTTCAGTAGCTGCAATTTGGTCTTTATTTACTCTGTGTGTGTGTGTGTGTTTGCTAGAGGGAATGGGACCAAACTTCGGCCTAAATTATGGTTAGAAAAAGCCTTAAATTGATCAGTGCCCAACAATACACACATTTTAAAATGTCACCTACAATTATATTGTCAAGTAAAGTAAATTACCTCTGCTTGTAACATCTTTACAGATAGCAACTTTAGGTTTACCAGTCGTTTTTGGTGAAAATACTAAATTTGAATTGAATTCCTTCTTGTTAATTTCATCTGAAAAACTCTGTGATAATATCTCTGTATTTTCTTTATCAGCATCAGTTTCTTTCTGATTACTTCCTTCGAGTTTTGATGATAATTTCCTTGTTCTAGTATTATTTGTTTTCTGTTTCTTTGATGATGGTCCTGTTGGTGTACTGTCTAATGATTCTTTTGAGGTTCTTCTCTTGTTTTTTACAGGTTTGCTTGGTTCTTTTTCCTTTAGTACTTTACCAGAATCATCAATCTTTTCTATCTATTATTAAAAGGTGATGATAATACAAAATCAATGACCCAATTATTGTTATATGCATACATTTTTATTACTTTTCCCCAATATAAAAGATATACCAAAAGCTAATTAATAAGTTGACCTACTTAAATATTTACCCCCCCCCCCCCAAAAAAAAAAAAAAAAAAAAAAAAAAAAAAATAAAAATAAAAAAAAATAAATTTAAAGCTGCATTAAGTTTTCCAAGGGAAAAACTTTAAAATGGTGCTGATCTAATTCATGATGTTTGTAATGAACAATGTTACATTTGGGTCAACAATAAAAGTTCGAATACAGAATCAACAGCGAGATGTAGCATTTGGGATCTAATTTTAGAACATGGTTATGTCATAAAAAAAACAGGGTCATTTAAATATAACTTACAAAACGGTGGAAATATAAATATAATAAATTGATAAATTAAACACAGAACTTCATTGAATTTGTCATTTGTGACTTAGTAAGGGATAAATAACACCATTGTGAATACATCTGGATATTAATGACGGACAATTAACACAATTTGTCAGGTTTTGCCTTCGATCCTTTGAAATTTCAGTACATCCTTGTGCATACTCAAAGCTCACAATAATCATTGTTAAACCAGTTAGAAGATTCTGTTTATTTACAGCTAAAAGGAATGAAATTTTAGAAAATGAATCTCACTGATTGTGATTAGAAGTTATCTATTTTTATTTAAAAAAAATAATAAAAATAAATTCAGAAATTTGAAAAACTTAATGCTGCTTTAATGTACAGTACTTGTTTAAACTTTCAGAACCCAAATTATTCCAGAAAAGTTAAAACATTTCGATTCAATTTCCAAAATTTGAAATGGGTCCCAGTTTTGCTATCATTTTGAAATTAAGATACTCCTTCACTTAAATTTGGCAAATTTTGATAATTTTGTAAATCAAAATATTCAAGAATTTAAGATGACATTCTGAAGATCATTTCAAGCTTAAAACATCTGCATTTACTTAAATGTGTAAATTAGCTCTGAAGAAATTTGCAAGATTTAAGTTAAGGAAATCTTACTTAAGGAATGATTGTGAAACTTGGGCCGACATAAACTTTGAAAACATCCTTTCATGCAATATTGTACAATAGTTTTTATATGGTTAAACAGTTTAAAAGAGTAACAAAAGTCTCTATGACTTCTATCCTTACTTGTGGTGTGTTTTCATTTTCTTGTTTTTTATCCAATTTCTTTTTCTTTCTCTTTGTTGATGGTGGTGTTTCAATAGTTGCCGTAGTAACAATAGTCTTATCAGGGCTACTGACAGTCTTACAACTTACAACTTCCAGTAATAATTTAGCCATACCATTTTCATTAGGCTCTATCATGCAGGAAGGAATACCTTCTGACTTTTTCTCCCAGGAAAGCGACCTTAAAGAATACATCCACATATTTGCAAATTTAATATCATTGGTGATAATTAAAGAAGTTGACCAGAAGTCATAGAACCAAATGATTTAATTTCATTGCACATGTATAACCAGTGTTGAAAGTATGTTACAATTCATTATTGTTTTCTTATCACTTCCTGATTATTGGGATGATTTGGTGGAAAAGAAACTTGAAATACTGACCTTCACAAAAATTATCAGTCTCAGTAGGTCAGATGTCTCAACTGAGTTAACAGACAGAAATAATAATAATAAAATCTTTAAAAATCATAAAATTCATAACTGTTTTAAAATATGTGAGGAATGTAGGACAAAGAATACAGACATATAATTATTATTATATATATAAAAGTATACAAAAATTATCAAATTACTAATGACCACATGGTACCCTTTGGGATTAAAATTTATTAAAATTAAGTTTCGAAAAGTCTTAATGGGTAATTTTTTGTGTCAAGAGTGAAAGTTTTCCTTCAAAAATTTAAATGTTACATGTTTGTAACTGACAGTTATTGTGGTCATGAAAACCTGGATACTTATATCCTCAAAACATTTTACAACAAAATTTGAATGTAATAACAATGTGTTTGGGTAAGTGAAATTAATGTGGATTATTGGCAACATATTTTAACAAACCTGTTTGTTGGACTCAAAATACCAATTTGTAAACTTTCATCTTTATAAACAATGGTTGCTTCAATTTTTAAGTCAGCATTATTAGTTGGCCAGCTGCCACATGTAAATAAAACAAGCTGGTCTGGTATAGGTACTGGTATATACTGATAAAAACTCTGTCCATCATCTCGTCTGGCAAATAAATAAATGCATTTGATAAAAGATTAACTCAAAATAGTTAAATACAGTACAACCCCCAAAAGCTAAACCCCAAGAAAATACAAAATCTTGTCAAAACCAGCCAGATCAGTCAGTCGTTATTTTTTTTTAATTACTTTGTTAAAAAAAACTTGATAAATTGAACCCTATGAATTCTGGGACTTAAACCCTCATTAAATTAATCAAACTCCAAATCTTTTATGAAAATCGCTTATATTTGGTCTTTGTTTCATTTTAAACTGTTAATCTAAGACAGGGAAAACACTGCTTCCACTGAAACAATTTGCTTATTTATCAATATTTATCAATGCAAATCACAATTAACTATCTTACAAAGTGAAAACACAAATGCATGAGTGATATATCCAGGATGTGAGGATATAATGATCTCAAGATTTTACCTGGTCTGGAAAACAAAATAAAGCAAAACAACATAAAATATTCAGCCGTGTTGTCTGTTTAAATGCAAAATATTATGGGAACACAGTCCATCTCTTTTTCACTTACCGAAGCAACTTATTAGGACAACCATTGAGATCTACAATACTGCAAATCTGTAAATCATTTGCGATCGACATTGTTGCAACAAATCGAAAATGGCGCGTTTGAGGTTTACATCCAATCTTGGCGCGAGATTAAATACATGTCAACCGGAAGTAAATATAACCTAATATTTATAGTCCGTTTCCACAACTGTTTTTCAATATTATTATTGACATTGCCAGTTGGGTCAGATTGACAGGGTGGACTTATTTGAGTGTGCTTGTGTCTTCTGTAACAGATAAAGATAGGAAAAGTTAAGATACATGTTGTATATTGGTAAGCATACCTATTTCATACTGTTTGTATTTCTCAGAATTATTAGGTCCAACAGCTTTGAAACAATGAAGACTGAAAATTACGTAAGCACAGGGGATACCCATTTCAAAGAAATATACCATTAAAGGCGAAACCCCTTATAAAATAATATTTGAAAGGGGTTTTCGCCTTTAATGGCATTTTCTTTGTAACGTGTTTGTATATACATCTAATTTTCTGATTCAGATACTTGAATATTAATGCAATTTTAAATATTGTTGTATTTAGTTCGGCTATTTTTTATGTTCAGTTTCAATTTCAGCATAGCTTGGGTTCGGAACCCATTGGTAACCATAGGTAGTTTTTATGATTTACTATGGGTGTGGTTACCTATAGGTATCCCATATAAATTAGTACCATGTGGTTATAAAAATGCTGTATAATGATTACTTACAATAATGAAAAATAAAATAAATTAAATAAAATTCAGGTCCGTAGTCGGGTACTTAAAAGGGTGGTGCAATTTTGAAGGATGTCGTCGCACGCAACAATGATGCGCCTCATTAAGGGGGGTCTGGGCCATTCTGGGGGCATGCTCCCCAGAAAAGTTTTGAAAATGAAATGCAAAATGGTGCATTTTGGAGTATTTTAGTAAACAATTAATAGTCAAATATGAATGTATCTAAATGTTTGAAATTAATCAAAATTAATGTTTTCAAAATGATTTTTAAGGGTTTAATAGTGGTTAATGATTTTTAACAAGGCTTTTACAGTGCTGAATGGTTTTCAAAGGGGGTGCATTTGCACCCCTCGCACCCCCTCTGAATATGGGCCTGAAATTTAAAAAAAGTTGTAAGGCCAGTTCAGTTCTAGAATGGTGGAGGAAACTGGAGTACCTGGGGAAAACCACCCACCGTCAGCAAGAGAACTTTCTCACTCTAGGATTTGCAAGAGTGGAATTCAAATCTTTGTGGTGACAGACACTATGTTACCTAAGGGTAAGCTTTAGACCATCTGACCACCAAGGCATTCGCTCAGTCACTGTGGTACCCATTATATAAGAGTGTAATTTGTCAGAATGTGTTAATACATACAGACATTGATGATTTCCTTTATAAAATTTGATTTAGGACATAAACTTGATAGATGTTTGACAAACCAAATTGAATTGTCATCTCCTGTACAAATAGTTAGGAACTGGTATCCATGGGTGCATTCAAAACACAAGCATGGTCTCTGTTTCATTATACATCCAGGTATTTTAGAAATATAAGATGTTTCCTTCCTTAGATATGGTGAAAACAAATGCCATATTTTTTGGTTTTGATGTAAAATGTTGATGGTAACTTAAGACATCTTGGATATAGTGAAACCAATTCCTTTGTTTCTATAGATATAAGTGTTTTCTACAAGCAAATATTAGCAAGAAGCCCAAAAGGGTCACTGATGCTAAACTTGCTGTATTCGTAACAATTAAGTTTAAATGGAAAATATGTTTTTATCCTTATTGGCTCAAAAGAAGGAAATCATAGAATGCATTATTGTCCTATTGGCTTTAGGTCCAAAAATCAGATGAAAATTGAATTCACAATGGCTATGTTTGCCTTTTTTACTATTTATAGAAACTGTGGCAATTTTAGGTATTGGTTAGGTTGATGAATAGAAATCTACACTTTAACATGCCTAGAGACCTTGCCCATTTAATTTGGTTCCAATTGGTGTAGTGGTTTCAGAGGAGAATATTTTCAAATAAAAGGCTGGAGAAAATGTTCAAACAAAAGGCTATCTATTACACTTCATTTGCATAATTCATGAAAATTGGATCAACAGAATAGAAATCTCAGTACTTATGTTAAAGGCCTTATTGTTTACTTTCTATATTGGTATTTCAACTTTGAACAAATTTGAACTCACAAAGACTTTTTTGTGTTTTGACTACCAGTATTTATAGGAACAGTGGCCATCTTTGATGGCAGGTGGGGTCACAAACTGCTCATACATAACCATGTTAATATTTCAGAGTAAAATTGACTTCAAATGACAATAATTTTTTCATCATTTGTGGGGACATTGAAAGAAGTTGACATCATTTAAATAAATTTACTATTCTTAAGAGAGAAGTCATGGTATTTTAAGCCCGAGTCAAGATTCTTTCACTTGTGTAAAGGTGGTCGATTCTGGTATGGTGGAGGAAACTGAAGTACCTAGCGAAAACCACTGATCTTCAATAAGCAAACTGACAAACTTTCTCACACTAAGATCTGCCAGGTGGGATTTAAATATAAATGATGAAAGAGGTTGTGATCTAGCAGCACATGCTTTATATTTTGGGCCACTGAGGTCCCATGTAGGCAGTAAGGATTTAAATACATGTAATGAATACTGTAGGATAGCTACTGGTAAGTAATAAAACCAAATGGGGAAAATAGATTTATCTGTCTTCTTATGAAATTAAATAAAAGTTCTCCAGTTTTTGCTTCAAATTTACACAATATTCTAGAAATACAGTTTTAAATCATGTGATTAATATGCTTGTTTTGTTTATTTTTAGTGGTGCATGAGGGTATGAACCCAAGGTAAGAATTTCTAATAAAAGTATCAGACTAACTGGTACTCTTCACAGCGGAATTCCATTATGTTTTGACTCCTGTAAATTGATAATGAATCCTAGTTTTGTGGGAGATACAGTTGAGTTTATATGGTTTATCTCTTCAGCTTGTGTTTTGTTTTAGAGAAACAGTTTGATTCGTTAAGGATCAAACAGAAGCCCTTTATCATGAGAACTAATGGACACATTCATTATTAATATTTTTAAAAGTCCATATCTATTAGCTGACCAGGCTAATGCTTAAACTGGTTTCATTGGTGTAAAGTGACAGCTGGTACAAAACTTCCCTTTTTGATGCAGCAACATTCCATTGCAAAGATAATTTCTAGCATTTCTCAAGATATCCTTATATTTATCATCTTGATTGACTAAAGTAAAATGAAACTAAATATCTTGCTAAAAGAATACCTTGCAGTCCAGGCCGGGGATCAAACAGACTTGTTTTTGAATCATTAATCAAACCACATTTAGTTACTATAAGACTAAATTTAAAAGTGAAGCCAAATTTTAACATCAGAGATATTTAACCTACAAAACAGGATAATGTTAGTACTAATGCTAAGATATTTAACCTACAAAACAAGATAATGTTAGTACTAATGCTAAGATATTTAACCTACAAAACAGGATAATGTCAGTACTAATACTAAGATATTTAACCTACAAAACAGGATAATGTTAGTACTAATGCTAAGATATTTAACCTACAAAACAGAATAATGTTAGTACTAATGCTAAGATATTTAACCTACAAAACAGGATAATGTTAATACTAATGCTAAGATATTTAACCTACAAAACAAGATAATGTTGATACTAATGCTAAGATATTTAACCTACAAAACAGGATAATGTTAGTACTAATACAAAGATATTTAACCTACAAAACAGGATAATGTTAGTACTAATGCTAAGATATTTAACCTACAAAACAGGATAATGTTAATACTAATGCTAAGATATTTAACCTACAAAACAAGATAATGTTAATACTAATGCTAAGATATTTAACCTACAAAACAGGATAATGTTAGTACTAATACTAAGATATTTAACCTACAAAACAGGATAATGTTAGTACTAATGCTAAGATATTTAACCTACAAAACAGGATAATGTTAGTACTAATGCTAAGATATTTAACCTACAAAACAGGATAATGTTAGTACTAATGCTTAGATATTTAACCTACAAAACAGGATGATGTTAGTACTAATACTAAGATATTTAGCCTACAAAACAGGATAATGTTAATACTAATGCTAAGATATTTAACCTACAAAACAGGATAATGTTAGTACTAATACTAAGATATTTAACCTACAAAACAGGATAATGTTAGTACTAATGCTAAGATATTTAACCTACAAAACAGGATAATGTTAATACTAATGCTAAGATATTTAACCTACAAAACAAGATAATGTTAATACTAATGCTAAGATATTTAACCTACAAAACAAGATAATGTTAATACTAATGCTAAGATATTTAACCTACAAAACAAGATAATGTTAATACTAATGCTAAGATATTTAACCTACAAAACAAGATAATGTTAATACTAATGCTAAGATATTTAACCTACAAAACAGGATAATGTTAGTACTAATGCTAAGATATTTAACCTACAAAACAGGATAATGTTAGTACTAATGCTAAGATATTTAACCTACAAAACAAGATAATGTTAGTACTAATTCTAAATAATGTAATATGCTACAATGTACTAGAACATCGGTTTAAGCTTGCATGTATATATTTGTTTTTGTATTTTCTTATAGTATAGGAGACTAAAGAGGGACCTGGAGAATATGTTCAAGGACCAGCTTGACATAGTAAGTGTTATTAGTGGTCGTAACATTCAGGGATAAATCTTGACTATGTTGAAAAACTTTCTTTTTTCGTAAATCGTGAAATTCCGACTGTTAACATGGGAAAATGAATTAAGCAATATTAATACCGGTAGTTTAAAGTTTTAATTATTCAAGATTTAGAAAATTTTGTAAATTTTGAATGTGGCATTGTGTGTTTGTGTGTCAAAAGTACATGAGAGTACATGATAATGAATACTTAAGTAATATTTCAAGTACAAATAAATAAAGATTAATATAATATGATCGTTAAAAAGAAAGATTTTTAGAGAGGGGAATTTGTGTTTTCAGAAACATAAGGGAAAAATGTAACCATATTTGGTAAATAAATCAAGTTTAATATATTATTAGTTTTCTGAAAGTATATTCACAAAACATTAAAGTTAACATTGCAAATACAATCCATAGAACTACCTGTTTATATAGTACAATACCTTACCCAGTAAAACTATTAAAGACCCAAGAAGAATACCAATTAATTCACATATCTGGTGGACAGAAGTTTAACCCACACTTAAGAGGTTACTTTATGTATTACATGTATATGTTTTACAGTCAAATCTTCTCAGAATAAGATATAAAGATTCAATCACCAACTGATTAGTAAGATTGTACTAAAAAGTCATTGTTAGTAGCAGGTCTACTTCACAAACAGACTTTTTTAGTGCTATCACAAACACACACAAATCCAATAAAATTCAACATCTTCAGAGACAACTTTTTTCACTGAAATACAGAAAAACCATATTATATGACAAATATATCTATATCTTATTTTCATTCTAAAGTAATTTTTGTGTTAATACATGTAATTTTTTGTGGTATTTTAAGACAGGGGAAGGAACTCCTAGTACTACGGGTTGGTTTGAGGTGCAGGTAAATGGAAATCTTATCCATTCAAAAAAGGTTAGTTTTTATTTTCTTATGAATTCAAATACATTAAGTTCTTTTTGGGTCAGCAATGTTATCTAAAGTGCAAACTTGCACCTCTTCTTTCAGTTTAAGTTTTGGCTTCAAATACTTTATGCCAGCATTTTGACTGGGAGAGTAGTATGCTTGCCTGTTGCATACTGATTTGGTGAGCTAGCACCTTTACAAAAAGGTAATCTTTAGTATACCCTATTACAAGGCAGACCATATTACATACTTGCACATCTCAAGCATACATTAACTTGTTCTTAGATTTATCCTTTAATAAATAATCTTGCTCTCTCTGCAAATAACTGAAAAAATGCTGATGCAAGGTTAAACAACATTAAAACCAACCAACAATTGGTGATATTGGCAAACCCTGCTTTTTAATCTTCATGTGGAACTGTTGCTTGTACACCTGATGTTCTTAGGACGCAAAATTTTTTTAGGTTTCCAAGCAATGAAGTACATGTAAATCAATTGTTCTCTGACATCATTTTACAGGAAAAAAGTTTAATTTTAGCTCAAATATGAGTTTTACAATCAGGAGTAAAAATTTCCTTGAAAGTGAAACTGTAGGAAACATAAATGTTTGTCTTTGTCCATCCGTCCATCTTTATAGCAGCATCTTCATCTACTGAAGAGATTTACTGATTTTAGAAATGATACACAGTAGGTGATTTGTAGCTTATCCGAGTTATCCCAGGTGGTTGCCATGACTGCCAAAAGAGATTTAGCAATTAAGGAATTTTAAAAAAAATCTCAAAAAATCATTCTGACAGACCTAAGTATGAGAAAGTTTTTCATTTTGCTATGCATATGTCGATGGTTTTCTCCAGACTCTCAAGTTTTATTCACTGTCCCAGAACTGACCTCATCAATACAAGATAAAAAAGAATCTTGGCTTGGGCTTAAAAACAATACTCCACTTTGCCACTGGGGGAAGGGGGGGGGGGGGTGTATGGATTGCAATACATACTGTAAACTTGTTTATCATCAAAATGTGAAAATTACACATTAATACATTTACAACAATATAACCATGCATCCACTGATATATCATGCTTCCAGACTGACAGACGGAGAGAGAAAGAGATAGACATACAGAAAGACAGACTGACTGAGAGAGAGAGAGAGAGAGAGAGAGAGAGAGAGAGAGAGAGAGAGAGAGAGAGAGAGAGACAGGCAGGCAGACAGACAGACAGACAGACTGACAGATTTTGGAATTGGTATCTGTATACTTTACACATTAGTGTTTTGATTGGTTTTAGAATGGAGGTGTACCATATATCAATCAATCCACTGATATATCATACTCCCAGACTGACAGACAGACTGATTGAGATTATGGGATCGGTATCTGCATAGTTTACACACTAGTATTTTAATTTTTTCTGTTTTAGAATGGAAATGGATATCTAGATTCCTCAGCAAAGATGGACAAAGTAGTAAATGCAATAAAAGCAGCTCTCTGATCCATGTTTGTAAGAGAACATACAGATAGTATGCATACTTATTCTAATTTTACTAAAATATTTTAAATAATTTTCTAAGAAACTTGAAATCACAAATATGTGTATCACATAACATTGAGTAAACATAAAACCTGTCTTTTAAACAAATGTTTTTAGGATGTATCATTTAACACGAACAAAAAAAAAGAAAAAGATTTTTTATAATTAAAACTCATATTTTTAATTTTACACCCTAAGGCCAAAACTTTTAATTTTTTAATTAAAAAAAAAGAATTTGAATAAAAATCAACAGATTTTGTATTGCTAAATTTCAAATTTCTTTCAACAAAAAGAGGTAAGTATCTTGTTGGTAGGATTTTTGTATTAGAATTTTATTTCAAAGTCACTATGTAGAAACAATAAATACTTTGGGTAAGCCTTAGATGTTGTAGGTTATAAAGTGGAAACACAGAATTTTATTTATTTGGCCTTACAAAGTATTGATCATTGTTGAGAGCTTTTGTAACAGTATTCTGCAATGACAATTACAAAATGAAACATGTTCACTTCACCATTTATCTTTTTCATGCTTTGTGATATTTGAGGAATGTTAAAATAAACACATGTTACTGCAAAATTTGTTAATTGTTTAATATTTAAAGTGTTTAGTAAATTTAAGTCAGAAAAAAGGTGTTATTATTAACCACACATACAGTCTGTCATCACATACAGTCTGCCATCACATACAGTCGGCCAATACAGCCTGCCATCACATACAGTCTGTCATCAAAAATAACTATACGGATTTATATTTGCCTTAGGCTTATATTATAATCACCATGATAAATTTCATGTACATAGAATTAAAATTATGATCTTTTTGCATTATTTGAAAGTAATGATATTTAATGATACTAATATATGCAATAAAGTTGTTTTTTCGAAATTTGAGGAAAAATTTAAAAATCTGGGAATAATATGGTTTAAAGATAAAAACACTATTCAAGCTAAAAAAAAAAAATTAATCTTGTTAAGATATTCAGTCTGAAATAATATGAACGGTTTTAAACATGTATAATAATTCATGAATGGTAGTGTATGTTTTTTTTTTCTTTTTTATATTTTACAGTTAATTGATTTGGATGAACTCAAAAGGTGAAACTTCCGTATGATGGTGCATGGTGAAACCTGACATAAGGCATTCATGGACCAGATGAGAATGATGAAATCTCTTTTTGAATTCTTCTGACTTGATTGTATCTGAAGGCAGTGAACTTTTTCTTGCCGTTTCCTGTCCACATTCCTAGTGTCACACAGGACAGGCTTCTATATTACTTAACATCAGGAAGCACACTTATCTGTAATTATTTTTTCGCTTTAATCTGGAATTTTAAACAAGCTTCTTATATTTTACTCTCATTGGTATAAAAAGATGTTATCTTCAGAGTCCACATTTTCTGTTTTCGGTGCTCATCATCAGAGATGTATTACAGTTAATGGTTAGAACTTGTCTTATTGTGTGTTCATTGGGCCTCTCTGTTTCCGTTTGACCTCCATTTACTCTGACAAAACTTTACATTACTCAGGTAGTTTTTAATTTATTTGACAGGTTGATCAATTTCTTTTTCAGGAAATATATATATGATCTGAACTAACTGCCCATAAAGGAGTTGGAGAATGTCATTTTTATGTGCCTTTTCTAACTTGATTTATGACAGGGTATTATTTTAATTGAAAATTGTACATGTATGATTGAAATTTCAAATATTCACAGAAATGACTGATAAGCAAAATCTGAGTTTTACCATTTTGTTAATTGTAAGCTTAGATTCTGTTTATTTGTCATTCTTACTTATGTATTATTTGATATCAGCTATTATTCATTTTAAAAAAGGTTGTCATGTATTATCAGAAATTGTGATTGTTAAATTTGAAGACGGGTTTTTACAAAGTCTATTGTTGGTTTTGACTAAATTTTGATTTATTTTAAAAAATTTTTATCCAAAATGAACTGCAAACTCTACATAAAATAAAAAACTTATTTTTTATAGATTTCTGTTCTTGTTTCTTTTTCCTTTTGCATAGTTTCTTATATACATTTTGTTTATATTACCCATACAAGAAGACATGGCAAAGCAGTTGTAATAGTTTGAACTTTGAACGTGCTTTGAAATCCTCTACCTTATTCGACAATTGTTGCATTCATTGCTTGACCCCATGTTAAAATTAGAACCTGGAAATTCAGGTTCATGATATGGTTACACAATTTGCTGGTATTTAAATCAACATGTAAAAACTAAGACACAATAATTGTGTAATAATTTGAAGTTATTACTTCTAAAAATTAACTGCTACTCACAGTCTAGGTTTCAATACGGATTCAATACAGACCCTATTGTCTGAAAGTGTCATTTTGCTTGCCTACTGTAGGTAGTTTTCTCTGCAAACTCCAGTTTCCTCCACTTTTCCTGACCACTACCATAGCTCAGTTGGTAGAGTGCTTGTTCCACAAGTGGGAGGTTGTGGGCTGAACCCAGATCGGGTCTTACCCAAGCTTTGAAAGTGGGCAACGACTGTTCTTTCGCCAAGCACTGTGCATCATGAAGTGAATGTCATGGTTCCTATGGCTGGAAACTTAAAATAAAAGAAGTTCCCTGTCACGGTAGGCATGGTAAGATAAAGAACTGTGCTGTATAATGCCATCAGCACAACATACAGACACAATTTCTGCACTTTCGCCCATTGCTGGTGACATCTCGATATAAGCAAAATATTCTTGATGGGGACGTTAAACACCATTACTCAACTCCACTCCACTCCACTTTCCCTAAACTGATCATCTTCGTAGAAATTAAAGATTCTTGACTGGGGTGTAAAACACTCTAATTCAATTTGTATATGCAGACATGCAAAAACATTAAGTAAATGTACTACATGTACAAATGTATTAAAATGCTTTTTTAATGTATGAACTGATAATGTGTATTGACTGGTATATTTTTTCACTATCATGGTACATGTATAAATAATTTTTTAGCATAAATACTTATTCAATAGAATATTAAATTTCCAAGTGTATTTATTCTAGTGCAGTAATGTAGTGAAAATTCCTACCTAGAGAATAGTTAGGCCACAACAATAATAGTTTTCTCTCCATATTTTTTGAAGAATGTACATCTGGTGTGTCCTCCCAGACCCCTAGTGCTCAATCGATCAAGCTAAAGGGAAAACCTCTCAGGACCCGAATCCTCCCTGCATGCTGCCCTAAGCTCACTGCAAAGGTAAAAATTTTTGCCACTTCACCTATAGCTGAAGTCTCAATATAAGTGAAATATTCTTGACTGGGAAATAAAACCCCATTAAATCAATTAATCTCTAGACCCCAGTGTGTAGAAGTACTGTATATCTAACACTTTAATAACATATTTTCAGTATGACCATAACTCATTCAATTAGGAATATTGGTTATTCCCCCCCCCCCCCCCCCCATGTCTACAATGTCACTTTTTTTTTCATTCATGAGTTGTGGCATGTAGCCAAGTATATATTACATATATTTGGTTAGAAATGTTACATTTAAAATTAAGTCATTGAAGACTATTGTTTCAACAAAATCCTTGTGAATTAAGGATGTACTTAATACAAATCCATCAACAAAAATTGATAAAAACCATACAAAAGTCAAGATTTTAATTGAAAACCACAGAAAATTGAGAACAAAAAACATAACATTATGACAAGCTCAAATTTATTATGATTTCTTCCATGTCTGAAAAAAGGACTTTAAATTTCATTTTTTTGTGTTTAAATGTGTATGTAATACGCTCGGTACAAAGCATGTATCAAACCAAAGAAGTACTTTAACAGTACAATACAATCTGACACAATATTTGTTTATTTATTAAAATAAAACCCATGCAGTCTTGTAAAACATAAATCTAACTTGGTTTCTATGGAAACACCATTCTATTTACAGAAGAAGTTCTATCATCATCAACATAAAGACAAAAAGTTTTTAAAATGCTGCCTACATTGATTCTTGATATGAACATATAAAATTTGATATAATGGTAAGATGAACTGCTGTTTAAAAGACCATATATACATTGTACATTTGATATTTTTTCAAAATACAGGTTTGTAGCTAAATGACAAATAATTCTCCACCCACCCTCCCCTCTATATCTGGAGAGTGGCACTAGCACATGTTTTGTGTCGGTTTGGAATAATGATACTGATATTTGATATTTTTCACCCTTTTTCACAAAAGAACAGTCTATCTTGTTACCTACACAAGTTTTGATTTTAAGAAAACTGTTTATCTATTTATAGACAATATTCATAAGACCAATACCAATACCAGTGTGAACAATTTTCTTCTCTTCTCTTTTCAATGTTGCTATAACAACAAGAAAACAATGAAAAAGTTTTCGTTTTGTACTCTTCTCCATGTTGCTATAGTTTAACTTAAATTAATGCAATAAAACTTGCTACAAAAATTTTCATTTCTACAAAAAAAATTATACTTAAATTCTGAAGTATATACTTAACCATTGAACAGCATAGCTATGGCAGTTATTGGATTATAAATGCCATAGCTTTGCCAGGCAAACTGAATAACGCGCGTTAGCGCGTTATGATTGGTTTGCCTGGCAAAGCTATGGCATTTATAATCCAATAACTGCCATAGCTATGCTGTTCAATGGTTATATTTACATTATGTTAATTATTAATTAATTTTTTTGAATTTTTGTCACATCAATTTGAATTTTCCCGCCTTCAACGAGAAGCGGGGTCAATTATTGGAACAGCGTAACAATGTAAACAAAATATAGTACAACATGAAAAAACACGGAACTCGCAAAAAATATGAAATATTTTATTAACCATCACATTGTTTTGCACATTTTATATAAAACATCAATTTAGTCACTTTCATAGCAATTTTACAAAATTATTTTTAAAAAAAAACGAATTTCCTAAGGCGGATGACGAACAAGTGAACAGTCTCGAAGATTGACACGAAAATGATGTCTCACTCTCGCTGTCATTTTTGGAAATTTTAAGTGCAGTGCGAGAAATTGGAATTTACGAAGAAACCAGGAGTGAATTAATTGGATGACGGAAATGTAATCTGCTTTGGAAAGTCATAGTTTCTATCATTATTATTCGTAGAACTTGTGGAACTGGCCACATGATGCGACCCAGATTGTGACCCAGTTAGGCGCAGTACAACAGCTGATTCAGTGTTTAAATTTTTTGCAGGGTGAGTTAATTCTGACAGAGTTACTATGGCGTGTTTTTTCTGTTGTGTTGAGACAGTTCTGTTGTAAGATTGGGAGAAGCTTCTCATTTATGGTTCGCCATAAACAAATTTGTGCCGAGCTTCGTACCCCATATCATTGAGATGCTGAATGGCCGTCACCCGCAAACGGCGAGGAGTGTATTTAGTTTCAACTTTTGCAGCCGCATGATGGCATTTGTCGGATAAAAACGGGTAAATGTGCGTTTTAAAAGTGGTTTGAACATTAACCATATATCAGACTCTTCAGGACCAGCCATGGCTTTTTATTACATTGATTGAACAAACTTTGGGATTTTTGTCAGCTTTATCAAAGCACTGGAAACAGCGGTTTAACATGTTTACAGGACAGTCGACCGTCTCGGTTGCATATATTTATTCCTTTTTAACATCTGCTATATATATTTTCGTCTGTATGAGATATCTCCCCTCTGAAAATTTTTTGGTTTTATTTCATGTTTTTAAATTACATATTCTCCAGACTCGTCAATGTGATACTCAATTATGACTGTAATTTTAACTGGTGGTGAAATTCCGTAGCTCGGGAAATAAAATTTATAGAACAAATGGTAGAAATGGGAGAAATTATGGTACTTTTTAGATGATTGGAAATTTTCCGTTGTGTATTTAATTCAATGTATATTTTAAAATTAATAAATATTTTTTTTCTCAGGCTGTGCTGTTGTTTTGATATGAAACTTCTTAAAAAATAGTCCAGAGAGTGAAATATTCATACGCATAGTGTAATGATCATGTGATCAATGTGAGTTATTGTACCGTATTTGCCACATGTCTCAAACATGTTTATATAGTAAAGTTGCAAAGCAAATGTAAATATAGTCTTTTCAACAGCAGTCTTGAACATTGTTACAAATGGCCATGAACTCACATAGCAGAAAACAGGTACCTGAGGACATTTCTGTGGAGAAGACAGCTTTGATTTACTGGTAGTAAGTTGTGTGAACTTAAAAAGATTTATATGAATAGAAAAAAAAATGCAGAAAACAAAACTGGCAACTGAAATATGTGTACCATTTAGTTTTGAAATAAAATCCTACATATTTAAAATATGGCTTTATAAAATAAATAGCATCTTAAATAGAGAAATAAAATAAATGGAATGCAACACAGAGGGGAAAATAAAGTTTCAAATGTTTAAATAACAGTGTGAGCCTAAAATTATCTGTTTTTTTCAATTTTTTTTAAATGTCAAACATCAATATTACAATGGCAGAAAACTTCTGATGGGGAAAAACTCTGAGGATGTCTGGCAATGAAAAGACATTTGTTAACAACAAGTTATTTGTTGATAAATCAAATATGTTTATTTGTCTGAAAAACAGAACAGTTTCTATTTTTTTTTCTTATTTGTGTTTACAATGTATCTGTCTTTAAGGATAGAAAGAATGTCCATACTTTTCCTTACCATCACAAATGAATGTACTACATTATGTATTTAATGAATGAAAAAAGAGAATCTAATAAACATCCTTAGTTAGTTGCAATGAAAACCTTTGAAAAGAAATATATAAATATATATACAATGTATACACATGTATATATAATGTATATACTAATGGCATCTTGTTCATAGAAAATTAAATATCCTCAAAAAAATACATAAACAACACAAAGGAGGTAACACACAGCAGATCTGATCTGGAGAGTTTTTCAAAAAAGGGAGATAAACCAAGGTATAAATGAATGAATACTGACCAGCATTTAAATTGGGTTTTATTTATTTCATTTTAGTAATTTTTTTCTTTTAAAATTGTTTTCTTTGTGTTTAAAACTGCCATTGAGAGAAGCCTTAATTTGTTGACAAAATACCATTAATTTTTAATATTGATAATCAATATGTCAAAAAGCTATGAAAGCTTATCACTAGATATACAAAAAATTGTCAATCTATTTTTTATTATCTGTAATACAAATAATCACACAAAATAATTAAAATATTTCTAGTTGGAAATAAAGAAGAAAAAAAGATAAGTTTTACTTTGTCAAGATATATCGTAAAGATTAACATTTCTGTAAATAAACAGAAATAGTGTTGTTAAAACTATACACCTATAAATATTGTAAAACTGAAATGTAACAGCATATCAATCAGGGTGATTTTAATGCTTATTTTCACTTACATACTCATTTCAGTCACAATGTAACTTTCGTATTATTTAATCAATTAATAAATTAATAATTTTAAATGCTCTGCTTCGTTACTTGTTTTTTTATTATTTTTTAAATTTATTAAAATTTTTTTTTTTTTTTTTTAAATTTTAATTTTTTTTTAAATTTTTATTATTATTATTATTATTTTTTTTAAATAATACATTATTGTAATTTGCCTTTAATATATACATAGTATATATGTTTACTTTTTAAAAATATTTTTAAGCTTTTTAAATATATTATTCTGCAGAGGTTTTTGTTTTGATAAGTTCTAAAGATAATCTAAAACTAATCTCAGTATGGTTCTTTTGACCAAAATGGTTGATGTATGTGGGAGCACTAATCCTACCGTTGATGTATGTGGTAGTACTAATCCAACCGTTGATGTATGTGGTAGCATTAACCCATTCAGTGGATGTATGTGGTAGCACTATCATAACTTCACAACAAATATGGAGGCTATTTTAAACTTAGCCATTTTGTTCAGAAAATACCATGAACCAAAATTTTAGTTAAACTTTAGTTGAATTTGTCAACTTAACATTAAAATCACCCTGATAGTTACCATCTAAAAACTTATTTTTTTTTTAAAAAAATGTCTTTAGTAGTATCAGATCACAGATAATCTGAATTATTTATCTAGAAATAATATCAGTAACATTAAAATGACAGTAATTTGTTATTTTTTTGTGTTGAAATTTTTTAAATTGAAACTAAAATGGCACACTTTAAAACAAACAAACAACAGAGAAAAAAAAAAAAGTCTGATGGTTATTATACAATTTCTATTGTAAGAATAGGCGGTGTTTGAATTCTTAAAAAAAAAAAAAAAAAAAAGCAGTGAAAATGGATACGTACAAGGAAAAAAAAACCAACAAACGAATGTTAATAAAACACTAGTATAGTATCTTGAATATTTTGTGTCTATAGCAACACAATAATAATACAAATATAAATTTTCCTTCGATACTTAAAATAATAAAGACACACAAAAATATAAAAATTCAGATATCACAAATCTATAATTTATTTGAAAAATAAAACTGGAAGGTACCTGGCTAAAGGATAAAGGGTAAACCTTTAGATATACACATATATATATTATATATATATATACTTATATATTGTATGTACAAATCACCAATCAAAAACCGTCTTTACTACTAGTGGGAGGAAATGTTTTACTGATTTATACTTTGATAATGACACAAGTCCATTCTAGATTATGATAATGTAAAGCTATTAAGTATATTATTCTTTTATTTCTGTAGTCTTTATAAATTACACATAAATCATGTACCAGTTTGTGTTATAGTTAGGGTCGGTCAATACCAAATAAAACAAAAAATACCGAAACGTTCTAAAAATAACCAAAAATTTCCTGAAATTTTACTTTACACAATGAAAGCAAGTTGAAAAGTTCCTCATTTTATATAATGTTGAACAAAAAAGAATTTCTTTTATATATTTAATAAAAAACAATGATAACCTTGAACTTTTTTGCTGAAATGGAGTAAAACTTCCTTACATTGTCCCTAGATAATTTTGCCGCCTTTTGCATATCAACACAGTAATATCAGCTCTCAAATTCTATTTCTTCCATGTTACTTTTTGAGTCCTTCTAAATTTACCACCAGATTTCTTGACCTTATCAACATTTTACTGAACAAATGATTGCAATGAGTTAAAATATTAGTGTATTGTCTCCAATGATTATGAAAAAATTTCCTTTTCTTTGTTTTTACAGAATAACATTATAGAGAAAGAACTTTTTATTATTAGTTCTGCACAAACAAATGCGAGTATCATCTAACTTGATGAATTCAATTTATTTGGGCAAAAACTGAAGATCATTATAGAATTTTTTTTTAAATACATTTACCTGTACCGAAGTAGGTCATATTTTCATTCATTAAAAATACAGATTTTTAACGTCTGTTATTTTCTAAAATTACCATTAAAAAAAAACACATTCAGAAGGTAATGTTCATTAGCATTGATCCTTGTATCTATGTGATATATAGATTTCAGTTTCAATATTTCATGTTTCATTGACATAATTTGACCAGAATAACAAAACCTTTAACAACACTATATACAAAACTCTTTTAACATTCTAACATGATATAAAAAAGAACTAATGAGGTGGCCTGAGTACAAACACTTCTACGATCACGAATGTTGAAGGAGATCACTAAAAAACAACCTTAAAAATGGACAAGGGAATGTTCCTGATTCATATCTAAAAGTACACATAAATCTCTTATCTAATATCTGTATTTTTAATCTTCTATATTATTACTATCTTTCATCAATATTTAAAATTTTGCAAATTAAAATTCATTACAGTTGAAAAATTATGAAACCAATTCAAAAAGGAAGAGAAGCCTTGTTCAAGTACCTAAGAAATATTTGAAGTCATATCCAGTTGATTGATAGTGGTGGTCTTCAACATTCTATCATCACATATGATAATGTCTAACAATGGGTTAAGAAAACTTCATTAACATGGCATTAACTACAAATCAACAACTTTATTTGATAATAACAAACAGATAACAGCAATACCACAAAACACATCCTTGTACATGTACTTCCAAATAAAAATATATCATACCAGAACCATTTACATTCAAATTTGTACTTGTTGTATTTCATTTTTGTCAAAAGAAATATTTTCTTTTTCTTTTTTTTCCCCCTTAATAAATGAGGGTCCTTCTGATACACGTTTCTGTATAAAGTCTGTAAATCTGGATTTGTTTTTATACATGAACAGAAAAAAAAAAAAAAAAAAAACAAAACCAAAAACAAAAACCCAACACTTTTAAAATCATAAATGTAGGACAGAATAAAGCAAAAACACAGCTGATCTGTGGACCCATTCCTAAGTATTTCTTTATATCATGTATCTAAAGCAGTTAAAACACAAAGATATTTAGAAAAAAAAATCATAATGGAAAAAATTATTATATTTTTTAAAAACCAATGATCATTACAATTTTGATGAAAATTTCTATGTTTCAATCGCATGCAGATTCTACATGTAGCAATCACACTCGATTAACGTAATATGCTTAAAATACAGTTATATAATAACTAACTGTTCTGTTTAATAATTTCTGCATAATGAATCATGTCCTCATTCATCAATAACATCACTTTCATCCTTACATACAGTGAACAACTTATTTACATGACTTTTAATGTGTATAGTGATATGTTACTGATATATCTATCTATCTATATATATAAATTGAATGCACCTAATCACAATTCATTAAATGACATCATTTTTTAACATCTACATCTACCATAATTTAAATTTTAATCATACCCGATCAATTTTTTTTTGCACCAAAAGCATAAGCTCTAAGGATTCACTACCAGTAACATCCGATTCATTATGAAAACCAGATCTACAAATTTGTTTACATCCTGATTTCTCTAACCAGTGAACAAAGAGCAAAAGTACATCTGAGTTTATAATTACTGGTAAACAATGATAAGAAACATTAGAGGTAGTAGTTTCTCCAGTAAATCAATCAATTTAGCTTAATTTGTAAAAAAAAAAAAAAAAAAAAAAAAAAAAAAAAAAACCAGAACAATTTGTCATTAATTATCTTCTTTTTTTTTCAGACAAAACAATCTAAAATATTTCAAAAGAAAAAATCTGAAATATTTCAAAAGTTATGTTGCTTTAAATTTTAATTTAAGACAAAAAGAGGTCAAACAACCATAAACCAAATTCTTCAGCAGTGAATAACATTACCAAGAATTTGCTTGCAGTTATCTCCCTTTCATATCATCTGAAATTTACATATGCTTTTTAGGACTGGATTACTTTAAAGTTTAGCAGAAAATGGTTTAGTTTGAGGATTTTAAATCAATTCTAAATAGAGATGATAAAAAAAAATCAAGATAATCAAGAAAAAACATTATCTATTTTCTAGCAAATATTCCTCTTAACAATGCCATGATCTGATACAACTTAACACAACTTAAAAACTCAAAAAAAAAAACCCAGTCTGTTTCTATTGATCAAAATCCTTATCACTGGATATTTTTATAGTGAAACCATTCTAAACTAAACTAAAAAATAAAATGAAATATGATCATCATGTTTGAATGAGAAATGATATCACTTTCATGCACAAATGATAACATGGTAAATATAATGAACATTGAAAGACAGATATCTAACTATACTCCTCAGTGTGATAGTAAACTAGTAACACCAAACATACAGGGTTTCTAGTAGGAATGATCAGGTCAGGGTTATACTGCAAACTAGAACATTTTCTGCTGATCATTTTACATGAAGGACTATGAAATGACATAACACAGACCATTTCTGTTACCTAGAGACCAGTTAATTTTCATTTATTGTTTTTTACAACCTGTTGCCTGAAACAAAGGAATGAGCGAGCAAGTGGTTACTTTTTACTTCCAACAGTTGTCTTTGCCATCCAAGAACTGATCATCTTGGTGTAAGTGAATGAATCTAGACCGGGGCTTATCTACTCTGCACCTGAAATTATTGATGTTCCAAATTGGGCATGATAATATCCTAGCTGCTAGCTTAAATAGCAGAAAATTAAAATATCTTGACTTTTTTCAACTCTAAGTGGACAATTCAATATAATTTATGCCATCATATTTTATACTACCTATATGATGATAAAAAAAAATATCTCAACATAACATAAAAAGTTTAAATTGGCAACTACCATAATGAACATGTATAATATGCACAATATGGAGTTTAAAAACCCATTTCTAAAATGGGTTAGAACTCTGTAAAGAAAAAAAAAAAAAAACAACTTGTTTTCATAAAACACCAACAAATTTAAAAGATTTTATTTTAATGATATAACATTGTATGTATCAAAGAAAATTTTCTAGTTTGCAGAATATATTCACACAATTTATCAATATGCTATTTTGGTGAGCAATTCGAGGATAACATTTCATTATGACTAAAACCTTGATAAATATTGATATATAAATGCATTTTCCTTCTAAAATAAATAATTTAAATGATATTTTTAAAACATATTGTCAACTTATATACATCTTTTGTTATATTAAATAAACAAATCTATTTCCTAACATTATATCGTCTTTATACGAAATTAAATCTGGCTCTTAATTCAAAAACACTGACTAGAAGGTAATAGCTCAATAAACATATATTGTATATTAAAAATAATCTCATGCAGAACAAAAAAATAGAGTGAACAAATTCAATTTTAAGTTCCTAAATATGTAATATTTCAGCCAAAATATAAAAAAATGAGTTATATATATTGGCTAACAAAGTACTAAAAGAAACTGAAAATAGAATTTGGGTTTTTCCATTCTGATGAAAAATATAAATGATGGGAATGTATGGCGTTTGTTGCAGCAATAAACTGACAAGTAAAACTAAAGGAACTACTATCAAATACATATCTCTTTAAATGCAAACCTTCCAACTCTATTCTTATACTTACAATATGCTTTACAGCAAAGATTACCAGTACTCAAGTTTTCCTTATTTTGACAATTAATTATTTCAAATTTTATTTAATCTAAAACTTAATAGCATTTAAGAATATATACCAGATCTAATATTGTAATGCAAAACAAAATTTGATTTTGCTTTTCCATATTGAATTTTACTAAAAAAAATTTTAAAAATATTTTCAACTAATTGAAAAACTGAATGTGCTAAATAAAATCATAGTAATCATTGTATTGAGATGTAAAGAAAAAAAAAAAACTATTGAAAATTCTTTTTAAATGAAAAAGTCAGTCAGTCAAAAACCATTAGCCATAGTAGAGGTTTAAAATTGGTAAGCTATTTCAGTAAAAGAATTTCCAACAGAATATTTTGTCCACAATGGCTCATCATATTATAATTTTTTTTGCAAAAATGTGTTTTGCATATACATATTTCATCATCCAAATGGATAAATCTATGTAATGCTTCGTTCAGACAACGTTCACAATGTATATCAATCTTCCTAAAATTTACTGAGAAACATTATTTATGTAGAATACTTAAACACTGTCTTTTCTTCTGATCAAAATCATAGGAAATAACTAGAACAGAAAATGTTAAGATTTGCATTGTGATAGCTTCATATATTCTCCATCATCCTTAGATTCTTACAAAATAAAAATTCTTTTTTTTTGCTTGCATGGCCTGTCAGTGCCAGACCACCATTTTGTATTAACACATTCAAAAACGTATCTGCAAATTTCTGTATCTTTCTGTAGTTTCTTCCCACTAATGCCCACCAATTCAGCCAACTGATTTTGTGTGGAATAAACATGGGGAGTAAATTATTTCACACTTGGTCTATTATTATTGACACACGTCTAACAAATTGTACTGTCAACTCATTTTACTACCTATATGCATAAACAATTTTCAATTCAAATATATACACATATATGATAACTTTACTACAAACGTGAACCATCTCTACTGTTCTAGATGATTAAAACAAACTTCCCAAAATCAGTACATTGTTTGTATATCTACAATTGCATATTAAATTTCAACACAAACCAAAGTCTATGTATATACATACACACACAAATATATATACATACACATGCACATATGTATACATATATATTTGCATATATAGTCTATTAAATCTATTTCTGTGAAAGCTCTTTACTTGGTATATTATATATATAATAATAATTACTGATTATTCACTACTGTCACACAAGCACTTTAACATTATCACACATTCAAACAAGATTTATTTAATTCTACGTTCATATGAAGCCATTATCAAGAATCGGCTTCCAACATTTCTAGAAATAGCTTGTGCATTAAAACACGTCCATCTTTTTTCACATCAAACCAATATTGTTTGGCAAGAAGCTTCATTTGATTGAGTGTTGGAAGAAGCAGGTACAAATGGCCAAGACGACGTAGATTTCCAGCGTGGTGGTGTCGTACATATTCTATGAGAGCATCCTGTAGCTGGTCTTGTAGAGTACGGACAGCTTCTGTGTTTTCTATTATTACATCTTAAAAAGTAAAACAAACAAAAAAAGTTAAGTTTATATCCAATGGAAGTATTCATGTCCAAGTAGTGTCATTGATCAGGTGGTCCGTCTGTTTAAACAAGATTCATTAAGTCTCAAGTGTTTTAGGAATTCTCATTAAGGATTAATTATAAATATATGTACAAATCTCCTATAATGAAAGAATAAGCAGACAATCTTTCAGCGATGTGTAGTTACAAAAAAGTACCGGTACTTATAACATCATTTACAACTAGAATAATTTTTTATCATAAAAGAATTTAGTGAGACAAAGGATTTGTTTTTTTTTGTTTTTTGCACCATATAATCCACTAATCATGTACCATCTTGTATATATATATTGCACTTTGTATAATATTGATCATAAAATGTAATGTCCCATTATCTAGAGAGATCTTAACAGTATGGGGGCCTCGGTGACTGGGTGGTCTAAAGCACACTTACGGATCACAGTGCCTCTTACCACCTAGGTTCGAATCCCACATGGGACAGATCCTAGTGTGAAAAAGTTTGTCGCTTGCCGAAGGTCAGTGGTTTTCTCTGGGCACTCCAGTTTCCTCCACCATCCCAGAACTGACCACCTCGAAATAAGTGAGATTCTTGACTGGGGCGTAAAACACCATTACTCCACTCCACTCTTAACAGTTAATTTTAATGTTGTGTACCAGCCATTATCATAGCATGACACCAAGTTTGTCCAATTCATTTAAAATTGATAATACAATTTTAGTCCTATAATTAGGCAAGATTAGACCCTAAAATCCTAAAATTGCAATTTTAGAAATCATAAACTAGTATTTGTGCTTACTTAATGTTGGCAACCATGAAAATATTTTTCTTAAGTACATAATGTCATACTTACCAGTAATCATATTACCAGTACATTTATGTTATACCAGTACACATAGTATGGTATATCAGAAGTAGTTATGTGATACTTACCAGTATTCACAGTACAGATATAGTATCAGTGCATTATTTAATATCCTGCCAGTACATTTAGGGCATACTTACCAGTACACACAGTAAGATTTCAACCTCAGTGCACAATTTAGTCCTGCTTACCAGTACCAGTACATCATCAGTACATTTATACAATTGCACACAGTATACTTAATAGTACTCAAAGTATGGATATATTATCAGTACATTTATTTCATACTTACTAGTACACAAGGTAGGAGTGCATCCTCAGTGTACAATAAGTCCTACTTACCAGTACTCACAGTATGGGTACATCAGTACATTTATGTCAGCATACTTACCTACATTACATAGAGTCATGGCCTTAAGAAGGAGATACTCCTCTTTTGTTACATTCATATTTGTGAATTTTTTGGCAAGTTTTCTTGAGAGTCCATCAAGCTCTGGAGAACATTGGCACATTTTACAATCCTCAGACGTTAGCTGAAGATCTTCAGCAAATTTAAGGTAGCCTATGTATGGGCATGAACGATAAACGAGATTCAAACACAAAATTTCCAACCATGAGTGTTGTAGAAGGTTCATCTGGTCACTCAATGATAAGGTACAGAACCCTAGAATACAAATATAAAAACATATTTAATACGGTAGTATTTCTGTGTGCCAGTGCAGTGATATTTTATATCCTATTTTGAAAAATCAACAAACCTATGCATGAATTTCTAAATGCAGAGTGCTTGTGAAAAAACAAATCACCATCTATTATTAGGAATTTATTTTAAACAGTTAAAACTGACATTAATTGTAATTACAATTTTTGTAACTACATATCTAAAAGCACAGACCTACGACATACCAAGTGAACACTCTACCAACTGAACTACCATAGTGGTTCAAAATTATAGATGTCAAAAAACATTATCTAGAGGCCTTTACAAAAAATAAAAGCTCTTGGGTTATAGGGTTCTGCTAATTTTGTTGATATCCCTGTAATGTATTTGTGAACCTACCTGGTACTTGTTTGGCCCAGCTGATTGTGATAACTAACTCCCTGTCTGCTAGATCTGACATTGTTGCTAAAAATCTGATTTCATCATCCTGAATTTCTGGTTCTGGATTGGCATAAAGTTTATCTAACTGGGACTCTATACTGATTAACTGTAATAGTATTTTGATTTCTATCACTGAAAAACAAATAGAGCATCAAGTTACAAACTTAAAGCATGTATCTTTATGACTTCTTAATAGTGTATTTTGTTCAGTTTGTAGACTTGTACAAATACACATATCTATAATTTTTATCGATTTCATTATTTTGAAAATTCTTAAAACATCTGGAGAAACAAGCTGAAAAAAAATATTTTACTATCAAAATTCATAAATATATTCCTAATTTTCCGCATTTTAATTGTCAGTTGATCTCTATAAAAGTTTTAAAGGAGCAAAATATTGGGACTTGAACATTGTTTCCAACACTCCTAGCATAAAGCATGTGCTGTAGTAACACCAAGAGGTCTATCTTACAGAGTTTTTAGCATACACCAAGTCACATGGCATCTTAATTGGGTCAATGTTATTTTACTTATCAACATCATTTGCAGGACAAACATAGCAGATTGCAGAAATCTCTAGATATTTCATCTGATTTTCATATTAATGATTTTACACCACCTGGTATATTAACTAGGTCTATGTAACTACAGTTGAATCTCGTTATCTCGAACACAGATATCTCGAACTATCCGATTAATCGAACTTTTGGAAAAAGTCCGGACAAAGTTGTTCTTCATTAAACCAAAATTACTCCGGTTATCTCGAACTCGGATATGTCGAACAATTTTTTTGTCCCCTTGAATGAAAATCCTATAAAAAATACATTTGGTAACTCGAACAAAAAATTTTAATTTGTTAACTCAAACAGATTCTTTGGCTGTCAATTCAATGCAATCATTATTATTAAACTGCACTGACCTCCCGATTTCCTTAATCCTTTAACTATTATGCGTTGCATAAACAAATAAACCATCAAGAAGATTAGTGAGTGTTTTAATTACTGCCAAGCTTGACATCGTGGTTGTGTGATGTATTAATCAAAACAACCAGAAGCTTGGAGTAATTACAGCTCCCAAAGCGAAACCGGTATGGGGACCAAAGTGGAATCCACTGTTTGTTGGTAAAATACAATAGTGTAATCAGTTATTGACAGATTTTGAGTAAATAAAGAAAATCTTACAGTACAAAGTGCATATCACATATAGCAAAACTGGCAATACTACAGTTTAAAAAGATAAACTGGAAGTGACTTCTGATATATGTGTACGAGTTATTTCCCTTTCTTTGCCGGTTTTTAACATTGTTTATCTCGAACTCCGGATAAGTCTAACTTCTTGCATTTCTCCGTAGAGTGATAATGAGATTCTACTGTATACAGCTAACTTTACCTTCAATACATGGCTTTTTTATCAATGGCAGTAATTGCTGAATGACTGGTTGAGTATCAATACAGCGCTTGTACTTTTGTCGTCCACCACGTACACGGTCAAGCCTGACACCTGAAATATACAAATCAAAAATCAAAGTTGTGTAACATGATATACATTAATGTACATTATTTATGGCATAAAAGTATATTTCTTCATTTCCATTATTTAAAAAAGCAATTGCCTTATCTAAAGAAAATAGGGTACAGTTATATTGTAACTGTTCATATTTATTATTATTAACAGTTATATGAATATGTGTGGTAATGTATTTCTGAAAACTCACTGTGATCTGAATTTGAAAGCAACAGAGGTACCTGTATTTATCTTTTTATATATGGGAGTTATCTCTCTTGACATAATAGGTTCAATAACCTTTACTTGGTTAACCCAGAAATGACCTCCTAGATTCCAGCCACAACATGTGCATGGTGCAACAAACAATCTGGCTGAATGAAATTCATGAAGTGTGATTTAAACAATAGAATAACAGGATTCCACAATCTATTCTTATTGTAGTTTAATAGTTATTAATACACCATCAAATACCACAGCGGCCAAATTTATCATTAGTTACATAAACACCATCAAAAGTATGTTGTAAACAGATTTGTTTCTGTTATACTGGCATCATACCAAAATTTTTATCCTCATTACTGAAAGTGCAAATTTTTTTGTTTCTTGGCTGACTCGTAAATGCCAAGTTGTGAAAAAATTGTGTGTCAATAACATGCCTGCGTGTGTGAAGAAATGCAGTTCACAAGACAAATGTTTACAAAATCAACAGCTCTTAAAACTTCACCATCTTTATCCTAATTAACATTGCTTATATTGCAATAGCAAAGATTTTTACTTTCTTCAAACTACATTTTTTTTCCTGTTAGATAAACGGTTAAAATTCAAGTATGGAACAGCAAGTTCTGAGAGTGTCGGAGTTATACCTAAGAAAACAGATGGTATTTAGACTATGGTAGAGTAATTGGTAAATTTTTGCTTACAAACAAAACATATCCTACATGATACTTTTACTGGTATTAATGGCTGATTTTGTACATTCCACCTAACAATTACAGTGAGAGATATGTTATTTAATTATGCTGGCTATAAAACTTCACCATTTACAATTAATTTAGTTATTGTGACAAACTGAATGTCTGATTTGCCACATTAAATATGATTTACATATAAACTTTATATTTGTTGGAATATTTACAGTCTCATTTCAATGAATATTTTATATTTACAATTAATATTGGTATAAAGGTCAAGGTCAATAAAGAACCCAAAATAATGTAAAAAGAAAGGTTTCCAAAACAAAGTTTCCTATCAACACCAGACATACCGGTACTCTATTTTAAAGCTTATTATAGAAAGCTGGTTATACAGAGATATACATCTAAGTCAAATTTTTCATGAGTGTTAAGATAAGCTGCATATATTGCATGATGCTTATTGCAATAAGTTTTAGTGACATTAAGCACACCTACAGTGAAATGTAGCATTGTTTTTTTTTTTTTTTTTTTTTTTTTTTTTTTTGTTAATTATTATTTGAGTTTTAGTTGAAGGTTTCTAGGAGTTTTATTTCTAAAGGCAAACAGCTTTGTAAAAAATAAAAATAAATAAATAAATAAAACAGCTACAACACATATATCATTTATTATCCAAATTTGCCAAGACAACTGTTATAATTCTGTCTACATCATATTTTCCATTCCACAACACACTTTCCATATTCCTTGTTCATGAGACAATTAGTTAAGTGTGTCACCAAATGCTTTGATATATAGGTATTTTAAGCTATTACCAGACATACATATCCACAAACTTTTACTATTTGAACATTTTTTATCTTGTACACAGGACAAAGTCATGATAACATGATATTGGTTACCTAACATTACCATTTTATCACTATATTGTACGACCTATCCATAAATTACATAAACTTTAAAAGGTTATCTAACAATAAAACTGTACCGACAATTTGAACCAGATTAACCCAGTCCTGTCTATAACTTGTACCCTCTTTCACCAGATTAACCCAGTCCTGTCTACAACTTGTACCCTCTTTCACCAGATTAACCCAGTCCTGTCTATAACTTGTACCCTCTTTCACCAGATTAACCCAGTCCTGTCTACAACTTGTACCCTCTTTCACCAGATTAACCCAGTCCTGTCTACAACTTGTACCCTCTTTCACCAGATTAACCCAGTCCTGTCTATAACTTGTACCCTCTTTCACCAGATTAACCCAGTCCTGTCTATAACTTGTACCCTCTTTCACCAGATTAACCCAGTCCTGTCTATAACTTGTACCCTCTTTCACCAGATTAACCCAGTCCTGTCTATAACTTGTACCCTCTTTCACCAGATTAACCCAGTCCTGTCTACAACTTGTACCCTCTTTCACCAGATAAACCCAGTCCTGTCTATAACTTGTACCCTCTTTCACCAGATTTACCCAGTCCTGTCTACAACTTGTACCCTCTTTCACCAGATTAACCCAGTCCTGTCTATAACTTGTACCCTCTTTCACCAGATTAACCCAGTCCTGTCTACAACTTGTACCCTCTTTCACCAGATTAACCCAGTCCTGTCTATAACTTGTACCCTCTTTCACCAGATTAACCCAGTCCTGTCTATAACTTGTACCCTCTTTCACCAGATTAACCCAGTCCTGTCTATAACTTGTACCCTCTTTCACCAGATTAACCCAGTCCTGTCTATACTTGTACCCTCTTTCACCAGATTAACCCAGTCCTGTCTATAACTTGTACCCTCTTTCACCAGATTAACCCATCCTACTTGTAATCATTTAGCTTGAATTTGGTCAAAGGCTCTATTCCTAAACTGTCTGTCTATATGGCAAAATAATATTGTCAAGATTCTTGTGCCATCTTACATTTAGAGTGCAAAGTCTAAACTCCAGATCAACAATATTAAGAATATAATTAACCATAGAACAAAACCTAAAAGTATCTGATACATGCTGATATCACCAAGTGAGCATCATGGGCAGATACAAGGCACTGGGTATGGTAAGAGTTGAGTTTAGTAATGGTGTTTAACGTCCCAGTCAAGAATATTTCACTTATATTGAGACGTCGCCAGCTTTAGGTGAAAGTGCAGAAATTTTGCCTGTGCATTGTGCTGATGGCATTATAAAGCAGGGTTCTTTACCTTACCACACCTACTGTGACACGGAACCTAATTTATTTTAAATTCCCATCCGAAAGAACCATGACTTTCATTTTGTAATGCTGAGTGCTTGGCGAAAGAACAGTCATTTCCCACTTTCAAGTCTTGGGTCAGACCTGGTCTGGGTTAGAACCCACAAACTCCCACTTACGAAGGGAGCACTCTACCAATTGAGCTACTGCAGTGGTCAGGTATGGTAAGAGATGCAGCAATTAAACTCCTTAAAGACTCAGCTTGGGCTCATGCTCATGACTCCAAACCAACTGTAAATCGAGCCAATCATTAAAGCTGTTTGTACAATGGTGATCACTGATTATCTATTTTAATTTAACATATATGCACTTTTGACATGTAACCAAACATGATGCATTTGGGACAAATTCTTGAATTTCTCACATAACTGGAAAGCAAGATATAATCATTGGAATTAATTTTTTATTTCAGTTATTTTAAACTTGAGGTTAAAGGTTAAAGTTGATTGACTTCACAATGAGTATAAAGGTATTTAAACCCTCTACATTTTGTTTGTCAGTGTTATCACCTATCAAGATTATGTAAGCCACAACATTCACACATGATCAGTTACTTTAAAAATCAGGTTATCAAATCCACAGGCCACAAAGTATCTCCTTAAGAAATAGTGACCTGAATTTCGCAATCCGAATATGATGTAACAATATTTGACAGATATTTTTAATTTTGTACCAAGAAGTACCTTATATATCCTTGTTTAGTACTTGAACTCTCTTAAAACTGAAATTTGCAAGTGAAATTTTTAAATGTATTACATCTTTGTCAAACTTTTTTTTTATGATGAATATGTCATTTTTCTTTTTTATAGTGTAATGCACCTGACAGAAATGTTATATTTTGTAGAATAGTAATACATGCAAGCTGCATAAATTGTCAGGTAAAAAACCCATTTGGAATATCAAATGAAAACCAACTGTCAGTGGCTTACCTACAAGCTTTTGAAGAATCCTAAGTATTTTTATCTATTATTTGATGAGTGAAAATAAATGATGACCTAACCACAGTCAACGTCTTTTTCACTCATATACACAATTTGCAACACAGGTGATGATGTGATGGTGGTGATGAAACTCAAAAGTATGTTGAAATTGAGGCGCCATAAGCTGACATTATTGAACAATCTGCTTCTAAGGACCCCCTTTCTTTTGGATGGCATTATAAAATAAAGGAACAAAAGAATGAAGCAATCACTAATTACAAAGAACAGTCAATATTTCTCTAGATCTATTTTATACAACATCTCTCTTTCTCTCTCTCCTTTGTATTGAATATGTAAATTTTAGCATAAAAAAAGTTTGGTCTCTATATGTCAAGAAGATCATAAAAAACAGATCTCATCATTAATTACCTTTTCAGGCTTTCAATACTTGTATTAAAGAACAAGTTTAAACAAACCAATCCTTCCCTCTACCCTTACCTTTTTTAATTTAGTATGGTAACTATTTTATTTTGGATTGACATTTACATAAATGGCGACAATTGAGAAACAACACAAAATGCCTTTTAAATAAATGGTAAATGGTCGACTGCGATAATGAGACAATTGCTTAACTGCTTCTCCCAATTGTATACATTTTATTTTTAGGATTGCTATGTTGTATAATCAAGTTGATCTACCTAAGCAATATTCAAGTGCTGTGCAGCATCAAAGATATCAGAGCAATACTTAATATAATGGTATTTCAATAATGAAACTAGTAACACATGTTTTCACAAGGGAAATTTTACACTAGAATTGACTAGTATCTGTTTTGTTTATTATTTTTACCAGTCTAATACCTGAAATCTACAAATTAAATGTCATCTATCAATCAATCAAATTAGAAGAAATATACATGCACATATTTCTGCTTAGCCTGCCAAATGATTGCAAACTGAAATTAATTAACACCTCAATGCTTCATGTCTTTGGAAAAGGAATGAAATTGAATAACAATGTGATGTGTGTCTTATTAATGAGTATGTTTACAGCATGATTGTGTATGTGCATGTGTTTTCATCAGATTTATGAAATGTAGAAATTTAATAAACAAGAAATTTAATTTCGGTATATGTACATATGTATGTTTGTGTGTGTTTGTGTGTGTTTCAATGAACTTAATTTATTGACTAAATTTACAAAAATGTCAGTCAAAATGAACAGGACTTTATATAAATGATTTGATTTTTTTCTGTTTAATGCAATTTAAAAACAAACGTTTATCATATAGAATTGAAACTATAGATAGATTGTCAGAAAACTCAATTAATGCAACAAAATTACATGTTCAACTTTGACCTTTCCAATACATAACTGGAATGTGGCTGACTGATAGCAGTAAGTTTGTTAGAAAAAAAAAAGCATCTGTTTGTAAGCTCAAGGGTATATACCTAATGATAGTACATTAGATTTCATTAGTAATAAAAATACATCTGAATAGATGCTGTAAAAACACAGGATTGTGTTGTAATTTGCAAGATTAGCCTTCCAAAAATAACAATAACCAAAAAAGATTTGGTACAATGAAGACCAAAACCCTAGCTTAGAACTTATAGGTTATGTTCCAATTTTTTCAGGGTCAAGAAAGTTTTGGTAGAACATCATTTTCTATTCCAATCCATTACCAACATATTATTTCATAGAACTTCCTTTATCCCCTTCCCCTCCTTACTTGTACATTTTCTGGTAGTACCTTCTTTTCTAACCCCAACCTTTCTTTATGGTACATTATCTAGTAGTAAGTACGTCTTTTGTACCCCCCCCCCCCCACAACCCCAAACCCCCCCACCCACACACTCAGCCACTCTGTAAAATTTTAAAAATTATTTTTCAAAATTGTTTGATTTCAGTCTTGTGGTAGGTATAAAATAATGTCTTTCACGTTATCTTATCTGCTACTAAATGTTTTATTACAGTAGTACTTTACAAGCTGATCACACCTTTTATTGATTATATATATATATATATATATATATATATATATATATATATATATATATATATATATATATATATATATATATATATATAAGCATACCATGTCAATGTACTAAAGTTAGACAACATCAGTACCTGTACTATGTGATAAGTCTAACATCACCTTTATACTAATTGTTAGTGTATACCTTGATTGTAATCACGTAGATAATATGTAACTGTAACTTTATTGTTCTTAATCACAGATGATTGAAGAGTCAGCAGAACAATAGCAAATCAATATAAATGATGCATTCATTGGAAACTTGCATGTATCACCTTATGGAACGGATATGTTACACAACATGCCTACTAAATGAACAATAATGATGAACCGCCTCTTAAGAAATGAGGAATGAATTACTAACAATTCAAAAATAATCGGAAAGTTGTCTCAATTTATCACCATTAGCGATCAATAAACAGACCCATTTTTAAATATTTTCTTTTTTTTTAGGAAGCCATTAATTTCACATCCAAGAACAAGTGTTAGTGGAAAATCAATATGGCTTTGAACTGTAATGATAGTTAAATGCACAAATTATCATTTTTGTGGAATTAATATGTAACAAGTTACCAAAATATATAAAATTTGTCCATTTGTTATGCATCATTTGTAGTGGAGTTTAAGGAAAAGTTTAAGGATGGTGTTTTGTGTCCAGTCAAGATTTTTCAATTACAAAAGGACAGTAAGATTTGGGATGGTGGAAGAAACAAGTGTATCCATCAACTTTCAGCTTGTGAAACAATAATCTACAAGCACAAGGAACCACCCAGAGTGGGATTTGAGGCCATGAGAGGCACTGGGGTCTATTAGTCAGCATCCGGCCACAGTGTTCATGCTTTATTTGAATTAAAGGCTTTAATTTTACACAAAAACCAATAGATTTGTTTAAATAAAGGTTGCTTGCTTGAAAAAGGTTTTTATGGTATGTCAACAAAAACTTTTTAAAGGAGTTGGTGTTGGCTTCTGTCACTATTTGGCTTTTAATGTAAAGCATCAATTCCAAGAAACTAAAATCTTTCATTCTAAATGCCAAATATTTAAAGAAAGAAGCCTATCAAGTCTTCTTTGGCAGGATAGGCCAGAAGACATAATGTGTAACCTGTCACTTAATGATTTAAAACTACTCCACAAATTGATGTTTCGAAGTATGGGTTTGTCATCAGGATTGATGTCTTGTTTGTAAGGATTTTTTTCTGCTTCTTTAATGTCCATCCAACCTATAAACCTTTTTATTAAAAAGGGCAACTGGTGCCAGGATATTGTGACTGGGGTAGTGGTATATATGTCTACAACACACTAGCTTGGTTAAGTTATAACCTTTACAAAAAGAGTGCAAGCTTGTAAACGACAGACCATAAATCACACTCACATATATATCACACATATAAAGACTTATTCTAAGACTAATCCTTAGAAATTAATAACCTTCCTATCATCAAAAAATGGCTGAAAAATGTTGATGTAAATTTTTTAAATAACATTACAAACAAAAACTATTTTTTAAAATAAAAGAATCAAAGTGTTACAAGCATAAACATACACACTGTGACATATACAAAATGTCTCCAAAGCATTAAAAAGATGCAAGTATCTATTGCAGGAAACGATAACAAAAGAGGGATGCTGGTTATATAACTATTACAACTACTCAGTAATCAACTTTGTTAATAAAAGAACAGCTGTACATTAACTTTTAAATAAATGATGCGTTATTTTAATGGGAGCTAGCTTTTTGTGGCGATCAATACACTGAAGCAGGAGTAGAAATTTTCTTATGTCTCAGCATCAGAATACTTCATCAGTGTTACCCCCACATTACATCATCTCATTATCTTATTATGACACTATATATTTTTTCTCTTATTGGTGTTTCCATTTTAAAACAAAATATCAAACTGGAAATACCAGTATACCAGTATTTATACGATAGTTGTCATTTCCTTATTTAAAGTGGTTAAACATGTTTTCATATCATATTAGTGTCACTGAAGAGGAATGATTTTCCGAAATGTGCACATATGGCACATCAAAATTTAGCAGGTATTTGTTATATATTTACTGAAACGTGGATTATTTGATGACAAACATATGAAATATTTTGAAATATGAAACCGATACTTTTGAAACAAAAGTTATAAGTATATAAAAAGCAACCTGTTGAAATATTAGGGAAATTCAAATTTTCTAAACAGCATTACTTTTAAGCAATATTTTCAGTATCCTCTATGATTGCTTTTTACATTTAAGTTCAAATTTGGGAGTGGAGTAATGGTGTTTTATGTCGAACACAAGATTCTTGTGATAATAGAGAGAGAGAGAGACTAGAGAGAGAGAGAGAGAGAGAGAGAGAGAAGAGAGAGAGAGAGAGAGAGAGAGAGAGAGAGAGAGAGAGAGAGAGAGAGAGAGAGAGAGACTCAATTAGATGAGTTCAGTTTTTTTTGATTATGAAACTTTAGAACAACAAACAGAAAAAGTTGGAGTTTAAGACAACAACCAGCAGTATTGGAACAAAGTATTTAAAGCTAAACGGTATCATTTTTAATATGGACTTTTTGGACAGATTCAATCAGTATAATAGTGTGTAATTTAGGTGCATTTTAGGTGTATTTTGAAATTTGATTTAAATAGCAACAACATCAGCTTAATTATAAAAGGTATGATACCCTGAAGCAGGTAACACAAAAATAGATTTACCAGACAATATGCAGTCTGATGAATGAATGTTTAAAATTACATATCCCCTTAATAAAGTTACTAAAAATAAAAACATATCAATATTCATTTCTGTTTTACAAACTTTTAACATTTTATAATAATCAACAATATTCTATCACTTTGACATAGCTGTTATAAGTGCATATACTGTGCAACATGCCAGTCAACATTACTTTCTTAGTAAGGAGTTGAACATAAATAGATACCATGTTTAACATAAAAGCTGAAACTATACATAATTTATAAAACAATGTCTGACACTGAAGCACTTCTAGCCTAATTTGCACTAAGTGTAACAAATCATAAGGGAAGTAGTAATTTGTCAGTAGTTGACTTTAAAGCCTAACCACTATGAACAGTTACAAATTACCATTATCACTTTTTTTCTCTTTTACTGAAGTTAAGCTTAATCTTTTTACCATAAAATTTACAGTTTATAGTTTTCTTTAACAGGATATTTAGTCGAAAACTTCCTATTCCCCCCCCCCCCTTATTTTGTTATTAAAAATATTCTGCTCTTGTCTAGTTTTTACCACTATATAGTATAATTTTTGTCTCGGGAATTATTATTATTATTATTATTGATTGTTCCAAAGCTCAGAATCCATTGTCAAAAATGTTGCAACAATGAATAAGCAAATATTTTTTTTGGCAAAGGCAAACTCATAAATATTCAGCTTTACATAATACACAATAATGAACTACTAAATTTGGTTTGGAAATTGTTCCTTTTCTAAGATGGTTCTGAATATTTGATGAATGAGTACCACTAAAATGTAAACTAAATAGCTTATTCTCTCCAGTTTTATTGGAAATGTTCATCTACTAAGTTAACATTGAAATAAAACCCACTGCAGTATTTATTGTTTAAAACCTGTGCTTTTTTAGGGACATCTGACCAAATGCTGTTAAAAAATTCCATGGTTTTAAAACCTGTGTAAGTTGATTGAGGTCAAGGCCAGTACAAATTTGTTTAACCAAATATAAACTGACCTTTTCCAACTGATATCCTTAATCACATAATTTCAAAATCCGTACTATATCCATCTCCTGATAATAAAGAACATTAATCAATTCCTGACATATCACCTATGTCAATTTAAAATACTTGATATTTATATGAACTCTATACCTTTCTTGAAGTCTGAGGTACATTTTCTTCAAGTTTTAATTTCATATCTTGACATTGCACCCCCCCCCCCCTTCCTTGCAGACTTCATGTTGTCTATTATTATAATTTAATTGCATATATTTGATCATTTTTGTAAGAATATTATCCAGTACATTCTTCTCATCTACACTAGTTTAAAGAAAATGAAAAATTAAATTGTTTATACAGTAAAACTTTGATGACGACTTCAGTATATTGGACTTCAAATTTGAGTTACACAGGAGTATGAGTTTTCAAATTCAAACAAAAACTAAATAAGATTTATTTGGATAAAAGTGACTCAGAGTTAATTATGATAATCAATAAATATGTCCAAGTTGTCAAAGTCCTACTATAGTTTGGTTTTTTGTAATGCTGTTTAACATTGCTGTCTTGGCATCAGAGATGTACAGTTGTGTATAATATGGTCTTCCTTGTACTGGTGTACACTTAGAGTGACTTTCTACAGAGTGAGTATGCATACCACTCCCTTTTCACATTATTCCGGTACTGGTTGAACCAGTCAATACTCTATCTTACTAATGCCCAATATTAGGCAAAAAAGCAATATCTTAAATTTTAAAGTCTTATGTATGACCCAGCCAGGGTTTGAACTCCCTATCTCCTGCTCTCGAGGCAGATGCTCTACCAGTGAACTACAGAGGTGGTGTCCTACTGCAGTTGAAATAATGTTGTTTCTGTTCAAAAATACCAATCAACTTTCAGTTTCTATTTTTTTAATTTCAAACAAGTCATTACAAGGTAAATTATCAACAGACACTATAATTATAGTGCACATCCTCAGTTAATGAATGTTTGATATATTTACCACAGATCTAGACATTATACTAAACACAAGGCATTAATTAATGTAATACAAAAACAGAATATATTTGGTGTTAGAAAAGGTAAATTAATTAAGGTTTGGAAACTAATAAAGAATAATTCTATAGACAGATAAAATAACTGAATTAGTCTGCTAGTAGATATAAGTTTATCGTTTTTGAGAGTGTTATATGATGTTTTTGTCTGTTATATGATGTTATATAAACACTCCTTTGATTTCAATAACCTATGACATCCAAATAATCTTTACCCTAGAAGGATGTAGTAAGAACTGTATCATTTACGTCATTCAGTCAGTGTGGGTTTGAGTGATGCTGTCTCTGACATTTATATAGAATATAGAACTTCATTATACTTAGAACTGGTAACAGTACTGTCAATATGTGGTAGTGATTACACGATCAACATTATTGATAATGCTGCTTTTTACCTTGGTCTATCTACAGTTATCCTTGATTAGGGATAACATCTCACCTTAAAGACTACACATTAATGCCAAAATATCAATAATAGTCCAATATCTATCTACCAGAATTTATTAACATCAATCAATCCTAAAGCAATTAATAAAAAGTTATCATACTGGTGTAAAACCATCTTATCTAGACTCTAAATTATCAACTTTTCCCTGAAACACACTCCATAAAAACCAAATAAATTCATTTTGTTTGAAAATATGTCATCCTAAAACACTACGTACATTATTTTTCAAATATCAATTGTTGACATAAAAACCAATTAATTCATTGATTCAAATTTGATTCAAACCGGACTGAGAGAGAGAGAGAGAGAGAGAGAGAGAGAGAGAGAGAGAGAGAGAGAGAGAGACTATGTTAGTTTATTGAGGAAAGAGTTGTGTCAGATTCCAATTTATTGAACACAGTTACTAAAAAGATATTTGTGTAATTTTTATGTTCACTACCCCTGTATATACAAATAATGTGTTGAGATGGTGTCAATTTCAATGTATATATATATATATATATATATATCAGCAAATGTTTTCAAATGTTCAATAAACTGGTCAATATGTAAATGGTCTAATCAAGCAGTAAAACTAATAAAATCAAAACGATACAATACATGATGCAAATAAAACCAAACAAACAGCTAAGAAGGAATGTGTGTGTGTGTGTGTGTGTGTGTGTGTGTGTGTGTGTGTGTGTGTGTGTGTGTAGGGGTGGGGGTGGGGTGGGGGTGGGGGGGGGGTGTTGAAGTTATGGTTTTCTAAAACCTAATCAAATCATTTTATATTTACCAAGACAGCCAGTTCTGATAAAAACATGAGTATCATGAAAAAATCACCAACCTCCAGTAAGCAAAACTGACAAAGTATTTCTTGCATACGGGATTAAACTGTAAGTAAGAAGGTGCTGACACTGTATGTGTTCTGTAAGCAAGTGCTTTGAACCACTAGGCAAATGAAATGAAATAATGCATCTTTACATAATTTTTTCTGAAACCTCTCTATATTGACACTTCTGGTAAGTTTTTTTTTTTATCATTCAGATTCCAAGCCTGTTTCTTCTCATATAAAAGAGATTCAGTGATCAATAGTTTGTAATTTTTTCTAGAAGAATGTGCCAACCAGTATTGGTTTTTTTTTTTTATCAACAGAGGGATAGCATGGTAAATTAAACTGGAATATTGGTAACCTATCGAGCTAAATATTAAACAGTTATACATAACATATTGGATTTCACTATAAAATGATATTGATACAAACAATAATGTGTTTGACTTAACTGGCTCAGGAAGATTCAACAAACTGTCTCCCTTGTTACTGATACCTCGATTAACATTCCAAAACTTAGTTTACATATAAATATAAAATCTTTATTTAATTGAACTTTTAAAGACAAAAACTTTCAATATGACAAATAGATTATTGGCAGGAATTCAACATTTAAATATTTGGAAGTGAGTTTCCATTTAAATGCATGACCAGTCAGTAAGTGTATGTAGGGAATACATTTATCACATCTCCAGATCAATATTGATACAGAAATCCCATTTAACATTTAGCATGGGAGTCAGCAATTCATAAAACGATTGCCAATGTAATGACACAGAATTACCCAATGACACTTGATTTGATTAATAAGTACCACACGTTACACTGCCAATATCTCCAAACGTTACAGGACTGTTGAGACTGAGGGATCATCGAGTAATCCTTAATTGCTATTGATTATGATTAGAAGGATAACTAACCAGAGTTGTTAGGAATTTATATCATAATTATAAAACAAAATACTGTAATTTTAACAAATTACATTTTAAGTGCTGATAAAGTATGGTATTGCCATGTGTTTAGGCTTCAAATGACTTGTGGGTGTTGTAGAAATCACATTTAAAAAACTAGTTTTTTCTGATTTATCTTTTTTTAAGGTATGTCAGATCATGACAAAATGAAATATAAATCAAGCAACAATTAGCAAAGTTAATCACTGTGTATTCCTTTTTTTCAGATCATTTGCTTCACATTCTTTATATCATAAATCTTTATGGATCCTTTTTAAAACTGACTCCAAAGAATATCAATGGATCTAGAAGGGAATACCTATCCCATACCGGGGCATGAATAATAATTTGGAGTTTGGTGTAGTGTTTTGATTTTAACTTAATTGCACATTTTATCTATTTATTTTTTTCCCCCTCGAATAGAAAGAACATGCTTACGGATCACTGTGCCTTTTGCCACCTAAGATCGAGTCCCACTAGTGTGAGAAAGTTTGTCAGTTTGCTTGCCGAAAGTCAGTGGTTTTCTCTGGGTACTCCAGTTTCCTCCACTATCCCAGAACTGACAGCCTCAAAAGTGAAAGAACCTTGACAGGGCATATAACACCATTCCTCTACTTGATTCCACTAATAAAAATCTGAATTTTATAACATTTTCTACTTCTTATATATATCTTCAATATCATTAATCGTAAAGGGCCTTTGAGTCTAACAACAAAACCGCCAATGATATTTACAAGTCTGGAATTTGTTTGTTCATATTAAAGGTCAAAAGTTCAAATTTTACACACAATCAGACAAAATCAAAACAGAATACAGTATACAATAATTATTTTTCCTATAGCATGAAAAGACAGAATAACGATTTTTATTCTATGCTCAATCATTTTGGATGTGGAAATTTTAATTCAAGTAGGCTATGGCAGAGATTTTCCTGCAATCTAGCAATTACCAGAGGGTGAAAATCAATCATTATTGATGATGACCAGCCTAACAGACAACAAACACTGCAATAGAGCCAACCCCAAAGTGCAATAGTCTATGTCTACATACACATAGATTTATGAGGAGAGAGAGACCCCCTGTACAGCCACAGTATAATTAAATCTACTCACAAATTCAAACAACATATATAATCTTTTGTGTATCATTCTGTGTAAGATTGGGTAAAGGTATATCATAGACCCATTTAAATGTTACACACAACATCTCGTTAGATCAACTAAAATTCATCAAATTTAATCTGCATTTTAAATCAAGGACTCAGAATTTATTTTGTAAACAGGAATGACAGGTATAATATCTATAAAAATCCTTTTTTTTTTTATTTATTGTTAACATTCTTATTTATTAATATTTACACAAATAAAACTATTTTTCTGATTTATAGTCAAAAGTTTACTAGTTGTAAAACGTAATTTTTTTTTTTATTGAAAACCTGACCAAGCAAAACTAAAATCAAAACATAAAAGATGTCATACAAAATATGATGATATGGGAGTATAAAATATTTACCCTGCAGAGAATATATATTTCTGATACAAACAATTTCTTTCAAATGTAAATTTTTTTTCAAAATGCTAAATAATTTTATTGTAGCTTATACATGTTCATTAACACATAACAGTCTGAATGAATTCAATGAGGCTACTAAGATATCTTCAAAGAAGCGAACTGAAAAAAAGCAACTACAGGTCCCTCCTACCAAATGGTTTCATAGCAGACCAAAGACCATGTGAATTAATTTTGATCTTTACAGATTTTATAATGACCTTGACCTTTTTAATATAAAGAATCTGTTCAGCTAGCATTTTAATTGAATTTGAGTTTAACATCACTGCACCTGGGTCAAACATGTCAAACTCAATCAAGATTAAATACAAGATTAGACTTTTATTTCTTCCTGATGCCATTACAAAGGGTCATTAATCTGTAACTTTCTAGATAATAAGAAAGACAAAGAATTTCACATTAACATTCTCTATAGGTACTTATTAGTTTTGCAATGCTTGTATTCCACTTACTAGCACACACCACACAAAAAAGGTTAATAATTATTCACATTGCAAAACAAAACATTTGCCAACAGTGCATCTAGACATAAATAAAAGTGATTTTTTTGGGGTCAATTTTCTACCTTATAAAGGTAGTTGTTCCTTGATAAAAATTACTTGAATTTCCCATGTTTACCCTTAAGAATGTATACAAACTGTTCACACAGATGAAGTAAAGTTGTATAAAACTGAATTGACACACCAAAATTTCAAATATTACCACAATAAAACATCTTCAGAATGAGAATCTATTTGCAAACATGTCAAAATGCAGTTTGTTACATACATGCTCTGTATTCTAGACAATTTCACAGCTAATAAAAAATTTTTACATTACAAAAAGAAGGTAGTTGTCAAACGGTCACAAATTCACTCTACCGTACTTAATTTATAAGGTCTTAGAGAGAAAAACATCATTTTACAATTGCAAGTTTTCTCAGAAGTAAAAAAGAAAAAAATTGAAAAAAAATAAAATAAAAAAGCTTAATGCTAAAAAGTAATTTACTAATTGGTTTTGCCATTGTCGTGCATTTGTATGAAGCACTTACAGACCCAAGTAATCACTCCAGCAGTTCCATACCTGAATAATTATACTTATGATAACCTTTCTGCTTTGGCACGTTTTCATTAATATAAAGGTACGTATATGAAAAAAATCATTATGTAAACACTTTTTAATCTAACAAACTAAAAAAAAAAAACACACTTGATAACTAAAGAAAGCAACTACTGCGGATAAGTTAAATTGATAAGCTCTGGGCTAAAATCAATATATATTTATTAACGATTTCCACACTATACCCAAACTTTCTAGTTCAGATTACAGAAATCATCTGAACTTGTCAATTCCAATTTTTGATGCATTTAAGATTATCAATTCAGGTTGATTAACACAGTGTATATATAAATAAGTAAGTATTTAATATAACCAATAATATAATGAGGAAAACCAAGTGGGGTATGGTTAACATTAGTTCATTTGGCTTATATACATTTATTTAGTTCCTACTGTCACATTTACTACATGTCATAAATATCAAAAGCAGCATTTAAGCATTCTTCTTTACGTGTAATGCCAAATGTTAAGAAAATGTGAAAAAAGAAAGCTATATATTTTGTATGATGTCAATTAAAATATTAATGTAAGCATTTATAAAGCCAGTCAAAACAGTCCATTCATAGATTACTGAAGGGAATATTTGATAATGCTTTGATAAACAGGTTCAATCTACTGTAAATATCTAGACCTAGATTTTCTAGTCCTATACAGAAACTAATAAAAACTAAATTCTCTTAAATTAAAAAAAAAAAAAATCATAAAATAACTTACCTTCTCTAAGCATGCCAACAAATAGACATTTTTGGAAGCGGCAAGCTTGACAAGCCTTACGTCTTCGTTTTGTAATTTCACAGTCCTGATTTGCTGGGCAAGAATACTCAATATTACCTAAAAATACAATGAAGATACAAGGTATAGAGAAAGCTTCAAAAACGTTTTCAAATTTATGAAATTCATAGTTTTCGGATCTCAAGATCGAGTTTGAAATGTTTTACATAAATACTTAAACAAGGATTCAGGTATCTTATGAAAACCAAATGCAAGTAATAGTTGTGAGAGATATTTTTTTTTTTTACAAAAAAGTATTTTGGACCTAGGTTTAAAACTTGGTTGATTGTGAAACAAAAAGAGAACAACCAGACAAATTTTACTACAGTTAATATTTATTCTGACAGAAACAAAAACTCTTTCAAATAATCAGCCAATATGATACACCATTTTTCACTAACTTAATTTTTGCAATAAATGCATGAACAAACAGATCCTAAGCCCACCTATAAAGAGATAGTCCTATTTAATAAAAAAAAAAAAAACTTTTTTAACAAAAAAATCTATATAGGGCCACATTTTTAAAGAAGCAACATAATGCTTTATTACAAGCAATTTTTGTAAAGGTTATTGTGATATTAAAGATAATATCTTTGCTGGTCCAAAATTCCAGGTGTGTGTACTGGCCCAAGTTTTTCAAACTTTAGCCTATATAAAGTTCACTTTACTTAACTTCTATCAGTTTTGATTTTAGTTTTATTTAAAGGTTTATTATCATTGTTTATTTTAAACAAATTTACACCTTGCTTAGAAATAAATAAGCATAAAATAAACATTTATCTGGTTTACCAGACTGTAAAACAGGAAGGGGGGGGGGGGGGGGTTTAGATAGTCTTGACATTTACAGACAATTCTCATATTCATATTATTCATGATTTTTGTCTAAAAAGAAAAATCCACAATGACACACAGATACAAATACAGATTGTGGCATCTCATAAATTCTAACAATAAATGTTCAAAAACTTGAATAAGAAATTATGTAAATGACACACATAGTGAAATGTCATCTCTTTATATTGTCCCTCATAAATTATTAATAAACAAGAAAACATCTCACTAATATTATAAACCCACTGGTGACAAATTTAGGAACAATTTAGTCTAAAAATAGAAAACATTCTATTTCTGGATACATAGAGTTTTAAAATTTATGATGATTTAGCTATAGGGTATTTATCTAGAGAACAATTGAAACTCAGACTACGTTTATTGTAGAAGGTAAAATTGTCCATACTTGGCCAGTTCAGCCAGTCATAAAGATATTCAATATTTTATTTATAGATTTATCAAAATTAATCAAATCTGCCACAACTGGATTGAAATAGAAATTTGTCTTATATCCAGGCTAACTGATAATAGCTTGAAGCTTTGAAGAGGCATTTATAAAATCATTGATGGTAAACCTAATGATTTTATTGTTAAGTGCTGTACACTATTGCTACCAATTCTACAGCTCATTAACCAATAGTTGTTAAGCTAGTTGTTACCAGCACTAATTACTGAATTCAAGAAGCAATGGTAATGCAAATAAAAGAGCAATCAGACACTTAATGAACCTATATAAAATAATCTGTTGGTAAACTGCTTAATCTTGCTATAATTGATAAACAGCCATTTCTAAAAGTTTTCCCTTGGTATCCAAAGCAGTTAATCATTTTAATTTTCTTCATGTACCTCAAAACTTTATTTGAAAATATGTTATGCATTATATGCTTCTTAGTAAAGTGAAGTTTAACCATTATCTTAAAAGAAGGTAGTTTTGAATTGGAATAGATGGAAGGGTGTTGCTTAGGCCCTCTGCTTGGCCAGAATAAGGTCAAATCCTTAAAATAACTACTAACAAAGAGCCACTATGATGGCTGGCAACATGAGCTAAATCTCTGTTACAACTTTATATAGACTTTGAATGACACAGGCCTATAATGATAACCAGCACTTAGTGCATTTTGCATATTTTGCTGATTATGCAATGATGCATATTTTCTGCTCAATAGACAAAAGTGACAATAATGACCAAAGAGCAAGACTTTGAAGTGCAAATATGAAGTCAGACATGATATAATTGTAAGACATGCATTTAATTAAAAGTTAAAACATTTTAAGATTGTTAACCCTCTAGGTGAGAAATGTCTTCCTATTCAAGTTACATAATTTACACACTGTTTGTATGACAAGAACACTTCTATACACATGTTTTTAATTACTTTTCATATGGATTTAATTACTTATCATACACATTTAACATGTAAAACAGCCGATACAATGATATTATAAGTGATTAAACAATTTTATTGTGTAATAAATAATTTTTGATGAAACATTTCAATAGATATATCAGTTTGACATATTTTTTGTGAATACTTTAATTGTATACATTTTCTTTGGATTGTGACTCAACCATATCAGAATGAAAGACCATTTTAGTCCCTAATTTTATGCAGGAAATAGTTTTACTGCTTTTATGGACAATCAGTTTTTTAGGAGTTCTTACTTAAACCACTGTAATACCAGTTAAAATCATTTTTATATTAATATGGTGTCTATTCAAACAATTGTTTTTAATCAGTGGTCTCAATATTCATTTTCTGATTTTTTTTTTTTTTGTTTTCTGGGACATGTTGTAAGTTACTTTAGGAAATACTCTTAATACTTGTTATTAAGCTACAAAAAATTATCATATTTTTTCTTTAAACTCAGCTAACAAAATAAATGGGCATCAAGCACATGCTTGATTTCCCTACACATGAACAAACTGAGGCAATATCTTGAAAGACAAACATTCCAAAGCCTTTAAGTGAGTTGTTGTTTAAAGCTACATCAGGAGCTATTCACAAATGGAAAATAACTATACACCATGTGACATATGGTCGTGTGTTTTAATGAACAGACTGTTGGATAGACAGGCCTCCCCCTAAACATCCTCAATGAACAGACTGGTAAACATCATTTATAGAGGAGGGTACAAGTTTAAAAGATTGTAGTGACCATTCACAAGCAAAACAAACTGTCACGAAAAGTTGAATTAACATATAGAACTCTTTGATTCTCTATCGTCTGATTATTTTTTTCTTTTTATAGAGCTTGGGCCATCATAAGCCCCAAATGAAAAAGTTATAAGGCTGTGGATTCATCCAAACACAGGTTTTCGTGTGCCAAGTAAACTGCTGATTCATGCATATAAAATGAAAACTCAATACTGGCCTGGGAGAAAATGAATGTCATACTTTAGTATGCTTTCATTGAACAATGGTTATTATCATCAGAACTCATTTGTATAATCTAGACTTTTGGAATAACTTCCAGTATACAACATTTAATGTAAATAGAATATATAACCTAGAGTTATACAAAGAATTGTTAAGCAATGGTTTGATGAAGACTTAAGTCTGGTAACATTGTAACAACCGCATACCTTCTTTTCACATACATATAATGCAAAATACTTAATATTGTATTATGTCATTTAAAACAATATATTGGTATAAGCGCATTAAATTTTATGACGTAACAGCCAAGAATTTTTTTCCCTCAAAATACACTTAAGTGCCTAAAACAATAACAAATTATAACATTGCCACAATGGGAAGTGAATACTGTAATAATTTTTGGCAATAAATTATTTGGTTTTGGGGAATACTTGATAAAATGCCTGCTAAATATAATTTGATTATATAAATGGAAATATTGCTTATAAAAGTTCCATTTCTTCCTGAGAGAGTGAAGTGATCTACAAAGCTAGTTTATCCAGATATGAGCCTATTTAATCAGTGCTCATGGGTTACCTTCAACATTTGACTTATAAACAAGACAGACATTTTTAACCAGAAAAAGAAGACCATTTAATCAAAAACATAATAAATTCTAATGGACACTCATTGAAAAACTCTGATACAAAAAACCATAATAAATTTTGAAGAACTCCCAAAGAAAAACACTAAACAAGGGCCAAACATGTAGTTAAAATGATTAGAAGTTTTTTATGACATATTTTATATTTATCTGACACAGACTGTGTATTTATGTGGAAAAACCAATAATTTTCAAAATTACTAATGTAGATTTAGAATGTTACACAAAAGTTTATTGAAAGTTCAAAAACAAAATTCTATCTACATGTAATTGGCATAAAATGTGTGTATTGGATATCTGTAGGTTTATATTCAACCAAAAATAATTTATTCAATTTCAAAATAGTATTAAGAATTTTAATTTTGTTTTTTCCAATAAAATCACACAGCTGTTAGATCTGATCAAGTTACAACTAAATATTACTTAATGCAACTAATAAGGCAATCCTTATCAGACTTTAAAGGATTGAATTTCTTAACAATTTATCAGAATTTTTGTCCATATAAAGCAAAATTGCACACCAAGTCTGGACACATACTTACACAAAAATTATACATGTGTATATATAATAAGAATGTAGAACTAGACAAGATCTTCAATCTTGATAAATTTCTTTTACAAAATTCTCTTCTGCATACAACATTAGTTATGTCAGCTCTGTGATCTCTGATTTTGCAGTGCTTGTGTTGATAGAACTACTGAAGATATCGGTAATTACACTCCAATAGTACCTATATAAGCTGAATATCTCTCGAGCAGATCTCTGTGTTCTAAGTTTTATATGTTTAAGCACACTTCATGTGCTTCATTAATTTCTGTGTAAGGTTATATGTTACCTGTTTATTAAAAAGACTTGCAGAAAAGTTAAAAAATCTCTGCCTACATACTGTCAGCCTAAAGAAAGGCCATTGATTATGCAAGTCAAGTTCTTTTTATTAGTAGACCACTAGTGGCTGGGTATATCTATGTACAGGAACACTGAAAACTGACACAGAAATATCTACATAAGCTGTCTCAGCACCAATTCAGAGACAAACTAGAAAACCACATTGTAGCTTAGCCATGGCTTACAGAAGTATTTGTTATTGTTAGTCTGGACACATCTCATTTTTTGTTTATCTTAATTTCCAAGAAAACTATATTTGACACCAAGTTGGTTTCTTCTGAAACCTTACATGTACAGAATTGATTTGTGTCTTCTTATTGGCACTATTACAAGAGCAATTTGATTTGTCACTTAATTACAAAACTGTATAATCATTCAGAAGCTCCACACATAAAGGCAAATCATGATGAAATTTAAGTAAGATTATAAGAAAAGGAGAATGGAGCTAAAACAATGTTTAGGTTTTAAAAACCACTCTCTTTTGAACTTCAAATTTCTACAATAAACAGTTATTTAATCAAAAGATTAATTAGCCTTTAGGACATTCATGTAACTATAGAACATGTTTAACACATTTGATGGCAATAATACTATTAGATCATTACTGATTAGCATTAAATCATTATTTGTGTTTTGTTGCAGTTGTTTTTGTTTATTTGTTTGTTTGTTTTTTTTTTTTTTTCTGGGGGGGGGGGGGGAGAGGGGGAGGTGTTGTTATCCTGTTGATTTTAACAATACTAGTGAGAAACTGGCTTTTATAAAGTATGGTTTGTATTGTAATGCATTTATTTGATTTTTTCCCCCCATTTTTCACAATTATTAATTATTTTATTAATTTTGTGTTTTGTTGATTTAGTGTGCTTAAATGTCTAAATTGCAGGTGTGAAACATATTAGCAGCCATGTTAAACAATGGGGCTAAAAAAAAATCTTCAATTTCTCAGATAGTAATCTGTTAGAGATTATCTGTCTGTTAGTTAGACGTAATAGCTTGGCAATAAATTATACATGTATAAAACAATTTAAATAGTAAAGAATGCATGCGTATCAAAATCTGTACTGTGTACATCAGTATGAGTTATCCAGTCATTGTATCAATTAAATACAAAAAAAAACTGGCAATGAATTGGAGCATTCATCACAAATAATTTACACCTTATTTAAGTTTCTTATTCAGTGATCAAATTCAAAAGGGTCACAAACAGTTAGATATTGACTAGATTTAAATCATTTTACATTATTTAACAAATTAAAAATTTAAATAAACTTTTGAAGCATTTAAATAAGGATTTGTTGATTAATGGATATAAAATGCTTATTTAAGAATAAAAAAAAAGCTTACTACATAGCATTAATTGATATTTTAAAGTTTGTGACATTGGAGGGAAACAAGCCTCTACAAGATACCGGTAAGTAGTGCCAAGGCCACCAAAACATTGACAATTGTAATGTAATTGGCTTATAAGAGAATGAGGTAATCACCAGTCTTTGACGTAGTTTAAATTTTTTCTATCGTGCTGCAATATTATATTTAAACTTCATAAATATTAATTACAAACCTGAAACATAATATTGATTATATCTGTTAGCCCTCCCTTAGTTCTTTATATATTGTATTCAAAACCTTAAAGTTTGTCTTTTATTGGTATATCTATGGAATAATTTGCTGTCTTTATTACAAACTCAATAGTACCCACGTCAATTTTTACAAACGTACTACAAATGATTTAAAAAAATTTCAATGACTGAGATCCATGGTTTATGACGTTTACATGACTAAGACATGACAAGCATGTACTGTAAATTCAAAACTGGCATAAAACAAAATTTTAATTCATGAAAACAGGTCAAATTGCATCAGAACAGATTACGTCAATAATGGTTTATTGACTTCAAGATATTAAAATATGTGTTTATAACTGTTCTACACTGCAACATTTACTTACAACTACATTAAAATGACAAGTTCCAATAAACTGTCTTTACAGACTATCAGTGAAGTAACGGATTAACATAACCTATCCTTCAATCATTCACAGTAGTGCCCCTTTGAAACTGTGTTGAGGCCAATGGAAGAAAAATTATTACCAGTAATGTCATTTTTTATTTAAAAAAATATCAATGTAAAATCACAGAAAATAATGAAATTACTTTTTAAATGGAGTGAAGTGGAGTAATGGGGTTTTGTGCCCCAGTCAAGATTTTTTAGGGGTCAGCACGGGGCAATGGAGGAAACTGGAATGTCCAGTGAAAAGCTGTCCCTCCTTTGACAAGCAAATTGACAGACTTTGTCACTAAGATCTGTCTAGATGTGGGATTCAAATGTAAGCTGCAAGAAGTACTGGCCTGTATGTACATGTTTTTAGACTACTGGGACTTCTTAATTTGATAACAAGCAAACACTTATACGTTTTTGTCTTAAAGAAACCCAAATAAATAATTAGAGAATCATTATACTGTGAAGCACATACACTAATTTACGGATTATTTACAGTTAACTTGACAAATCTTCTCTGTGACCAAAAGGCATTTTTATTGATTACATTCTTCTGAAAACTGTCAATTAGTAAAACACTGCAAATTGGAACTGTCAGATTGTATTGAAGATGGGATGCATTATATGTATTACTACAAACAGTTCTCAGTAAAATGAATGATTGGCCAAGACTCAATTTTAAATGAAAATAAAGGTGTACTGAATGGTGCATAATGGCATGTGATTTTAAAAAACAACAAACAAACAAACAAAACCCACTTTTAAGTACTTAATGGCTAGATTAGACTTACAAATAAGTTTTAAAGGCAATGTCTGTGCATGTGTATATGAAATGTCAAATGACTGGTATAAGAAAATCTTTTGGTTTTTTTTTCTTCAAAACAATACGCATGTTATAGACGTATGTATATTCTTTTTGAAGTCTGGCTCTTGTAAGAATTAGTTTTTCTTTGGTATTTATGTGTAGGTGTTCAATCAGTAAACAAAGAGATTCCAAAATAACTCTTTACATCATCATTCACGTGTATAGCCGAGGGATGCAATGTGTCTATATCATTTAAAGCTTTAATAGGATATAATGAAACACTATCAAGGCTTAAACAAATATGATTATAGAGGGAAAAAAAAACAGAGAAAATAAAATGAAATTTACAAAATACATCATGTAATTTAACATACAACATAGAAAATGCTAGTTTACTTACGAAAATCTCTCATATATGAAATAACAGTCAAATGCATTTAGATGCATAAAAAAGGTTTTACCAACTGAAACTTTATACACCAAGCTAAATAATATAATAGAAGATATATGTATGCCTTAACACTTTAGTTTTTTTTTTTCCCCCCTAATTTCTAATTTATATTAATTATTATTTCAACCATTCTTCAAGTCCTGACCTTTTTTGGGCATGAACAATTTATGCATAAGTGTTTAAAGAGATAATGTTACAAGTACAAAAATGACTTTAAAACTTCTTGATAGTGTTGATTCACTGTAAGTTATACGCACTTTGATTTTTCAAGTACAAATGAAATCAAAGCATCTATTAAGAAAACATTTTGGATACAGACCCTTGCCTGTCATATTTGATACTGTATATAAATCATATCTATAATATTTATGTATTATCCATGCATTGAGGTCAATGGATGTGACAGTTATTTAGTGAAACATTTGTTAATATTTAGTTATTCACCTGTTGATCAGCTGTATGTTGCCTGTTGTACACTATGGGTTTATTTATAGACAAAAGTCACAGAAACCTTGTATCCCCCCTTTAAGCACAGTGTATAATAAATAGTTAATACCTTGTACTGGTTTATACAGTAAAGCCTTATTTGAATGCCATCATAAGTTCCGTCACTCTGTCACGTTTTGGTGATATATCAGGATTAGCAATAAATCAAGGGAGAAAAACATTTATAAAAAAAAAAAAAAAAAAAAAAAGGTTCAGATTAGACAGGGTTTCAGTTTACACAGGTTCAGATTAGACAGGGTTTCAGTTTACACAAGTTTAAATGAGACAGTGTTTCAGTTTACACAGGTTACTTTATCAATCATATAAATGATGTATACTAGCAAATTACTAAGGTTTAAACAGTTTTTTTGGTTTAGTGAGCATTCCTTTTTTATTACATTGCATTGTATAATTTTTTTTCTGTCGGACATTTATACATTCCAAAGTGAAGTTCCTTCCTCCACTTAGTACATAAGTGTCCATATTAAAAGATCAATGACTGGTTCAATCAAATCAAATTGAGCATTGACAAACAATAGCAAGAAAGCAATAGAAAGTGTTATTCTGCCTCATAATTGTAATATTGTTACAATTTTTGTCAATTGGAATACCGTACTACACAAATCATTCCGTTCTGTGATCAAGTTGATCATGTGTACATATATATAGAATTATTGGATTATTGGGCAGCTTCATTGCTAAGCATACACGCACCTTACTCAATACACCAATCTGATTATACAGATACTGGAAACAACCTATGTGGTATTACATACAAACAGCAGTGTTTATAAAACGTGTGCATGTGTAATTACCAAGTGCACATGCATTAGTACCATAAACTTGTTTATTTAGAAGTTGCATTTAATATCAATCATATCATAATGAAATCACTTTTCAGGCAGAATTCCAATATAATCTCTAATGCGTCAGTCAGTATATAAATATAGAATATTACGTACATCATTAACTAAAATATCTAGGCATGATGCAATACAAAATTAAAATGTATAAATAATTGAAAAAATAAATAACATAAATAAATAAAAGTGTAATAATCGAGTAAATTGAGTTTAATATAAATTATAAATAATAAACAAATTACGAACAAGGAAATATTTACAAAATATCTCATCATAGTTTTGTTTAGTTTATTTCATAATCAGCAAAAAATATTATATAAACTTATATTTAGCTTATAGCAGGAAAGAAGACATTTATAACAATTATGTAACAATCATTCCTTACAATACTTAATTAAGTGGAAACCACCGACATTAAATAAATGAAAACTGACAAATATAGTAGCCCAGGGTGAGATTACAGTAAAATGAATCAAACTTAATGATAGCAAAAAGTATTTCAGTACAATCTAGTATACATATGTTTGTACCATCAATCTCCTTGTCTATTGGAAAGGCATAGCGTGAAATATAGACTGAACCTTTGTTTTCAAGTCACACACGAATACAATTCAAAATAAACATTCAAACCAATCCTATGATACTAACAACTGTCTAAACTCTAGAAATATGCACAGTAAAACCTGTTACAGTGACCCCACTATCTATAATCAATTTCACTAAGTGTCCTCTGCTTCACTTTTCTACTTAAATGACCCTCTATACATGTATTATATAAAGACCACTTGAGTTTAAAGTGAATATTTTTTAGTTTCAATGGGTGGTCTTAATAATCAGTTTTTTTCTTGTTTTTGCATAATTGTACAGATTCATTATCGCTAATGAAACTTCACATTTTGCCTTCTCTTACATAGCCATCCACCTGTCAAAATAATATCAATTTAAACAGCAAAGAACAAGGAAAGCCTAGAAAATGAAAGAGACTAGTTGTTATAATGAACATCTAAACAAAAAAGTCAAAATTAAATATAGGTCATAACCTGGGAAAGGCAAACAGAAAACAACTATGTCATTCATATGATGGATTTATTTAACTAAATATTTCAAATATAACAAACAGGTTATGTTATAAATTTTTTTTCATGAATTGTAAAACCAGGAAATAAAAAGATTGATAGAACATTGTCCTGGAAGGGTAATGCAAACAATGATTGGTGACTTGACTAATGATAATGGTAACCAGGGCAAGCAAGCTTAAAGATCATGAAGTCATACTGCCTCAGACATAAGGCAAATAACAGTAAATTATTGTTTCAGCCTCATTATAAAACCTATTTGTAAACATTTAATGTAAAGAATACATCTTTTATCTTGAAACTTCATTAAGAAAATCTTCTTGTCTGATGTAAAAGAATTAAGAAAGCTTTTATGATTTTAAATGATAGACATTAAAAGACTCATATGCAATTTCAGTTTCTTAATAAAAACAATTATATCAAACCATGCACCATACGACAAAATCTTTTCATTTGTTACCAAAATAACTATGGTAACCATGTCATTTATTGTCAAATTTAATTGTTTTATGTCTAAATTATAATGTTGAAAATTTGTTTAAATTCTGCACTAAAGAGCTGGAATGTCATTAATAGCTTGTCTGTAAACTTTATACACTGCACTTGAACTATAAAACATGGAAAATAATTTCTGAATTCAGCTTAAAAAATGGCCTTTTATGCAACTTTTCAGAAAACGAGATTATTTGACTTGTATTGAGATAGAAGGACACCAGTTTACAATAAAAAGACAAAAATTTTAAGCAGGTGAGTTGACAAACTTTTTGCACAACGATATCCCATATGGCATTGAAACATGTAGTGAAAGCAAGTGCAAGCACTTTAGACCTTTAGACCAATTTTTCCTTGCCACTGAGATCTATGTTGATAATTGGAGTTCAATGAGAAAAGCCTTAAAACTATATAAAGACTGGTTTCCTCTAAAACTGATTTATTTCAGAGGTTACTAGATATATCATCAAGGGTAGTTTTAAGAATGTACAGTGAATTGTTCTGCTGGTTCATGTTTTGATAAATTTCATGAAAGCATTTTGTAGGATACATCTGTCTGTGTTGGCAGTCCCTATTCTGGCAGCAGCAGCAGACTAAGACAAGTCTGTAGCCATTACAGATCTATTTATACAATGCAGACAGGCAATTTGGGGCACTGTTGTCATGTTTTCTTGGTAGTTTAATAAAAGCAATATAAATGGCATTTGGTACAGGTTCAGCCAATATAGTTGGAGGGAGAGTAGCATTAATTAAGAATGTAGGACAAGTATTTACGCTGAGGTGCAATGTTGTTGATATTTATGCCAGCTGTGTACAACAGTATTGCTGTACTTCTTCTATCTATTCTACAACATAACTTAGATGTTATGATGATACTGACTGCTGCTCTGTATATATCATAAAGATTGTTAGATAAACCATATGGCTAACTGTTGATTTTTCATTTTTGTACTAACTGTTTTTATTATACTAATTTTGTTCAATGTATATCTTTGATAAACACTTGATAAATTGAGGCAGCATCAATATTTATTTATGTAATTTAAATGGGTAATAATAAGTTGTTTTAGGTATTAGTACATTAGTTAAAGATCGTTACCTAAAACCTAATTAGATTTTCATAGTAAGGAAATAAGGAAATGGTATGCTAAATATATTATAAGCCTAGTTGTCTAGGTGCTGGTTTATATATAAATGAAGGGGAAAAAAGAATGAAGGAAAATGAAAGAAGTAGAAAGTTATTAGTTACTTGTTGTAAAGCATGCAATTCATACTCAATGATTTTCAGAAATTGCAAAGATTAGCAATTACTAGGTACAATATGGATAGGGAAGTATTAGCTTAATAGTTTAATTTCAATTTTAAGGCTTTTAAAATCACTGGTCTTACATGCTAGCATACAAATATATTTTCATTGTTTTACTTCCTTTTTAACTACAAGTATTGTAATTGGTGGTTTTAAACCATGTCATTCTGGTTTCTACCACTGTCCAAATTTGACAACAATATTAACACCATTCATATCCAAATCTTTTTAAGTTCCACCTTGTTATTACAAACTCTGTATTTTTCTACGTTTCTTATTTATATATAACGTATATCAGACTGACAAAATGTGAGAACTTTAAGTGTCAAAAATCACAAGGCATAGCCAAACTGTCAGATTAACATGAAGGTAATTGATGTTTGTGTCATCATATCTGTCCGTTCATTAATATTGCTTAACATAAAAAAAATCACCTTTTTTTTTTTACAAGCTCTGTATGGTGTTCTAGTATGGACAACCACAACTTGTCCACAAGAAAGGATAAATGTCTATGGATCTGACTGACTGTGACAGTAACAAACTCTGCAGTCATCTTTTCATAAATGTCTAAAATTTGTTTGACAACATTTATTGCTACAATGATGCTCTTTTTTTTTCCAATAGCTAGACAATGAGAACTGTTATGGATCCTGGAACACAGTGTTTGTTATAAAAGCATATAGCAAAGAACTGTTAAAGTATATGATAAATATGTTGTTTTGATAGTTCCTTTTCTCACAATAACCACCATTACTAATGACCACAACATGCACACACACATACACACACACACACACACATACAGAGAGAGAGAGAGAGAGAGAGAGAGAGAGAGAGAGAGAGAGAGAGAGAGAGAGAGAAAGAGAGAGAGAGAGAGAGAGAGAGAGAGAGAGAGAGAGAGAGAGAGAGAGAGGGGGTTTCAACCAAGGACAATGCCTCTTATTTAAGCCATCTATTAATTGCAAGAAAAATTGACCCTATAACAGATAGAAACTTTTGTCATTGGTTATGTGCCCTGCTGATAAGAATTCATTTTTATTCCCATTGGTGACAAGATTTTTTTTTATATATAATCATTTGCTTTCTTTTCGAAAATGTCATGACTGCTTATGTTTTATTAATAATATTTTCAATTATATTTTTATTACTAATTATCTGTCAAATTTATGCATTGTAAACTGAGGTAAAATTTAAAAGAAACAAAAAGAAAAAAAAAAAAAAAAAAAAGAATTTAAGATTTCTTCATGGATAATAAAATGACAAATGTTTGAAAACATTAATCAAAAGACAATGCAAAAGAAAGAAAAAGAGAGAGAGAGAGAGAGAGATAGACAAATATTCTAAATTAAGAAATTTGATTCAACAGAATGTGGCATAAACAAAATTAATAGCTTTAGTTGTCAAACATTTCAACTACAGAAAAACCAATAAGAAACTTCACAATGTGTTTTTCTACCGATTAGCAAAATTATTGTGGTCAGTACAATGTTCTGTATTCCTGATGTATCAAACTTGAGCAACTAACTCTACAAAAATGTGTACTTACTGTTAGCCATAAATCATTATTTTAATGAGGAGAAGTCTAAGTTTTTTTTATTGTTCTGAACATTCAAGTGTCTGCAAAAATGTTTTTGCATAATTATACATAAAAAAGCAACATTTTAAGAGACAATTTACAAAGTCTGTGTAATGTCTTAGTAATTGTTAGGTGTTAGAAAACAAAGTAATATATGTCAAACTGTATAATAATAGAAGTAGTTTTATTATTTATGATGGCACACATTGCTGGTTGGTTTTTTTTTTACTGTGTGGTTTTATAAGATAAGATAGTTGACTGTTCTGTATATCTCTAACATACCTGTCAACATGCTGATGCAGATTTTTGTGTTACTATATCATTTAATCTATTTAAAACATCAAGTCAAGACATACTCATCCATGTCAAACATGTTTTAAATAAGAGTTAAGTATAGAAACAAAGCTGAATCTGTTTGCTAAGACCTTGAAAAGTAAGTTTTGGTTGTACAGGTAGAACAGACAAAAAATGTGACATTTTTTTTTTTTTTTGAGACCTTGAAATGCAAAATTAAATTTGTTTTTAATGAATAAATGCAGAGAACAGCGACTCAACCTCAGTTTTATTTAAAGAATTACATAAAAAAGAAAATTTTTTGTAGAAACTGAAAACCTTCATAAAAAGACTGAAAGTTATTTATCACATGCTTTTCCATGTTATACTTGTAAAACTAATTGTTTTGTGTGATGAAATTCCATTTATAGTAATTCCAAGAAAGAAAATTCATTTAGAAATTCACACATTCCTGTTGTTAGTTTCAAAAGAGAAAACTAAATCAATTTGTGTATGCCAATTTACAAACAGCTCAGAATCCAGTTTCTTTAAATTTTAAAGAGAGTTCAACCATGTGTATCTTCACGGTCCTTTAAACATTGGCTTGTTGTTTATCACTTTATACTGATCAATGTTGGCTCTTAAAACCATCCTGTCATCATTATCTCATAATTTTATATTTAATATTCAAAATACCATATCAGACTTAACAGTTATAACATATGTACTTTACAAATTGGTTTTGTTTGTAATACTTATAGCAACTATTGGGTTCAAAATAAATCGTTAAATGGTTGGCTTTATTTCCAGATTTTACTTGAAGAATTTCACCTTGTAAGTTTACCAGGTACAAACAATGTTAAATTTATTTGGAGAATGTCCAAAGTCTAGAATCAGATAATCATTATCTAATCTATAAAAAGAACAGTGTAGTAAAACTGGCCTTCATTAATAACTAGGACACTGGGTCAACAGCTGACCTATTAAGACGATTTATGATATTTAAGTCAGTCAGATACTCACATTTGCATGAGACTATCACCTGAAAGTTCGGTGCACATATGTATTTATGTATGTTGGTGTCATAATAATGGACAAATGACATGTCATACCTGACAGATATTACTTCCTTCAGACAGACTATTTTTTAATTAGAATTCCTTGTTGGCAATTCAGTCCAAATTAAAATATTACCCTTTTTATGTCTTAAAATTGAGGTATCCAACAGTTTTCAGCAGAAAAGTGCACCATAATCATATAAATAGTTGGCACTAGATGTCCAGGTTTTCTTGTGTTAAACATTTCTGCCTCCTGTGCCAGAGAGCCTTACAGAGTTTTTACATGGAAATATGTGTATTGACTTGAGGTGCTGTACAAGAAAAGAGTAGTAACAGTGGAAGAATTTTTTAAAACAACTATGAGTAATAATGGTAATGAAATGCATGTAGTTTTAATTTTAAAAACATCTGACAAAGATGGCAACTTCAAATTAAATGGTTTTGAAGGCAATTAACCACACCAATGCATAAAACCAGTTTGTTCTTAAAAGCAATGTTTGTCCAAAATAGTTAATTCTAAAACTAGTGGTCTCATTTAATGTTATATTTCATTTTTTTTTTTTAATAATTTGTTTCATGTTCTTGGCCACAATGGCCTTTGCTACATGTTTTTATCAACAATACCCTATATTCCATTCTAACTGAAAAATGACAAACTGGAAAACTATATATATATAGAGTACATATGTTCATAACATAATATTATCAAGATAACAAAGTTTTACCTACATCAGGATTTGTCAATGATATTCAAATTACATATATAGTCTATTTACAGATACAGCTGAGAAGTTCGGTATATTGATCTGTAAACATTTCATGCTTGGTCACCCATATCAAATATAGTTTTGATAGTAGTCATTTTAAAAGTAAGTTATAAATCTTCTGAATGATCACATGACCATGTCATCTTAATTTTCCAAATTTTAATTCAGGCAACTGACTTTTCATGTCACATAACAAAAATTGAATTTGTGCTCAAAATGCATATAGCAAGCTTTAGGGTCAATGACCCAGAGATAAAGTTGTTTATAAACCTACATATACAACTTCAGTACTGTTGTGGTACTTTCATTTGGACATTGTGTTAGCCATTAAGTTTGCTTTTTATTTTGAAATAAATTAAATAAAACAACTGTGACTAATTAATCATTTTGAGTAAGCCATGTTATTCTAAACAATTGACGTCAAAGTTCTACTGTTGACAAAAATAAATTTTAACCCATAAAGATGTTCCCTGTTACAATGAAAGTTGTGTATTTTGAAGTTGCTTAATGCTAATGACATCAGAATAAGCACCAGTCCAAGATGAGCCATTAGATTAAAGAATATATATCAAACAACAAATTTAATTACCAGACAAACTTATCTACAGAGAAGACCCTCACAAAGTCACACAACTACAAGATTGGCTAAGTATTTTTGGAAATAGTCTAAAACTACAAAACTAGTGTTTGACTATTTGTTGAAGTATTTTTTGGAAATTGTCTAAAATTACAAAAGTAGTGTTTGACAATTTGTTGTTCATTAGATTCTCAATGTGTATTGAAAAATTGTTCAACATAAAGCATGTTACATTCAATATTTTGCCCAAAGAATATTTCTTTATCTGATTAAAACAAAGAAGTGAAACAAATTCTTGTATAAAGAAGAAAATGATATCATGACTCAAGGTGGCAGAAAATTTATTGAAATAATAAATCACTCCTTTAGTCCCAGAGTTGTGCCTTTTGTCTAAAAACCTTGATTAAAATTGTTAAGATCAATGGTATTTAGATAAATTATGGATTAGTTAAGGAAAGGTATGTAATTGTTTAGGTAAAAGAAAATTGAACAAAGTAATTACATTTTGAAGGTAGTCCCTGCACAGATATACCCAGGTAGCCAATAAAGACTAAGATTAACAAGACCATTAGTGGGAAAGAACCTTGCAGTTTTTTAATGTAAATACAATAATCAACTAATAACTAGGGTGTGTTTAAGAAATAAAATAAGAATGTGTTTTAAAAAATTGAAAATAAGATTATAATGTAAAGAATTTTTTAACAAAAAATAACACAAGTTGCACTTACAAATAAAGGTCAAAATATTTAAATATCAAAACTGTATTTGTATGTTCTGAAAAATAAAAAGATGCAAAACCCCCCAAAAAATAAAACTACTGGTACCAGCAAATTAGACTTTGGTGCTGAATGGTACAACTAAATGTAATGAGAAATGAACCATACTCAGTCTTAATATTAATTTTATTTAGATACCGGTAGGATAGGAATAGAGTGGAGTTGAGTAATTATGTTTTACACTTCAATCAAGATTTTTTCACTTATAATGAGGTAATCAGTTCAGGGATGGTGGAGGAAACCAGACTGCATTAAGAACAACACTGTTCTTTGACAAATTCCTCACACTTAGATCTCCTTATTAAGTGGAATTTTGAACCTAGGGGTGAGAGGCACTGTGAATAAAATAAGCTGGTGCTTTCAAACAATTGACCACCAAAGCCCAAACTTCTGGCAAGATATTTCTACAAAATGACTTTAAAAAACTGGATTAAAAAAAATAAGACTTTAGCTAATTTTTATACAGTGCGTATGAATGCAAATTCTCAAGAATGAAAATGAAAGGCAGTTTCCAGGAATTTTAATGAGTGGACGAAAATATCATCATAGTATAACTTCAACAGATAACTATTAAAACCACTTATCATCAAAAACTTTAATCACTTAGGAAACAACATTTGAAGCTGACTTTCTGACACATTTTAGTGTTTTTGAACAAAAAATTGCGTAAAGTGCCTAATGATTATCACTGTAAAGAAATGTTCACAAGTGCTTTTATTATAAACACTAAGTAAAGTTAACTGTACATGGAACCATAACAGATGCACATTAAGACATACATTTGTTATACAAACAGTATTTTTCCAATTACTGGACAACCCATATACAATTATCACAAACAACACCTGCCAATATTTGTGACCTTTTGAAATTTTCCTTTATCATACCACAAAACACTAATATTTCTATCATATTTATTCCTTTTAGCCGTGATAATGAAGATTACTTTTCAAGACTGTTATTTACATTTTATAATATCAGATTCCAACGAAAGAAAAACCTTGAAATAAATGGTAACAACATCCTCATAATTTACCTAAACAGATATATATATATAGATATAGATATATATATATATATATATATATATATATATATATATATATATATATATATATATATATATATCAGGGGTCTGGAAACGGTCATATTTGCCGGACATGTCCGACAAAAAATATTTTTGTCCGATGTGAAAAATCACTTGTCGGACATTTTTAGTTAATAATAGAATTCAGTTAAACGGACACGTAAATACGTTTGTCGGTCATTATTTTACTCTCGAGTATTGTTTGCAATCACCTGTCAACCGTTTTCAATAAATACTACAGATCTAATAATTAGGCTATTGTTTATTAATCAGTTAGAATCCATGGTCTCAATCTGTTCCTTTTGTTTCATCCTCCGAACCCTCATAAATTTTGTTGTTAATTAAGTAATCACATTGCTTGACAGATGGAAGCAATAAACAGCTGATAACGAGGGTTGATCCTTGAAGGTCATGGTTGTCGGACTATATCAAAGAGGTTCCACGCGGGATGTCAAATAAGACTAAAACGCGCATCGTATGGTCTTGGCAAACTGTTTAGTTATAAATAAATAATTTTTAAAAGTCTAAATACAATCAAAGAGGTCTCGAAATGAGGTAACTTCATGTAACTTCAGAAAAACGAAAATGCACGATTGTCAATAAACAAAGATGGCCATCAAACCTTGTGTTGTCAATGCCGACAGTACAAAAATTGACACTATGTGGACACATGAGCCTGACCACATGTACCTAAGTAACCTCTATGTAGTAGTTAACTCCTTTTTCAAATCTATTTGAAATTAAAAATTAAAATCTATTTACAATACATCGACAATAACAACGGTGGTACGTACGTTTTTTTTTGTTTTTTTTTTTTGCTTTACACAGCATCGGTGGTACGGTGAAAAATGTCCAACACCCCAGTCAAAGTTTTCCGGAGCCTTTTTGGAATAATATCAAACAAGTACAATGCCTTCTTCAATGGATACCCAGGGTTGAGAAAGTCTTTTTACTAAACCAATGGTCTTACAGCAGTCCAAAACAAAATTCCAGTGGTCCATTTATTTTTTATTTTTATTTATTTATTTTTTTAACTTGCCATTCTTTGTATCATATACATATATTTGCAAATTTACACATTTTTTATGGTTCACTGGACCAGAAGCTTAAAAATCTTTTGCTTTAATAGAAAATTATGGTAGTCTAAAACTTGGACCCAGCTGATTTTAAAATCCCCTACACTTGATATGAAGAAGTCTGATTTGCTGCTTTAGAATAGGTTTTGATTCATTTTATTGCCTTGTATTTTTTTTTTTTTTTATTGCATAGGTTTAATTAGCAATTTTAAGATTTCTGTATTTGATAAAATAAGACTTAAAATTAAAATTTAAATGTGAATATTTACAGAACTCCCAACAGTTCTATAACCACACTGTTGAACATTTAATCCACTGCCCAACAAAGTCAGGGGTTAATAATCAGTGGTCTTAACTTTTCTTGCTGATCTGTTTTTGTCATTACTTTTTATTGTATTGTGTTCTTGTTTGCATTGGGTCCTGCTAAGATTTTATGTCTTTCAGTTACAAATTTCTTTTAAAAATGAAATTTCTTTCAGAAGATTGAGGGACATACATAGATAAGTGAACAAAATACAAAATATACTTTATAAAACAAAATGTACTGGCTGGTATAGGTGTATAACACAACATACCAGTAAGAGATTTAACAAACAAACAAACAAACAAACAAAAAAAAAAAAAAAAAAAAAAAAAGAGGATGTTTATTAAAAACTACTCATGAGTGAGACAAGTCATCATTCTAGTATTATATTTTATTTTTTTTTGTGGGCTTTAAACTGAATGACAAACTAAAATATATTATAAGGAATATAAAAATATTAAAGTGAAGTATGACAAGGCTGTATCCGGTTACAGACGCTTCTAAGCTGAAGTAGAGCAGAACGCTCACGTTTCCGATGGGGACAACCAGATAAAAAAGATTATACGCAGATTAACCAACACAGCATTTCTGATAATTTTATGATAATTATATGCATGGTATTTATGTTAATTTGTCTTTTTTATAATTAAAACTTCATGTATCTACAGGTATAGTCTATTGTTTAACAATTAATGTTTTACGTTTTTATCTTTAAAAATAAAGATAATTTTGCATTTTGTGAAAAGTATCATTTATAAGGGCTCCATCTGGGCACCATTAAATTAAAAGTCGCTGTATATATCTGCATTTAATCATATTCTTACCAAATGACTAATCTTAATTTTAATTTTGTGACTATTCATGGTGAAACATTCAAAATTGTCCTGAATTAATTAAAACAAAGGGTGGACATATATTTTTATTATGAGAAAAATTATTTAATTTTAATTAGTATACCAAGATTAATTCTTTGACATGTCATTATGGGCTGTAAGTTGAATATGGTAAAAACAGATCATGCAAATTCAATTAGGGTGGCAGATCTATTCTGTATGCACAAAAAATCATGTACAACCAACAAAATACCAGTGGATCATATTTAATCAGTACCTTACCAGCTTTTCTAGAAATAGTTTTTGACTGGTCTGATGCTTAAAAATACATAATTTGTCAAGTCAAACTGCTTATTTAGTAAACCCAAATTGATGAAAACTTAACTGGATAGAGTCAAGTTAAAAGATAAACATGTGGAGATCTAAGTTCACATTACTGAAGTAAAGTCTGAGGTGTTCTTGAGAAGTCAATTTATTTTACCATAAGCCATGGTCAGCACCATTGAAAATGTCTGATTGGTTTAAAAGTTTGGGTATGATTAGGCGAACCTTAAAATTTAAACTTTAAATTTATGACTGAAACAAAGCAGTATTCAATCTAGTCCTTTGTGTCACTGACCACAAAACAATATCGGTAATTTGTACCACTGAAAAATCATCATAGAGGAAGAGATTACGAAAATTAAATCCTACTTGGTGACTGTATGCTGAAATCAAACAAGACTTTTTAGATTAATTCTGTGAACTTTTCTGAGACAGGCAGGCCTTAATTAAAAACCTGCAGAGTAAGCACTATGGTAAGTGTTATGCTGAATGCACTGGGCCTTGTTGTTGGAATAGTCTAAACTGTGTGCTTATTGAAAACAGCACTTTTCATTTCCCAATTTTGAATACATGTACTACCGGTACTTTTGTTAGATCCTAGTCCGAGAAATTTGTCTGTTCACTTTATAAAGGTCGGTGATTTTCTTTGGGTATTTCCATTTTCATCACTGTCCAAGAACTGACTGCTAAATGTCTGAAAGAATCTTGACTTGGGGTGTAAAATTCATTACTCGATCATTCCACTCTTCTCTTTGAAAATCTGTATCAGAATCCTCAGTGTAAAGTTTCTGGAGAACCCAGATTGTCCCAGAACATGTCTGAGTCATACTCTGAATGTCAAGACTCGTTCAACACTCATTTGGTTCCCAATATCTTAAAAAGGAAATGGTATTTACTGTTTTATATAAACTATTAAATCTGTAGTAGTGAAATTTAAAATCTGTCAATAAAGAAGTTTAAACAACTTGACAAAACCCAAATATTTCTTTATTCCAGTTTTGATATTGGCTTAAACTGAACTGAACCTGCTTTGCTTAAGGTTGTTACAATTTCAAATTTTGAAATGCTCAAACATAAACATGATTTAATATAGTGAATACTGACTGAATAGACCCTCATATATATATATATCTAACCTGGTCAGGACAACTAAATTAACAATGAAAACACTTCAAATTTCCTTACTTTATACAAAAGATAATAACATTACAATATATACACATAACTAAATAGACATAAATAAATAGAAAAGAAACTACAGTGTCAATATTTATTTTAGCCATTAAAATGGGAGAAATTCTAATACCTTACATTTAATGACAATGGGAGAACAACTTACAATATTATATCTAAAGATTACCTATGTGTTGTGGTAGTAAGGTACACCTTGAGAATATAGGATTTCAATGATTGAATGATTGAGTTACTAAAACTCAAATACATTTCATAATTATTACCAAACTGACTTAGTCTCTTCTAGCTCTAAGAATACACATTACATGTATTACAATGAAACATATCCTGATCATATTTCTACCACAACCTATCCATGTGAAACATCTTGGGCTTTGATCATACTTTTTTCAATTTTCTACTTACTTGTTTGATTGTTAGTTAAAATTGTGTTTTCTATACAGTACATTTAACATGTTAAATGTATCTATCTCTAGCCATGACAAATGTAATTTTAACAAGGTTTTTTTTTCCATGCAACAATACTTAAGTATTCCAATTTATAATTTTAAAAAAAATCCATTTTAGTTATGTATCTTAACTGATAACTATGCCTTTTGTCTTACCAAAAGAGTTCAAGATATAGCTTCTTAGTTTTCATAAAATAAAAATGTAATATTGGTAAAACGAATTAACTCTGTTTTTAATCTGTATGATATATAAGAAATGTCAATAGATTATCATAGTCAACCAGACCCCTAATTGGACAAATTCAAGAAAATTTCTTGTAATGAGAAAAGTGTGCACAAAAAAAAAAAAAAAAAAAAAAAAAAAAAAAAATTGTACACAAAGAACAGAAGAATGGGATAAGTTGCAACCTAGAACACAAAAGAGACCAAAAGAGATTTTCAACTTTTGTTATAACTGACAATATTACCAATTTACATGAAAAATAAAGCAACAAATGAAAACCAATTCTGTAAGGTACACTTACATAAACCCAAACTTCTCAGTGTTTTACATATATATATATATATATATATATATATATATATATATATATATGCCAAGGCTTTAAGCTTTCTCTTGGATTGATGGAAACAACTTGTTTTTTTTTTCTCAGACCTTTGATCCTAACACATTAATGAAACCAAATAAATTAATAACAATGTCATTTTTCACAAAAACTTCATCCAATATGACAAAATATCATTTTTTACATTTTGCTGACAATTTCTTTTCTTCCTTTTTAATAATTATTCTGATCTTTTAACCCAAAGAATTATACATCACAACCAAATTAGCATAATAGTGTTAACAACCACATAATTTAATTGTATATTCAGGGAAGATATGATGTAAAAGACCGAATAAGGGGTTGGTGGTGGTAGTGAACAGAGTTCTAAGTAGACAGCAAATAAACTGTTTCTGTATTGCTATTGCAATGTATTGTAATACACGTACAAAAATAATAAAATGAAAAAAATAATGCCAAGAATTAATGGTAAAGCATGAACATTGGGAGTATAACAAAATGTAAAGAAACAGTTTTTTCCCTTTTTATTTTGAACTAAGTATGCCAATCTCTATTATGATTCAGTGGGCATGGAGAATTATTTTAGTGAGAAAAAAAGGTAAAATGAATCCAATTGTTAGGTACCTAAATTACCATTAACTTATTGCGAAACTGAAACCTTGATTTTCAACATACAATACACTTCACTAAATCATTTTTAATTTTCTATTTAGATGCAGTATTAATCTTTTCAAGGCTAATAGGACATAATTAAATCATATAAAATCTCCATATAAAATTTCAAAATTTAAATATTGATTTACTAAATGTTTACAAAACAGTAATCAATACTGAAAAAGTCTACATGTTTTGGCATGCAATCCATCCTTGAAATAAAAAAATTATAAAAAATTATTTTTAAGCTTCTCTATAGATTAATCTGCAACTGACCTGAACATAAAATATATTTCTTAAGATAAAATTATGGTTCTTTACAAATCTCTCACACAGTATTAACTATTGGCACCTCACTAATGGAAATCTATATCAGATGCTAGAAACTGATTTGGTATTCAGAAATTTTTCTGCTTGCTTGCAATTTAGAATTGGGGCTTTAAGAACTCCGGTTAAAATAAAATGAAGATTTAAACTCAAATCGAATGGGAAAAACTGGAAGTTAAAACATTTTTAAATTTTAATTTAAAGCCAGATAAATTTTTTGTTGAAAATCATTCATGAACAACATAAAATATCTATAAGTATGTTACTGATCAGCATGTAAAAATGATTTATGCTGATTTAGTAATTTTGTATGTTATCAGTATTGTGTAAAGCTGCCAAAAAATCCTTAGAAGTCGTAGACGAGGTTATTACATGTGGCCTTGTAATTATTGATTTTTCTCCAGGGTTGAATGAACAATTTTTTCTTTAGTAGAGACTAGAGTCCGATTTTTAATATTAATCGTATTCCAGTTGAGAGAATTGTATTCTTTCAAATCTTATACCTGTCAAGGATTTTGTAATGAAATCTGGCTACTTGTTACAAATATCCTAATAAGATCTTATACTTTAGATAACAAAAGACGGATTGTAATAACTTAGAATTATATTGTTTACAGCGGCTCTAACTTTTAAGTCGACCCTGAAAAGCTTATTAAATCCATTTGTACCTGAAAATCACAGGACATTTTTACCAGGTCTTAGTCAAGTAATCAATTTCTCATATGCATAAGAATGCAATGTAATTTCTGAAAAACTCTTCCTTCTATATCCAATCAATTTCATCAGAATCCATTATTCAATCTAGTTCTTCCACTGACACAAAAATCAATTTTTAGTAGTAGGTCCATGTCACATATTTCAATCTCTGTATGTCAAACAATCATGGCCTTTCAATTAAGTATATTTTCTCCATTTTTTAATTAAAGATAACATTAGCACTTCATTAAAAGGCAATACTTTTACCAATATAAATTACGAATTAATGTAACAGGAAGGTTTTTTCAGTTCTAGTCAATGTACGAAGCTTAAAAATCAATTTTGTTTAATGCAACTGCATTCACACAATTTTGTAACCATTTTAAAATGCATGTTTTCATTAAAAATTTGATTATTACAGTGTGGTTATAATCAATTTAATTCAAAGATTTTTGAAGGGAAGAAATCAAAAAGAAATAATTATAACAGAGGATCTATCTGGTTTAGACTTGGTTTCTATCTTGTAGGCTGTTTGGTCTGGTATGTTTTAGTCTTGGTATCTATCTTGTAGGCTGTTTGGTCTGGTAAGTTATAGTCTTGGTATCTATCTTGCAGGCTGTTTGGTCTGGTAAGTTTTAGTCTTGGTATCTATCTTGTAGGCTGTTTGGTCTGGTAAGTTTTAGTCTTGGTATCTATCTTGTAGGCTGTTTGGTCTGGTAAGTTATAGTCTTGGTTTCTATCTTGTAGGCTGTTTGGTCTGGTATGTTTTAGTCTTGGTATCTATCTTGTAGGCTGTTTGGTCTGGTATGTTATAGTCTTGGTATCTATCTTGTAGGCTGTTTGGTCTGGTATGTTATAGTCTTGGTATCTATCTTGTAGGCTGTTTGGTCTGGTATGTTTTAGTCTTGGTATCTATCTTGTAGGCTGTTTGGTCTGGTAAGTTATAGTCTTGGTATCTATCTTGTAGGCTGTTTGGTCTGGTATGTTTTAGTCTTGGTATCTATCTTGTAGGCTGTTTGGTCTGGTATGTTTTAGTCTTGGTATCTATCTTGTAGGCTGTTTGGTCTGGTAAGTTTTAGTCTTGGTATCTATCTTGTAGGCTGTTTGGTCTGGTAAGTTTTAGTCTTGGTATCTATCTTGTAGGCTGTTTGGTCTGGTATGTTATAGTCTTGGTATCTATCTTGTAGGCTGTTTGGTCTGGTATGTTTTAGTCTTGGTATCTATCTTGTAGGCTGTTTGGTCTGGTAAGTTTTAGTCTTGGTATCTATCTTGTAGGCTGTTTGGTCTGGTATGTTTTAGTCTTGGTATCTATCTTGTAGGCTGTTTGGTCTGGTATGTTTTAGTCTTGGTATCTATCTTGTAGGCTGTTTGGTCTGGTATGTTTTAAGTTTTAGTCTTGGTATCTATCTTGTAGGCTGTTGGGTCTGGTAAGTTTTAGTCTTGGTATCTATCTTGTGGCTGTTTGGTCTGGTATGTTTTAGTCTTGGTATCTATCTTGTAGGCTGTTTGGTCTGGTATGTTTTAGTCTTGGTATCTATCTTGTAGGCTGTTTGGTCTGGTATGTTATAGTCTTGGTATCTATCTTGTAGGCTGTTTGGTCTGGTATGTTATAGTCTTGGTATCTATCTTGTAGGCTGTTTGGTCTGGTATGTTTTAGTCTTGGTATCTATCTTGTAGGCTGTTTGGTCTGGTAAGTTATAGTCTTGGTATCTATCTTGTAGGCTGTTTGGTCTGGTAAGTTTTAGTCTTGGTATCTATCTTGTAGGCTGTTTGGTCTGGTATGTTTTAGTCTTGGTATCTATCTTGTAGGCTGTTTGGTCTGGTAAGTTTTAGTCTTGGTATCTATCTTGTAGGCTGTTTGGTCTGGTATGTTTTAGTCTTGGTATCTATCTTGTAGGCTGTTTGGTCTGGTATGTTATAGTCTTGGTATCTATCTTGTAGGCTGTTTGGTCTGGTAAGTTTTAGTCTTGGTATCTATCTTGTAGGCTGTTTGGTCTGGTAAGTTTTAGTCTTGGTATCTATCTTGTAGGCTGTTTGGTCTGGTAATGTTTAGTCTTGGTATCTATCTTGTAGGCTGTTTGGTCTGGTAAGTTTTAGTCTTGGTATCTATCTTGTAGGCTGTTTGGTCTGGTATGTTTTAGTCTTGGTATCTATCTTGTAGGCTGTTTGGTCTGGTAGTTTTAGTCTTGGTATCTATCTTGTAGGCTGTTTGGTCTGGTAGTTTTAGTCTTGGTATCTATCTTGTAGGCTGTTTGGTCTGGTAAGTTTTAGTCTTGGTATCTATCTTGTAGGCTGTTTGGTCTGGTAAGTTTTAGTCTTGGTATCTATCTTGTAGGCTGTTTGGTCTGGTAAGTTTTAGTCTTGGTATCTATCTTGTAGGCTGTTTGGTCTGGTAAGTTTTAGTCTTGGTATCTATCTTGTAGGCTGTTTGGTCTGGTAAGTTTTAGTCTTGGTATCTATCTTGTAGGCTGTTTGGTCTGGTAAGTTTTAGTCTTGGTATCTATCTTGTAGGCTGTTTGGTCTTGATTCAAGAACACAGCAGAGCAAGATGTTTTTAAGTCGAAGTCATGATGATTCCTTAACTTACATGGAGGTGGGCAGTACAGGAATGTAAAAGACCAACACTGCAGAGAGACAACCTTCATTCTTTTGCAACTAAAAAATTTTTTTTCACACAAGGTTCTGTCTGAGTACAAGACAAGACAGTCAAATATTCATCATCAATTCATCATCATCATCTACATCATGATGTAATAAGTAATTTTTTTTAAACTTGGCTTTCAAGACAAAAAATGAAGACATGTTTATCTTTTTTCAAGGTCTTTAATATTCTATCTGGCACTAAGGATGTGTATTTTTTTCAAGAGATTGAGTTTTTTTGAGATACAACTGAACTAGTTTTAAGTTAGAATAATGAACATTTCAGCCGGATCCTGCTTTATACAAACTTGCTTTGTTATAACTAGGGCTTTCCAGTACCAGGAATCTGAAAATTTTTCATTTAAGACCACATGATCTGACATGACATCAGACTTATAGACATAAATTCTAAAGTCGTTAAAACTTATTGAACAGTTTTGATCTCTTTTAGCTTTCTCTTTAAGAAATAAAATATATATTGCATGACAACACTCAATTAAATGATAAGACAGTACATGTATTTGAATTAATCTGAAGCCTCATTAGCTAGAGTTGATGTATTTAAATGAATGCCATAATGTTCTAGAAAAATCTTCAACATTAGCAATTTCAATAACATTATTGTTTGGAATTGGTATCACATTTCAATTTTTAGATTTCATTTAAAAAAAACGATTTGGAAGAAAAAATTATTTTAATTTGCATGTTTCCATGTAATTGTCAGTGTTTAAAATAGTGTTGTGTGTTGACAACAAATACAAATCGGAGACAAACTTCAGAAATTATCAACATTGTTGTTACAATATGGTTGAATAAGATCGCCTACACATTTCTGACAACAATATTCAAATTTCTAGATTTAGAGCTTGCATAATCTCTAGAGCATCTCGCTAAGCCATTTCTCTAGACTGCAGTGAGGAATTTTTTCAGGGATTCTGTCTTTCAAGTGTTTCATGATCATAACCTCAGGGTGACATTACTACTAAAAAGCTCAGACATTTTTTGTTCTCATCATTCTTTACATTTAGAGGTGAACATTTCTGGGATGACAGAAAAGCTGAAGCACCCAAAGACAGCCCAGCAACTTTTTCCAAGCAAATTGAAAAACTATCTTACACTAGAATCTGCCACTCAATAATTCGAACCTAATCAGTGAATGGCACAGCAATCCATAATTGTGGTTCGGACAACTTAGACACCAAGACATCTATACTAGTGCACAAAAGTTTGGAGTAATATATTAGTGTCCAGTACCAGTAAGTCGGTAACCAAACAATTCTTACTATATATAGACAACTAAGGATCGATATTGTTAAAAAATCTGTTTTACATTTACCTTTAGACCAGTTACAATTTGTATGAAAAATTTTTATTGAAAAATCTTCCAATAAGACTTACCTTGAATAGTTCTTTTGAAGAATGCCTTGCAGGCTTCACATGAAGATACACCATAATGGTATCCTGACGCTATGTCACCGCACACTAAGCATAATCGCTTTGGTCCGTCTAAGTTTTCTTGATCTGAAGAAAATGTACTTGTTATGTAATCTATTTTGCCATTATCAGTGCTACAGGGTGAAATGTCACCACTATTATCACCACTGTCTACATGATCGAAGGACCTTGTGAGAAAATCCAGTTTACCATCTGTGCTGCATGGTGAAATATCTCCACTATTGTCCCCACTGTCAGCTTGATCATAGGATCGATCTGAACCATAGTCATCAGCGTTATAATCGGCAAAAACATCTCGGCCAAAACTTTCATCAAAGGATGGTTGTGCACATTTACTCAATCCTAGCGGACTGCCAGGCTCACACTTGATAGTGAATTCGACATCCATCTTGACGGCTTTATATTAAATGTCTTGTAGAAAAACTTGTAAAAGCTTTAGGTAATAATGGTGGCGGCAACAAATCTGTCTTAATTCCAAATTGGGTTAAAACAGACAGGTTAAACAACAGGTAATTTTCACATGCAGCTTATTGGCAGTCCTAAAAAGATAGAAAAGAAAAGAATATCATGAGCAATACATCCACATACTTCCACAATAATCAGTAGAGAGTTGAGAGAAATCAATACCTTATATGTGTAGCCAACCTATTACAACTCCTCTCACGAAAACCTGAAGCAGTGAAGAGTCCAGCCACAGCATATGATAATGTTGATGATGAGCATTTCCTATGTAATATTCATTAAATCTAAATCAGAAATCAAAATATACCCAGCATCAGATTAAAAGTAGACAGGCAATAACTGCATAAAAAGATCATACTGTGCAGAACAATCTGATAAATAAAAAATTAATAACACTTCAGCGAGATAGATGTAAAGTTGTTATGGCTAGTCATATTTATATCCATGATGACTGCAGGACAACGAACTCAAAATATCTATCAATGTATGAAAACTAAAAAAATATTTTAAAAAATTGGAAGTTGGAGATTATTGGATAGTAATACACCAAAGGCATGTCAGATCAAAATGTTTGATTAAAATCCTACAACATCATCTAATGCAAAATGATTAAATCATGCAAAATCACAAGAAATTGAATGAATCTATTAAATTACTTCTATCCAATCTTTCTATCAAACCATAATGGCATAAATAACTTTCCACACAAAAAGCACTTTAAAATCCCGAATAAAAAAATTGCTAGCAAAAAAACTATCACCTTATTTTCTGGCATTTGAATTAATTATTTTTTGGCTGAGTTAGCGCAATTATACCTGTAATCTGCATAAAACATTAAACTCCAGTCACATAAATGTTATAAAACAATATTAACCAATCTAGTGCATTACAAGTCTTTAAATGGTTATGTTTGGAGTTTAAACAGCGACCATTCACACATGAATGAAGGACTGTGAATAGTGTGCAAACTGTTGGCCTATACATGCAAGTTGTGTAGGATTTTGACCTTAAATCTTTTTTATATAATATCACCATCTAAAGCAGCTTAAAATCCTAATCAATAAAATCATGATACTTTAAGACTATTTATCCATTATCTTGGATTATTGAAATTTAACTATTTAATTCTATAAAGCATACAATACTACAAGTAGATTGACAGACAAATTTAAATACATAAACCTAGCAGTCTACTTGCAGATCTATGATTGTAACACATAAAACATGACATATCTTTTTTAAATATTTAAATATAAGTTATTAAACTGATGGTTTATTTCTATTGAGCTTATTACATTTTTTAAAAATGCATAAATGCAAAATAATGAAATTTGCTAGCAGATCTCCAAGTTAAAAAATGTTCTACAACTGGATAATAAAAATGGCATGAACACCTAGAGCATGACCCTTTTTTAAAAAAAAAAAAATTTAAATGAACAATAAAATTACCATTATTTATGCTTCATATATTGTTAATTGTATAACCTTGACCTGATGACAGAGTCATTAGACTCCAAAACATGTTGACACAATATAACTTCAAGTTGCTGTTTTTTAATTTTATTAGTAATAATGGTCGACAGAACTCAGGGTATCCACTGGAGGAACACTGTGAAAAGTCATACCATCAAAGTACTGGTTCTGTTTTAACATTTTTTACATTTAAATGAACCAGTTTACAGTGTTTTTCTGTTAAGCATATTAAATTAATGCTTAGTTAGGAATTAAACCATAAACTTTTGTTCACCTACACACACAGGTTCAAAAATTTTATACCGGTAAATAACTTGAAAATTGACGATGCAGATCGGTATTGTAAATTTGGTTCATATGTACTCAACACAGGCTTAAATATTGGAAATATTTTGGCAACATGTTTGCAAATCACTGTTCCAACTGTCTAAAAAATTACTAAAGAACATATAGAAAATTCTTTGTATGAAGACAACTTAAATGGACCCAAATATTTGACTTTGTAGTCCTCATAAAGATTCATTGCACATGAAGTTGAAATAAGAAGCAGAGGGATAGATAGATATATAGTTTATGTATTTATATAGAAATGGTTGCTATAGCAGGATAAATGCTATTTATTTCATAACTAAAGTATTATCTTGACTAAATAATTGATTCCTGAACAAATTAATTCAATTTTCTAAGATTCACATTCTACCATACAGTAAGTTTTGTGACAGATTATCAACAAGTTAGATGGTACTAGCATTTGTGTCATATTAAAATCGACATTAATTACACCTTGTTCTATCACACCTGACAATTACCTGTCATCATCTGATTTAGGTGTTGGATCAATAAGGTGTTTCCTAACACCAGTACATATATACTTACAGCAGATATTACTTTTCATTTATATAATGAATTCTAAAATGCTCAAGAGTCTGAATGACCTGAAAATTTTCAAAACAGCAATTTTCTTCATAAATGTCAAGGAGAATAATGGTATCAAGGAGAATTCTGTCAAGAAAAAGTGATGAAACAATGTATCATACAGTACAACACCTTATTGCCATTCATCTATTTTGTTTTACGTGATTGTTGAATTTTTTTTTTTTTCATTTGGAGCTGTTTTGGATGTTTTACAATAGTTAACAAAGTGACTATCTTGCAACACCAACATACAAACAGATAAATGAAAGCGCTGTGACAAATGTTTCTAAATCCTTTGTGTAATATGTATACACTGTATGGGAAAATAGTTCTTTTTGACTTGACCACTAACCAACACTTAAACATTTACCAAAAAATACCAATTACTACAACAGTCTTTACAGAAACACGAATGTCCTAACTGGCTGCATCAAAAATTAGTGATGGCCAGTGACCACAAAAACAAATATTGTTTGTTGTGTAGCAGTCTGAGTAGCTCAGTTGGTGAAGCACTCACCTATAGTTTGGGAGATCCTGGGTTCAATCCCCGGTTGGACTCTGTATTTTTTTGCCTTCCTGTTACAGTTTGGTGGCCAGTGTGGCCCTTTGAAGTAGGGCATTTGCAGGCCATATAAAGTCCATCCAAGGAAATTTAGGGTGGGATTTCCCATAGGACCATGAGAAACTCAAGAATAACAGGGGAAGGATGTGGCGGTCTGGGTAGCTCAGTTGGTAGAGCACTCGCCTATAGTATAGGAGGTCCCAGGTTTGATCCCCAGTCTGATCCTGCATTTTTTTTGCATTCTGTTACAGTTGGTCACTGGCACTAAAGACAACAAATAGTCTTATTTTCTCTTATAACATAGCCTCCAAAACCAAACAAGGCATCACAATCAGTACAGTTAGGTCATTTTTAACTTATCATCAGCATGGATTCCAAATCACCTGGTCTGCTTAAACTTCCATACAGGGCAACAGCTTTTGACTGATAACATATCAAGAACTTAAGTTATTTCTGAAAGGTCACCAAGTCGCATATAAACACAGGAAAATGTTTTGGATAAATCACAGAATATTCATAATAATGTGACTTCATCATATGCCCACAGTATAGCTGTTTGCACATTAAACAATAAACAAAAGAATAGAAAAATAATTCTTTATTTTCACTCATTCTTTCCCATTATATACAGATACACTTAGCCCAAAGGGGAGGGAGATAGGGAGACAAACTTATCTACTGGATTTGTTACAAGTGTGTGTTTAATGTGCATGTATCAGAGAGAGAGAGAGAGAGAGAGAGAGAGAGAGAGAGAGAGAGAGAGAGAGAGGGGGGGGGGCAGGCCATGAACCTATCAGTACAAACCTCTCCAAAAGCTATGATGCTGAAAATAAATCCAAAATATACCTCTTGATAAAACTAGTAAAACAATCACAGCATACACGTGGTAGAAAACAACATTCTCAGTATTGATACCATCCCAGTAGCAACGTCAGACATCTATTAATATGATGCTGCCCCCATAACAGATGTTGCACTCTCATCATGGAATTTAAAGACCAAGTCTTGTTAGTTCATATCTTAGTACAAGTGTTGTATAGGATTATTGTCAATTAACATTAAAAAAAAAAGTCAATGGTCTATTACAACTGTGTTACAAACAGTATTTTGTTTACTCTGCAAACATTTTAGAGTAATAATTGGTATTAAAAACATGGGAACTTAATGATATAAAAGCCACCAGGTATAATACTAGACTTTCTATCAGGACTTATTTAAATCATGTAGTATTGGATTATCTATGAAGTGTAACACGTCTATCTTATGTCATCTGTAATATTTATCAGTTCCTAATAAATGTCTCCATCATACAAACTCATTTTATTTTCCTAATATTATTTCTCAAAATTATATATATGGTTTAATCAATATATTTAATGTAAATAGCACATGTAGAAAAGCCTGGTTTCTACTTGGTGAAGTGGAGGAGGATGAGATAAAGGGGGTTAGGGGGACATATGGTATAATTAGAAGGTACTCTGGAAAAGATGAGGGGAAAAGGGGCTAGGGGAGGGATGGTAATAGGTATAACCAAGAGGTACTCTGAATAAAGTTTCAGTTTATTTTGATTGGCGAAACCCGTACAAAAGTTGTTAGAAAAAGTCAGTTCTGGTTGAAAAAGAAAACTCACTATGTACCATACAATGCATTTTTCACATAATTCAGGCCACTGGAAAGACAAAGGAAATATCTATACACAGTAAGTACAAGTTTCTTGTTTATCTGTTGTGATGTTGTATACCCTTAAAGATTAGTGGATACTTCAAGGGGTCATCTCATAATATCTAAATCTATTATGTTAATATTTGTAACTGTAATAGAGTTCATTGATAACAGTCATATTTACACCTTATTCCTATTAGAATGAAGTACTTTATAGTTGTATTTTATTGGTGTTTGTTACTGTAGAAGATTTAAATTTAAACTGGATCAAAATTTATTACATGTATTTGAAACATTCATTCAAATAACAGCATCTATTTTTCATACAAAGTCAACTATCTTTTATAAGATTTAATGCATTTGATGATGATGCTAGGTACAATTTCTATGCAATGTTATAGATGTATAATTATTATGGTAAGGGAAACCTAAGTACCTGGAGAAAACCATCATCTTCAGTAACCAAATTGATAAACTGTCTCAAACAAGAGTGGAATGGAGTAAAGTAATGCTGTTTTACACCCCAGTCAAGATTCTTTCACTTATTTTGAGGCAGTCAGTTCTGGGATGGTGGAGGAAACTGGAGTGCCTGAAAAAAAACCACCGACCTTCAGACCTTTGAACTGACAAACTTTCTCACACTAGGATCCACCCAGAGTGGGATATGAACCCCAGGCAGTGAGAGGTGCTACGATCCATATGTGTGTCTCAAACAAGATCTGGGAGAGCTTACTGGTAGGTGGTGAGATTCCAGAGACTAGACTATATTTGGATCGGAGCAAGGTTTTTTTATAGAGAAAACATGGTTCAAGTGTACTGAAGCATTTACTTACAGTTCAATTTTTTCATAACATTTAAATTCTCAGTATTATTGCATGCATTGTGTAAACACTCAAGACATACTTCTCCATACAGGAAGGAAGTGACACATACTGAAGTAGGAAGTAAATTGTCTGAGGAGTAAACTTAATGTATATCAATTACTAAATCTCATTAATCAGGCAATACAGACCCATAGTGACATTTAATTAATCAGGTCATAAGTTTATATAAGTAAATAAATACTAGATTTCTAATCAAGTTTTAATCAGATCAAGTTGATAGAATATCTATGTAGTCTGGTTAGAAATGGATCATCATAATATTGTATATATACAACTGTATTATATGATTTCTAGTATACTCTATAGTTTAATTAAGACTTAAAGCCACATGTACAGCAAGCTAAGTTACAAAATAGTGTGAGACTAAGTGTGGAGGAACAGTAAGCAATTGTAAAACTTTTATTATTGCAACAACTGTTAGTTACACCATCAATATCATAAGCAAGTTAACCATAAGCAAGTTAACAGAAATGTCTTATATAGCAATAAAAAAAATTATCTCTTCTTAAAACAGAAAAAAGATTAATACAACTTGTTTTGATGTTAAAGTTTTTTCTGCATTATTTTTTCATTAAGGGGAAAAAACCACAGTTATAGACTGTAATATTAGCAATGATTAAATGACTGCAAGAAGTTATAATGCACACATTGTAAACCATTAAAAAGCACAGAGAAAACTATATATTGTTCATACAGCATTTTAATGAATTCTGCAGATGTGCTGATAATTACATAACAGATATTTGATTTATCTGTAATGAAAAACAAAATAGCATATCAACCCATCAAGCAAAAATAAGCAACACAGTTCTCATTACCTTGGTTGTAATGTTCCTAATATACCAGATTAAAAAACAAACCTGCTGCACAAAGAAGGATATATTATGTGTAAATCATTGGCAAATTAATTCCTGTCATTTAAGATAACACTACTGTGATGAATAGCCAAGAAAAATTCTATATGCTATACCCAGCTAGGAGGCACTGTGCCAATATTTTGAAATCTAACTAATCTATTGGGTTTACTACCTAATATAATTATTTTATTTATAGTTGGAGTGATCAGAAATTGCTCTGACAGTTCCAGGAGACATTAACCATTCACAAGCTTTCATATTCTTAAAGCCACACATAGACTAAGCTCTAATCAACTGAATTTAAAATATTGAAATAAGGTAAAATATATCATTTTCTCAAGTGATAAGCTTTTAACTATAGGCAAATATGAATTTATACAAAATCTGTAAATAGACTTTGTAAGAGCCATTAAAATCTGATTGAATTCAATTACAGCTATAAACTCAATCTGTTATATCAAAAGATGGAAGGAGTTCATGTTTAGTTCTGGTCTAAATAAAATCTTACTGCTTAAATTTGACAGCATAGACAAGATCTTAGTGCACAAGGGTTATTAATACATTGTATTATTGTTTGAAATTACATACTACATACATACATTACTAATACTTAGTAGAAACACTTGTCTGCATCATTAATCATAATTTAGCAACATAAATGCCAGTAAGACCCTTTGTATGATTGCCTTTTATTAAGCAAACTAATAAATAAATTGAATATAGATGTGTCCTTTTTAATTCTGTGTTCAAATCTTTGCGAACAACCATTTTGACACAATTGAGCAGTTTGATGATAGTGGATCTTTTGGTAAGACCCTGGTCAGCTATGGAAAGATCAGATAAAAACACAGTCATAGTATTGTAAGATTTTGATTCAATCTGAAGTAGTGTTTGCTTCACTGCTCTGGTAGAAAAATTTAAATAATATGAAAACAGTTATATTACAAGGTATCTTTTTAAACCAAAAGACAACTGCCATTAGACCATTACAATCTATATTGCTGTTTATTAAACTTTGATTATGGATTACAACTCAACAAAAAGGTTTTAATGTATGAAGATTACAAAAAATCACTGACCAAGAAGATTTTTGTCAAAACTGAATCATTCCATGTTGTTTTACTTTATATCAAACACTGATACAAAGATTTGTAGTTAGCACTTTTTAAATAACATTTAAAAATCATGTCTGGCAGCATTTAAATTTAATGTCACATAGTGTAAGGCTGTAAGCATTTAAATTTGATTTCATTATCATTAACTGAACAAAAAAAATCTATCCAAGGCTTAAATTTTAAAGATTACGGTGATGTTTTGGACATGAACACAATTAAATGATCAAAAGGACAAACCCTGAAAAAAATCTATATATATCCATTTAATCGAGACAATGTCTATGCAAATAATAATAATAATAATAAATAATACAAACACACACTCTCACACACAAAAATCATTCTAAAGAATAGAACTGTGGCAAGAAAAAATTGAATAGCAGTCCCTTTTGTCCTAATTGATGTAATTTAACAATTATGTGAATGAAAACTGCATTTCCTTACTGTGCAAGTTTTGAACATTTGAACAATTCTGTCCACACCATGTACAGGTACACAATAAAAGGGTATATTTATAAGCATATACAAAAAGTTTACCTTAAACAGTGCATAAAAAATAGTATAATTTTATAAAGACGGGCTCTATAATGACTATATATATAAACATTTATCAGGTTTCCAGGGACCATTGTACCCATACAGACCCTGAGAAGTATCTAGGATAGATTCAATGACATTAGATTTCCTTGACACAGTGACAGGAGAAGTATCTAGTAGTAATGTATCACTTACAGTTCCCTGTGTGTCTTAAAACTAAAATTATAAAGATGTGTCATTGGAGATGTTTATTGTTGAAAATGGATGTTTTTAAAATCTCATATCCCTGACATTAATCGTGTTTATGATATAAACATGAATTAGATATTTTAAATTTATGGGAAAAACAAAATTAACTCTTTCAAAGAGCTTCATAACAGAGGTGGAAACAAAGTTGGCAAAATATTATTTATTACCATTTTAAAGGTTTCAAGGTCCTCTACGGTACTGTTTTCATGGTTACAGTACTAGTTACTGTATTGTATTTTTGACATAACAAAATTCACTAAATCAAAGACATTATGAAAACATGTTGAGATTATTAACAGTTTTAACATCTGTTTCTTTATTATTTTCTCCCTTCACCCACTACTACCCCCAAACCCCCAACAAAAAAGGGAGTCCCACAAATTGATTTACACTCTGACTCCACCAGGTCATTGCAGATACAATAATTTTTTTATTAAATAAATCTAGCTGTTTTTCCTAGCAAACAATTCCAAACCTTAAAATGAACAACATCTTATGCTCTTTATCATTTTATTTAAGAAAAATTTGCTTATACAAGAAAGAAATTCTGTTGCATTGAAAATACTAAAAATGTTAGACATGCACTTTTTATAACTGACCCAATATCCAGAATTTTGTTTGATGTACATTAATTGAATTCTATTAACCTACAGATATCATTTTGTCATTGTTTTTTTTCAAATTTATTACACAATTACCAGAACTGAAAGATCTGTGATCAAGATGAGTTAAAAAGTTCAATAAATAATTAGTGTGACTCTAATTAATCCATTTTAAAACTGATTAATAATAAATATAGATTATAGATATTGGAGCTATTTTAATTTAACGTTTAAATCAAGCATAACTTTGACATATTCAGATTATAGTCATAAAAAACAAAGCTTATAATTACAAGAGATATGAGAAATATCATCGTAAAAATTGCTTGAACTTAAAAAGACATATTCAATTACTTGATCATTTAACTAACACATCTATTATACACAGAAATAATGAGACAGGATTATAAATTATATCCTTTGTTTTGTATACAGGTATAAAATGTATATTGCAGGTATAAAATGTGCTAAACCTTTTTGAACTGGATTTAGGGCCCATAAATTGGGAACATTAATGGGATCTAAAACTTTTATAAAAAATCAAAATTTGCTTCTGAATACAGTTGTGAAAGGCCAAATTAGTAACAACAGCAAAACTAAAAATAAAACTAGGTCACTGACCTTGAACTTTTTCCTGACTCCCATACTGAAGGTCATTACAAATAAAACATTATAACTAAAACTCTGATGTCAAAACCTTTCAAAATAGTTAAGATATATCAATTTAAAGCTTATGTCACTGAAAACTGTCACAAACTTATTAAAAAATGAGGTGACACTGATCTTGGGTTAATGTAGAAAAAAGGTTTAAAAACGTAAAAAATCTGCAGTGAAATATTTAAATTGATGAAAAGCAAACAATACAACAACTAAGTTTTGAATCTAATTTCAAAAGCTTATATCATCAAAACTGTCATGAACTTAACCCTAGACCTTGGCTTTATGTTAAAAAAAAAGAACCTCCTCAAAAACTTGAAAAAATAATAAATGCAGTTAAATAAAGCAAATAAGTTCAAAATAGAAGCAAACAATCAAAGATAAAAAACTAGGTCATGACTTGACTTTTGAACTCATTTTGAAGGTCATTTCATAAAAGCAACAAAACTTGAAATAATTTGGAGCGATCATACGAAATATTCAAAACATTAAGGCAAAAACATCAAACCCATTTTTGACCAAATTCCAAAAATGAACATATACCGGTATATGGAGTATAGGTTAAAGACCCAAAGAGGGTTACAGCAGACACAAATTTCACCTGGCCAAATAATTCTGAGAAAGAGTTGTTATAATCTGTCCAGTAGTTTCAGAAAAGCATTTGAAATGTGTGTTAATGATGCACAAGCACACATATATGCATGTACAAACAAACATACACAAGTTCCTGTATTACCTAAAGCTCAAATTAGTTTTTTTTCAGATAGCTAAACACTGATAAAGATCAATGATTTTCTATTTTTATGCATCCTGAACATAATGCAAAAAATTACAACTAGATAAAAAATCAATTCAGTAATATAAATAATAAAATATATCCTCTCAACAATAAAAATAAAAAATACATGATCAACACTTCCTTATTCATAATACTCATATACTGTGTTAAAAACCAGAATAGTCAAACACATTACTCATACCCATGAGAACATTATCCAATCAATTTTCTTTACCCTATATATTCATATATATATATATATATATATATATATATATATATATATATATATATATATATAGGTATATAAACTGGGGATTCTAAATGCCAACAGAAACTACAAACTACAATTCCTGAAGCTGCATGACCATTGCAGATATACAACAGTTGATGAGAAGAACTGATTATTATCTATTATTGCTTCTGGGAACAGACAATAATTTTCATATTTGAGATGATAATTATTATTATCAGAGTACAGAGAAGCATACAGAACAAAAATCTAGCATAAAAATGTGATAAAAATCAGCAATCTTGTTTGTACAAAACGGATAAAACTAAAATATGGCATCAGAATTACTTCAATAACATAAATGTTTATCATCAGGATCAATGTCAAAAAAACCTCTTTACAAACTGTTAACCTCTACAGACAATAAAAGCTGAGAACTTACATGTTGTACATTAAAACCTATCAATAATAAGTTAAGGGTAATTCATTATGAATAGATTATGGTGGAATTAATATGTTAAAGACTTCTTTTAGCATGACTAGATAGGCTAAAGTCCGATCCTTCTATAAGTGTTAAACAAGACCAGCTAAAGCAAAGCCATTTAATACCCTGTGCTTATGGAAGATTATTTTAGAAGTCTAAAAGCCGACAAGACTGCAAGCTTTATCAAAGTCTTTATTTTCTGAATTCTATATGATGACCCCTTATGATCCTTGTTATGAAGAATTTGTCCTCAACAAAAACACATATAATGAAAGAGAAATAAAAGATTCTATCTATACCAGAATGTGACATCAAGAATATTGATCAAAACTTTTAACATCTCCAGTTTGTTTGGAGTTGTTCACATAGTCAATTATACAAAAATCATTTGCATCAGGCACCATATTGGCAAATTTACCATTTCTAATAATACCCTTGTCAAATTGTATTACCTTACAGTTCAAATGCAAATTTGAGCTGTAAAGTTTGCAATATTAATGCATTGCTTTTATGATAAACTTATGTTACAGTTACAGACTTATTACATATAGTCTCTAGACAGACAATGGTTAAACAAAGTTTTAAAAAAAAAACATGGTAAAAACATTTACAGGTCTCTCTCTAAGGTCAAGCACTTACTGTGTGTGTACATATTCCATAATTAATAAGAACTTTATGATGTGTATATAATGATGTCTTGATTCTAATAACTGTCTAGAGTCGTATCTATTTTTTGATAATAATCTCAATTGCTTGCTATGTACAATCTACTAATACATAATTAAATCTTCAGATAGCAATACCAGTCAATAAGTATGAAGCATTTGACATTTCCAAGCACATATTTATTTATAATTTGCAAGCACAATCTATTTGACATTTGAAAGCATTCTAATTTAAATTTTCAAGTACATTTTTATTTGACATTAGCAATTGCATTTGCAAGCATGTCTTCATTAAATAATTGAAACACAATTTATTTTCTTTAGTGTTTTGGACTATTGCTGTTGCTTTCACATAGTTTTTATTATATATTTGTTGCTTAGTGTCTGAATCCTGAATGGTGTTCCAAAAAAAAACTGGAAATGCAATCTTTCAAGACCTCAGCACTCAGCTCTTTCCTCTAATAGTAGTACTTATTAAAAATCTGCAGCTAATTCTGGAAAACTTATCAAAACGGTTGCATTCATAAAGTTCAAACCTGAAAGAAATGTGTCTGTTTTGTCACTTGCTGAGATATAAAATGAAGGATTATGTAACTGCTTTGACTATATATATAAATCAATCAAATCAGTACACATCTGTGTGACACTAATAAACAAGACTTTGTGCCAAGATTCTATCACCATCAAATAAACTCTTGCACATAATAATCACACCATAAAAACTTTGTAGACTGGTAAGTTTTCCTTAGAGTCATGTATGTATGTCACACCATGACACATTTTTATATAAATAGCATATAAAATATAGATAAAATAACTATACAAATTACGTAATAAAAGAAAACTCCATCATGAACACGTCTGAATGTTTCCAAAATTAAATTACCCGATAGTATAGAAGTTGTAAGGAAAAGAGTCTATCAAAAAGAAAAGTAAAGAGGAAAAAAAATCTTTTACTGCTGCAGTTTGCACAATCATCATTTAGGTCAATGGTTTGGAACTGCAAAAATCCTTGATCTTTCATGAAGGTAGATGGTTTCAACAGGTGAAGAAGAGGGAAAAAAATCTCTCATTTATTTACTAACAAATACCAAAACAGATAAGAATGTGCCAATTTGAAGGGATAAGACTTAGCAATACATTACAATGATAATCACAATCATCATTTACAACTTTGTGAGGTGAACTTATGTGTATATATATATATATGTATATGTATGTATAAAAACATCAGAAGTCAGAATTAGAGGAATTGGCAAAACTTCAACAAAAATCATCACAACAATGCATAGATCTATCAGTAAAGCATTGTGTTACTCGCTATACTCAATAATGTAAATCAGAATCATTTACATATCAACTAACACAATTATTCTAAGCTGGGCAATAGTTGTGGAATATGCGTATACTTGTTTATACTTCAAACAACATTTTTATTTACCAGTATCTACCAATGGCAAAGTAAAAATAGACAGAGAACTAAATACCTTCATTGGTTAAACATTTAGTTGCCCTTTACATCTACTGCTAATATCTTCTTAAATCAGAAAGAAAATGTCAATTTTTTGGCAAAGGAAACCATACTCTTGTTTTTTTTTCTTGAAGAAACCATATAATAAAACGAAGAAAAGTAATTATATTACTCGGTCATTCAAAACAAAACGCATTTCTTAATATCAAGAAAACAAACATTAATCTTCATCAAAAAAGCTTTTAGGCCATAGATCGTTTGGTACCTTGAAATTTCAGATGAACAGGTAAACTGAGTAACCTTGAAATTTGATATGAAAGTAAACCTGGTAACCTTAGAAGTTAGAACTTTGAAATTTTTACACAAATTTCTATTGGTTTTATATAGGGAGGTTATCTGTTTTCAAAGAAATCTAAAATCAATAATTTTCTTCATATTTTGACAGGGTTTTTCCCTATTAAATGACAAGCAGATAAATTTATCTAGAAATATAATTTAAAATGTTATTTAAAAAAACTCCCAAAATAAATATATTGCAATGTATGCCTTTCTGAATCCTGTTCATTTGACTAAATTGGTAGATGCAGCAATTTCTTATAGCCAGAAACAGCTAACTGTTCATTCCTTTTATTCCAATGAAACAAGAGCTTTTTTTCTGCTATTATAGTTTGTATGTTGTGAACAATTTTAATAAGATAACAACTTATAGCTGAATGAGGGAAAACTGAATTTTGAATCTACAAGAATAAGCTGTCCATTGTCAGCACTACTGTGAGTTGGAACTAGAACTGTTTCCAGCAAGTACTACTTCTTTAAAAGTCCATATTGCTAATCTTAATCATTAAAGCTAGAATCAATCTCAAGTTTCCTCAACTAGTTTTAAACTGTGGTCTAAATGTGTGGTTTTGCTGTTATACATGTATCATCAACTTTAAAAGTGTGTCTTGTTCTTGGTTGTGTTGGTTGTTGCCAAGTGCCTGTTTTTAGTTGCAAATGTCTTTCTTCTATTTTCATATATAAAACATGAGATTAGAATCTTGATACATGACAATGGCTGCAAAATTCTTGCTGGACTTCCAAAATTTTTTCACTTAACACAATGTGCATTGAATTTATCATTTATTTATCTATTTATTTTCTTTCTCCAGTTTTTAATTTTTTATTTATTTATTTATTTTTTTTAATGTTTATTCTATTTTATTTGATAATTTTTTTTAAAAAGAAGGACTATTAAGTAATAGCATTAACATAAGTTGATGTACTTCTTAGCATCCCTTTTTTCACACAAGTAACAGTGGCTGTTGGTACTAATCATCAGTGTATTTATATCTACTTTGTACTTACATAAGGTACACTAAGGTCAACACTTGGGACTAATTGATATGGCTTATTGCAATGCACAACATGCCGTTTAAAGAGGAAAACATTATACATTTCAGGCTGTTCAGCTGTAATATATTTACCATAAGTGAACTCAAGGGTATTTATGCAACTATGTACACCGAGACCACCATACATGATGCTAGTCCCTTCTTTTTTTTCTTTCTTTTTTTTTTTTTTTTTTTGCAAAATTGCAAATTTTGAATTCCTAAATATAAAGATAAGTTATTGATTAAATTTAGGCAATTTTCAATATACCCAAGCATAGGAAGTATGATCAATGTACATTTGTTACACTAAAATGGATGTAATTCACTATCTTGAAATACATTAGAAAAGTAAATGTATAAATTTATTAAATAGCAATTTTTTTTAAACTTTAACCTGTATTCCATCACACCTGTATGGTGTGTCTGCATGCAAAACACTTCAAAATTAATTTACTTAAAATAAAACAAGTCAAAATCAAATATTGAAAAAATTATAAATTTTATGTGACAATATTTTGATAAACTCTTATTTTTTGTGCAGAAACCAGTACATAAGTTCTTACCTGTGAAAAGTTATACTTGTAACTCTTGTAATTGCATTTAACTCCTGTTCTGACAGAGTACAATACAAAAACAAAGATAAGTCCTTTTTTCAATGCAATAATCCAGCTCTAGCCTTAAAATGGTTTCAAACTGTTTTTAAAAGACTTTACAGGACTGTTCAAAGCTATTGAGACCAAATCATTAATCTGCAGATAATCTCAAACTTATTTTGTTCACTACTTATACCGCTACATACCTGCAAAGATTTGTAGTGACGCAGATCTATACACATTTAAGTCCGGCTATTTCTCTCATAGGGACCGTCTCAAAACTGCAGATTAATTAATAAATTAAGAAAAATACCTCTGTTTAAATGCTATAGCCTATTTACGTCAGATGGCTTTAAATTCGCATAATGTATGAATTATATGGGTACCAAACAACAATAATATTAAGAAATATGGAGGTATCATTACAAATACATTTTAAAGATATACTGCAATACCCAATAAATATTACATTAGACACAGAACAATGCTATAAAATGTTGGCATATATAACATTACTGACGTAAATGCATACAATTCAAAACAGCTATTTATGATCTTTTATTACTAACAAATATGGTTACCACATTAATCTGCTTAAAATGACAGAAAGTAAAGCTATCAGAAAAAATTCAAAACACTCAAAACGTAAAAAAAAGTCTGCAATTGTAAACATATAAAAAGAAAAAGTATGAAAAAAAAATAATTAAAATAATTTTTCCCTTATTTTAACCCATAGCCTGAAGCAGATAATTCTAGTTCATGAAATTTAAATAAAATATATTAACTTCATGACATATGTTGAAACAGATATGACAAACCCATGACAACTTTAGGAAGCACAACTTCATCCTTGTCATGATACTCAATTTTGGCAAACAGCACCATTTTTTAAGTGTTTTACACTTTATCATTCATATTTCCGTTACTTATTTTATTAAGATAATCTGGAAGTTGGTTTGTTTATATCAGCGAATGCATCCAAGGATTATATACATATTCTTTGAGCTAATATAAAAAGTTAACCAGGTAATTTCAATCCTCTGTTGAGAATCTGGGGAAAAAGTTGCAAAAAAATGTCGGACAAGATTGCTTAGGATCTCAGTGACTGAGTGGTCTAAATTGATAAATAAATCACAAATCACCCAATGCCAAGGTACGAATTCCACGGAGACAAATCCTAGTGTGAGCAAGTTGGTTAGTTCTCTTACCAAAGTTTGATGGTTTTCTCTAGATTTTCCACCATCCCATAACAGAAATAATCTTGACTTGAGCATAAAGCTCATATTTCAAGAATGTGAAAAAACTCGGAACCAAATAAAACCTGCTATTAAACTATACTGCTGTTCACTTTGACTGACCACCCTTATAGATATATATCAGATAAGAATTTTGACCACTTTATTTGTTAACCAGTAGGTGATTTTAATAAAGCAAGAAGTATAAAACATTTTTATATGAATCAATAGGTGTTAGATCATTTAACAGTTAAATGGTTGGTGCAATTCTCACTGTCCCATTCAAGCACTCAGTGTATTACTCATTTGTATTATACTGGTTTTTCTTAGCAGCTTTTAAGTGTAAACAGCAAAAAACCTACCAACAATCTTTAAGTGTCGGTCTGCAAGTGTTATATACCATTCACAGTTTATAACAATATATTGCTATATGTTTTTAGATTTTACATTTTAGAATGTATTATAAAAATTATTGTATTGTATTGTAAAGTATTGTAAAAATTGAAAAAGTGGTATATGAAACAAGTAATCTGGTAACCTTTCTTTATTAACCCCCAGTGGCAATGAGAACCGAAATACTGTAGCCATAATTGTCACAAGAAAACTGAAAGGTTATATCAACACACACTGCTTGATGGGGGCATTGTCATGTACTGGTACTTAAAACTTAAAACAATACATGACCCTGTTCATTAGGTCACTGAGGAATCGGACTAAAATGAACAAGTTCTTAGTACCAAACACCAGGCATGACACTGTCATGTATTTAAACTGGGCTTTTTGTTCTGAAAGGTCTCCTACAAGTGAAGCATTTAGCAATTACAAAATGTGTCAATGGATGTCAACAAACAGTAGCTTAGTCTTAGTGATTTCTTGATGTTTTATATATACATGTACCTATCTCTACTATTATATCTAAATTCACCTGGAGCAAGTGAGCAAGGAAAAAGCATTTGCATTAAGTGCTAAAGATTTCAAACTTGAACCCAAGTGTGACTCTGCTTTTCTCTTTTTTTATGTCTATGGTCAACATGACCTCTGAGAGGATTGAATACTAATTAAGGCCAAGTCCAAATTCAACAAATAAAATTTATGTATGAGATTCCCTACACTTTGAACTGTGGAAAACTAAAACAAATAGGAAAAGCAAATACATGAATAGTGGCTGGTAGACTACTTTTTTCTTAGTGTGAGGTCCTGGGTTTGAACCACTACTGAAGATACTGTTGAATACAAAGAAACAATAAAATGGAAGAATTATTTAAATGTTTAAATGATAGTATTTATGGTTTTTATAAATGATAAATTCTTTAAAAGAATCCATATATCATTTATAATGTAGCATCTGTATTTAATAGTTCTGTAGTACCAGTATATGGTGTGACATTTTAATGAAATGAATAATGGACAAAACTATCTACAGGGTGTTTCTTTGCCCTGATTGATGAACTATTTTCTTAAGAGTAAACAAACAAATTCATAATAGGTAGATATACTGAACAACAAAATCCAAGGTCAAAATCTTTTAACAAACAGGATAAGATAACAACGCCACCTCTTCAAGGACAGAACAATCAAATATACCACAGACTGACCATTATAGTGACCACGTTCACCTGACCTAGATGACCTATATCTAAATACTAATAAATGATTGATATTATAGTAGGCACCTGGACCTATATACATATATATTATAGTAAGTAAAATACTAACTGTGGTCACTAGCCACAAACTGACAGATAAATGACTTAATTTACATATGTACTAGATTTAGAACATGACACGTCTAGAAGTTTAAAAGGGCTCCAACTCTTTTGAATGGGGCTCTGAACTCACTTGGAAGGGGTTCTGACAGTGACTTAATTGAAGGGGGTTCCAACTTATTTAAAAGGGGCTCTGGACTCTTTTTAATACCTTTACCATTTAACATAATTTAGAATTAAGTTAATATAGTACATATGCACTAAAGTTGGATTTCATAAGAAAAGCACTTATCAAACTCTATAGTAAAAGCAAACACTCTAATCACTAGCTTATAACACAGCAAATGACCTACCAATATTATAATAAAAGCAAGAAAATACACCCAAAGCATCTCTAAAGTCATGTTTGTTCACATACTGGTGAAATTTGCTTTGGAAATGAAACTATTTAAATTTTTACTAAAAGCATGCACATTTTAATGTTACTAATATTGAACGTCTATGATATCCTTCAATTCTGTATAAAATAGATAACCTTTTCTTAACCTTTCATAAAAAGCTCAACATGTTTCTGAACTTGAGGAGAAAAAAACCAATGCAATTAAATATATGTACATCCACTTTACAAGATAACAACTTCCCTCATTACTTCATCACCATAATTGCAATTATTTTTATCCTGAGGTGATCCTGTTATCCAATAACTCTAGACCCGGAACTCAGCCCACGCCCAAAGCAAGTTTGCAGGTATAATCTACAGACAATATTGCATGTCTACAGCACAAAAAATTCTATGCATGTCTACCTATAATTACACCTTATAGCAACCTATTCTAAACTCTTGATTAATTGGACATTATTTCCTTTTTTGCTCAATCAATCATACAATATTCTTATTGTATGATTCTACCATACAAATAACAAGATTTCTTGACATTAAACAGGAAAGAATAGGGCTGCTTTCAGGCATGTATATTTAAAAACATCTCTTCTGCATTAAAGCCATTTTAAAGCACAGCTATGTAAAGCAATGTACAAATTAGAATCCTTAGAAGCACAGGAAACATAACATAACACTTGTTAGTTAACAATGAGTACGACTGAAAGGAGAGGAAGCTTTTAAAACATAAGGATTGACTACAACTACTTAGTAATATCAAGTAAAAGGCTTCATCTTTAACATGAAACAAAATGTTTCCATGCAAAACAATTTTTGAAATAATCTTCAGCAATATGGAGCAGATTTTGTATGAAAAAAAAAAAAAAAAAAAAAAAACATACATTGATCTAGTTAATATATATAATCTTTAGTATTCTTTACTTCTAAAACTAAATAATTACACAAAAAACATCATTATTGGAGACAATGCAGTTACTTCTAGGAACCAACGTCAACCATTATTTTCTAATAAATTGTTCAACATCACATGCTTGTAACTTTTGTCTGGTGTTATTTATAGATTTTCCTCATTATCTTAACTTTAAACAAAGACAGATAAAACACAATTATAACTACATATTAACATATCCTTTTGTATATAACTTATCGTAATAAAGCAATGAAATTATGTACTTAACTTAAAGCAGAATGAAGTGCAATGTTCCAAATCAAAAATGCCTTCTAACAGGTTTTAAAAATTTTTAAAAACAATGTTGTTGGGATATTTTAGACTCCATTTTACAAGACATCATTGAAGACATTAGCCCAACTTGATGTCCAAGCAATCACTAATAACCTAATATAACTTTATTACTCACATTGTAATACAATAAAGAGAGACATATTATGATGTGTTATATACATAATAATAACAGTATACAGTGGTTTACAATAAAGATCTATATACGTATTTAATTATGCGTTAAATTAACCTGCAGAGCTTGTTCTCTTGAATATGATTTTGATAAACTTACATAATATTCTAAGTAAAAAAATATTTTTAGTTGAAAATAATTCAAAAAACTTCGAAACATTTGGTTTTTTTGTAAATTTATCAAATATAAAAGTTTGTTTTTCATTGGTTAAAGCAGTGCACTGAAGACATCAGCTCTACTTACTCCCAAGCAATGACTGAAGACATTAATAGACATCAATTAATAGCTTTTTTAATATTGTAAAGTAAACAAAACAACTGAGGATTAATCTTTGATTCTGACATTGGTATATAGTGGGATCCTGAAAGAAACTGGCAGCTTAGTTTAGATGTTGTTTAAGTGTCTGCCACTGACCTCATCTTTTCATGTCTCAAGGCCATTTTTACAGATCATAATAGATGATTAGTCTTAACTAACTTCAAGTAAACAAAGCTATAATTATAATGAATCCTTAATGTCAAAGAGCCAGCAAAGAGCTGTCAGAAGAACAGTATTAAATATGCTTGTCTGCATACCTAATGTTAAGAAGCTTAATCAAAATCTGCAGACGCCTACATTCATGGTATGATATAATGATAATCAAGCTGTTCAGTACTTTTTGCACTCTAGCTTTCAAATATATACTTCCATTCACATGGAACTACATGTAAGTAAGGAAATAACTTGAAAGTTTGACATAGCCCAGGTGAGCAAAAAAGCCCAGATTGAAAAACTGATGATAATAAAATCTGTTTTATTATCTGATCCTATTACTTTAAGCATCAAGTAGACAGATAGAAGGAATGACCTTTATAAAAACAAAATCAAGATTACAAAACTAGAAATATGATTACATTATTAGTTTAACAATTTGAGCAAATACAGATAAAATATATAACAAACACTTTTGCTGATAAAATTACTTGATATAATCAAGCCATTCCAATTAGTGTTGCGTAATATTACCAGTTTCTCTTTCTCATTCTGAGTTGATTTTTTTACAAAAAAAAGCATGCCATTCTAGTCTGACTTTGAACCTGTTAATTGTATAACCATGGTAATGTGGTGGACACTAGAAAACAGATGAAAAAATGGCGATGTACACCATAACTATTTGCCACTGGTTGTCTTAGCCTGTAGTACAGATAAAGAAGCTGTTTAGATAAGATTGATGCCCTGTTTAGTTTATAATTTATTTATAAAAAGGGTTTATGACACTAAAAAGTCTAAATTATCAATACTATTTTAACCTCTACAGATGATGAGTCATAATAGATTAATAGAAAAGATGACATATCAGTACCCAAATGTTAAGAATAATATTAAATCATTAAATGATTTTATTATGCAATAAATAAATAAATAAATAAATAAATAAATAAATAAATAAATGCCTTACCTTCTGTTAAAGACACCAATCAAAATATTGTTTAAGCTTTGAGTTTCATACAAGTGTGATGAATTTAATTATGAAACATTATACCAGTACATATATGGAAATGAACACAAAAAGAGAGATGAATTGAAGGAGATTGTATGGTATATAAACTTGCATATAATTTATTATATACATATATATATATATATATATATATATATATATATATATATATATATATATATATATATATATATTTCAAGGACAGTCAGATAGACAGGCAGGCAATGCATGAGTGCATCAGATAAATGGTCAGACCATGTTATAAATTTACTAATTTAAACTTGGGCTGTTGCTTTTATACAACTGTAATACTCTGACTTTATGACTTTGTGGTAATTAAAAAAATATTAAATTTAATTAAATCACCAACCAAGAGATAATTCTGAAAGTCTCATAATTTTTTTTTTGACAATAAAAGAATGGCTTTGGTAGTGTCCCCATTCTTCCACAACAGTCCATTGTTAAATATAAAACATAATTTCCTAGTTTCTGAACAGAAATCATAATTTATGATAAGATTGATTCAGTTTAATCAGAAATTTCACAAAATTCTCCTAGCAATGACATAGTCATCTGAAGATTGGACTGAAGATTTACATCAACATATTCTGACAACCATCATCATTTGATAAGACTTTCTTTTGTACCCCGACCCATTAAATTGTATGTAAATTTTTGAAAATTTATTTTTCACAGAAATGTTAAAAACGATACAATTTCATAATTTTTAAGACATTTCAGTTTAAATTAATATAGTGTATAAAAGGGTATAAAAGGAAGTCTTTACCATCATTCTGAATGGTATATAAAGCTCAAAGTACTGAATGTATCATCAGGAGAGATATAAGAATAAATTAAAAGTACCGTCCCAATATTACCAATGTCGGACTTAGAAATTTCACTCAGAATTGAAAATTTAAGTCACAGATTTCCCAATAATACTTAATGCATAAACTCAAAATAGATTTTTTTTATCAGATTTTAGCTGAAATGTTAGGTATCAAGTTTTATTTACACAGACATTGGGGTTATGTTTTCAAAATTTAACTTTGTTACTAAACAGGCTAGTAGGTAAAATAAACTATCAACATCAAAAAGGTAAATTAGGTTTAAATAAAATTTATTTAAACTAGATGTCATTCTAAAATCCCAGAATTAACTTTTATAACATTGAAAAATTTCTAAATTGTGAAAGGTCTGGATGTCATTTCCTGCAGGATAAAATTTTTCAAACAAAAAGACACTATGCTTTTGTTCTATGACTATGGCATTTTGTCACATAACATCAATACAATGCAAGATATTGTGATGAAAAACAGACATATTCCACATTGCTTTTCAACACTTAATATCTCCATCTTTCATTAATTGGTATGGGAGAAAAACATATCACCCATAGGCACATAATTCATCCCTCAAAAATGTCTTTTTAAAATATTGATGTTGCTATTAATTTTAAATTTGAAGCTATAGTTTTATTTATTTAAGCAATCCTAAATTATTATTTAAATATACCTGGTAATCAATTTCTTCTATATGGAACATGTTTTTGCACAACAATGAATAACTGAGAAGTTATGGATACAGCAAATGTGGTTCAAACCTAGATCTTAGTCTTTGCTAAATGGGATCAACTATTATGCCACATGTCACTGTTGACCCATCTGCACAGGGGGGCTTGAGCCTTTGAGGCTTGCAATATCTAAGATGAAATCCTCAACCTCTCTTTCATAAAATCTGGATCTGCCCCCTGCATGTAGCCCCCCCCCCCTTTAAATTTTCAGTGGAATGTTATAGAAAAAAAAAATTTCATCATATTTTTTGTTTTTGGGGAAAACTTGAAAGTGATATTGTTCTGTATCTAATGAAAATGACAGTTCCCAATATAATGAGCATCACTTGACACCACATTGGTAAACCCTGCCAGTCATAGACAGGCACATTATTTCAGCAATTTACAATCTTTTCACAAGTACTCTAAACTAATTAAATAAACTAAACATAAATAAATGTTTTTAAATACCAAATTCATGATATCACAAGGGCTTCATTGCATATATATGCCATGTATCTATGTGCAACAATTTTTGAAATGATGAAAAATGCAGAATGTTTACATATAAACAACAGGTGTGAATTTATTGCATTCACGACTGAACAGACTAGATTTTCACGGTAATTTTTCACAAAATTGTATTAACTGTTAATCTATTATGAAATTTTAAGAATTTTCTTGAGCATTATTTTGTTGTGTGCTAGCAAGATGCTTTTTCAGTTAGGGAAAACTACAAGAGAAAAGGTGAGTTGTGGCCAGTTTAGTAGTTATCAATGAGATTTGATATCGCCAAAAAATGTACATCAGTAATCATTGCTAATACTGGTATACCATACAGTATGGTCACCTTCAAGTTCCTGAAATATGCATCTTTGAACAATTTTAATTTGATTTTTTTATTACTTTTATGTGAAGACAGAGTAAATTTGATTGGGAATATCAATCATAAATATGCAAAGGAATATTTTGCATGAAAAATAGCAGTGTTGGTGTAAAATAGTAACTAAATAACTTCAACATATATATTGTATTTTGACAAAATTTCAAAATACAAAAATTATTCAGAACCACTATATGAACCACAAAAGAGAAAACATGTGGTGTACCAACAATACAACACACCTCCAACACAACCTCATTGAACTCTTTGTTCATCATCTTTGTTTTACCTATTTTCTTTCCATTTCTCTTCAAATTCAACAAATTAAAAACTGTAAAACGTGTATCTTGTAAAATAATTATTCGATTAGATAAATTAGTTGACCACTATCGACAAGTTCTTGTACTATGAAACACGTACACAAGACACGTGTACTAAATCGAAACTGGAAGTAGAGATTTACTGTCAACATGGACAACTTTATTACCTTATTTCGACTCAAAAACGAAGGGTCGTCTTTCAACGGAGCAATGTTTACAGAAAAAAAATTACTGTGTATCAAATAAATATGAAATCATTAACTGACAAATAACGCAAAGTCAGGTTCCAGGATGTAAATTTCATTGTTAAATTTCATTATTGTGCAAAATGTTCACGAGTGATTGACCTGATCGGGTCGAGGACGTATTTGATGAATTGATTGGCTGATCGAGCCAAACCTCCAACGTAATGACCAATCGCTTTAAACTACCTTGTCGGCCTTCACCTTAGATTTATTCTCTCGCATGGTCCATAGATTTACGTAAAAAAAAATTCTGGCGATTTTTGAAAGAAATGATGATTCATATTAATCATGCGATGTACTTACGTTTTATAACCTTAAATGTCCCTTTCTTATAATTAATTGTGTTTTGTTCTGTAAATAATGTCCGCAAAATATCTCTTTCTGTCAGGAAGCAAGATCACTGTGTTTCAGCTGGCAGCCATGCAAGAGTACTGCGTTCTGTGACGTCATGAAAAGTCATAGTTCAATCTTTCAGGTGCGTCATGGAAAGAATACATTGGTATTTCGCAATACAAGTCTGACGGTATCTAGGATAGATCACGTCAGAAGTTCATGAATTTACTGCAATTAACGTCTAAAAATGAAATAGATGGACATAGTAAAATGATACAAGAGCCAATTTGGCATCCACAATAAAATATAATCGAAAGCCTATCTAGAACACCGCTATATAATGTAACGGTATGTACATGTAATTTTCAAAGCAGAAATAAATAAATGTATATTTAGACCTAAATATCTACATGTTTGAACTACCGATAATCTTCCTTTTCTGATATTTTATAGGCCTACTCATTTAACAATATGAAAAACTAATATGGAACTGAAAAATCAGTAAAATCGATGGCAGAAAACAGGTAAAATTTATTCGTGACGAAGGAAAATAGACAAATTTATTTAAGTGATTAATGCATTAATATGTTAAATTGTTATTTTTTTTAAAAAGTGAGTTGGTTAATAATAAATTTATTTTTTTCTATGGTAATACTCGTAGAGATAAAGTACCTTTTTACATCTTGTTAGGTGTTTTAAAATGGTAGACAAAGTTGCAATTGACAGAATAGATGGGCATGGTCTTAGAGCTTTATGCAACTTGTATAGCATATTTCCAGATGTATTATTTCCTAATGACAAAAAGTGTATGAAATTTGACTTTTTAGTAAAACCTGTTTTGTCATATGGTTGTGAAGTTTGGGGATTTAATAATGTTGATAAACTTGAACAAATACATTCATTTTTGAAAAAATATTTTGAAGGTAAAGAAAAATAGTATACACGTATAGATCTACTGCTGTATGTGGTAAATTAGACAGAGTGCCATTGGAATACATGATTTTGAAAGTATTCTGAAGTATTGGTGCAGAATAGTCAGAAATAATGACTTTAAATCAGGTTTATCAGATGTTGTTGTAACATTACATACAATGGTTTTAATTGGGCTTATAATGTAAAAAATATGTTATCAAAAATAATGTAAAAACTATGTTAGCCTATCAAAATTAGGTTTAAATTATAAATGTAGTTACAACAGGATTGTATTTTGTCTGATATCAATGTTATACACCACAGAATGCTTGATCAATTTTTACAATATTGTATACTCAGTAATTATAATACTTTTAAACTAGTATTATATTAAAAGGTTTAAAATTGATTTTACGTATGGAAATTATTTAAACAATATATAGATGATATGAGGTTACGAATTACAATTACAAATTTCAGAATTAGCTCACAAATTATTTTGTTAAAACTGGTAGAATTTACAGTACTGAAAGTCTTGTAAATGTTGCAATTTGGATGTTTAGGAAGACAAATATAATGTTTTTTACTTGTTTGTCCAGCATATTGGGATTTAGGATTAATTATTAAGAAATATTTTTTTCACTGACCAAACATTTATAAATTCATTCAATTTCTCAACTCAGATTAAAGTTATTTAACATGTACTTAACTTTTGTACTTGCTATAAGTTTTTGGAAACTTGACGCAATAAAGTTTTGTTGTATTGCAAATCCCGATATGCGCAATTTGGTTTATTGCCTCTAACGCAATATTTTTAATCTAGAATAGCCGGGTGGTCCATGTCAATGACGATAATTATCATAAGATATTACGAGCGTCAAAGACTTGAGTCCCCCCCCCCCCAGAGGTGAGGGGTCTTGGGATCGCTAAAGGTCTTCAGAGGGTCCAGGTCGAGCCCTGTTGGGAGTCCAGAGAGCCTGGGGACCTTTGGACCACAATTTTGTCTTTCTCTCTCTTTTGAATTTTAGCGGGGGGGGGGGGGGGGGGTTGCAACCACCCTTGAATCCGCTTATGGAGTTTATGGCTGTTAAATTGTGATCCCAAAATTTCAATCCATTGCCAAATACTATTCCTAAGTCTTGACAGTCCTAAGTTTCCATTTTGGTTTCTTCTGAATGAATGTTTACTGAGACAAGTTTTTTATGTGAAAAAGTTAAACATTTCCTTGGATAAATTTTATATACTTTGTCGATGTCTTCTGAAAGCTGATAACATCCTCAAAGTGTTGGCTGTTAAGTTTAACAATAAGTTTGATGCCATCGGTAAATGGTTAAATGAAAGTTTACAACTTAATGACAATGACTGTGGAGCAGTTTCCGGCCACCACACCTGGTTAAAGTGAAGAAGTTAAGAAACTGAAAGAAATCGTAAAGGAGCGTTCTACTGATCGCCTATGGCCCATTGACCTAAAACACCTCTCCGGAATTGGTTTTACACAGAAACTGACGACATCAACAAACGTTTTAGAAACTGACGACATCAATAGACGTTATAGAAACTGACGACACCAACAGACGGTATAGAAACTGACAACATCAACGGTCGTAATAGAAACTGATGACATTAACGGACGTACTTAGAAACTGACGAATCAACGGACGTGATAGAAACTGACGACGTCAATAGACGTTATAGAAACTGACAACATCAACGGTCGTAATAGAAACTGACGAATCAACGGACATGATAGAAACTGATGACATCAACAGACTGTATAGAAACTGACGACATCAACGGTCGTAATAGAAACTGATGACATTAACGGACGTACTTAGAAACTGACGAATCAACGGACGTACTTAGAAACTGACGAATCAACGGACGTGATAGAAACTGACGACGTCAATAGACGTTATAGAAACTGACATCAACGAACGTTATAGAAACTGACGACTTAAACGGATGTTGTAGAAACTGGCGACATCAACAGACGTTATCGAAACTGGCGACATCAACGGACGTAATAGAAATTGACGACATCAACAGACATTATAGAAACTGACGATATAAACGGACGTTTAAATAACAGGTGTCAACAAAAGACGTTACAATAATTAACGGTATTTAGGGACGCTAAAGAAACTGACGACGACAACAACAACCGATGTTATACAAATTGGCGGCAACATCGGATTTTGAAATAACTCGCGACAGCAGCAGACGAAAAATAACTGGCGAAACCAACGGGCGTTTCAAAGATGGACACTCTAAAAACATAAGATGTACTTGTTAAACGGGAAGGGATTTCTGTCTGAAAACGAATTTAGCAGTATATATATGTTTTAAATGATTTAACATACAGCTAATGTATGTATCTAATTACATCTTCTGACGAGGGATAAAACAGCAGATATCTTTTTTATCGATAAAACTGAAGAAAAACTTAAATGTCAGCTCCCATCGATCGTGTCGTCATTTCTACAGAATTTACCATCTAATATGTACAGGCATTGATCCGACGACTAGCCAAGTACTTAATACAAAGCAGTTTGTTTCATTGAATTTTATATACAACAGTAATTTTCGGAATGGATTCCGACAAGGTTGTGAACTTGCCAACTCAATATTTACGGATGGAAAATGTAAGCAATTTTAACGTTCCCTTTTGATGTAGGCTCGCTAGTTAAAACAATATTTCTAATGGAATTTCTCGGTAAAATGCTCAAACGGGAGATATTTTATATGATTATTTTTCAAAATTCCACAGAACAAAGTATTGAAATTGCACTCCACACACTCAGTTCTGCACATAACAACATGTTATGTAAGAAAACATTGACATCTTTATCTGTGAGATATCTATCTCGCAAATTATTCAGTTTAATATTATATTATGAATACCACAGTATTCTGTTTCAAAACTCAATAGATATAACATTTGAACAATAATAAAACGATCAGGATTCAAATCTTCGGCAATAATTGTAGGGTAAAAGGGGGAATTAATAAAAAGAAATAATTAAAAAAAATAAATAAAGTAAAATAGATAAATAAGTAAATAGATAAATAAATAAATAAATAATGATAAATAAATAAATAATTAATTAAATAAATAAAAAAATTGTTAAAAAAAAAAAAAAAAAAAAAAAACAACAACAACAACAACAATGCTGGATCTGTCGGTTTTCGATTGTTGTTAGATTAACGAACACTGTTGTTTATACATCAGCACATCATACATAAAAGGAAACAATGAGACATTAGAATCAAGCTTTACCAGTTAAGAGAAAGTTTAAACAAACACTTAAAATGTATTTTGAAAATTTTCTGTAGCTATTTGTCGACAATATCAGTAATATAAGCAAAAATTTGGTTATTTCTAAAATATAACCAAAAGATGGGAAAGATTACACATTCACATCGCATTGCCAGTTAACAATCTATTACAAATCCTTATCTGCTTTTCACTCTTATGAATTGTCATTATGATATATTGTTTAAATATTAGTTTTACGTATGCCTGTTGATATTTTGATTTGTTTGTTGTGTAATATGTTTTTATAGTGGACAAAAAGCTCAAATAGAGCTTATGTTATTTGTTTTTATGTATGCCGAATTTAAATAATTTTTTTAAAATTCTTATCTTACATTGTTTTGGCGAGTTCTAATAAAAGAGAGACAACTCTTTGATGTGTTTTGTAAAAAACACTAAAATAACAAATAATCGTTGGTTTTACAACTGGATTGAATTTTTTAGCGTTATGCCCAAAATCGCTTACTGCATGTTCTAATATTTTAACCCATATGCAAGTGTGGAAATTATTTATTTAAGTAATAAACTGAAATTATGTACATACTAATGTTTTAAAATAGCAGTTCAACTTTTCTTTAGAAATTTGCAATGCACTGCCGTAAAACACAATAAGAATGTACTAGCACCTAGCACTGTTAGGATGGGGTATAGGGTCAAAAAGATGTATTTGTATTTTGTATTTGCTTTTATACAAGATATCCTTGTTCAAGCAATTTTCAGATTTTGATCCACAGGAAGCCAAACCTCTGGGTCACTGAGTGTTGTTTTTGAAATACTTATTTTAGGGACATACGTGTATTAAAAACAAGAGGCCCATGGGCCTTAACGCTCACCTGAGGATATATCCAAAATCATTTGCAAAAATACATAAAATATTCTTATATACATGCCTACAAAAAAAGTAAATAATTTGAGTCTTTTTATGCATCTTGACCTTTAAAAGTAAGACTTTGATCTTATATCAGAATAATCACCATATCAATTCCTACAATATTCGAATATACATGCCATACAAAAAGTTAATAGTTTCAAAGATAATAAACAATTTCAGTCTATTTATGCACCCATGACCTTGACCTTTGAATGTATGACCTTGAGCCATATATCAAAATGTTCGTCATGTCAATACCTACAATATTCTACAATACATGCCTATACAAAAAGTTAATAGTTTTCAAGCTAACGAACAATTTTAGTTATTTTTTTTAGCAAAAAATAACATTTCAGGGGCATCAACTCCTACATGCATTATCATACAGTAACGAAAATTTGTACCTTTTTACATTTTGTCCTGCTGAACATTTTTACAATGTTTTAATATTATATACTAGTATCACTTATAATTTGGAAGAAAATAGCCCAAATCTGCACAAATTACAAACTAGGTCATGACCTTGAACTTTGACCGTGACCCCATTTTGAAGGTTATTTCAAGAAAAAGTCAAAACTGAAAACCCCATGTCAATATCTATTCATATAGTCAAGTTATATTAATTTGAAGCCATTTTACGAAATTTTTAAAATTAAATGCAAAAATGCGTAACCTATTTTTCAGCCGAATTTCTCGATTTGTACAAATTATTTACTTAAGACTCTAGAGTAGCTGAAAATCAAATCAGTTTTTGTCTACCACTTTTGGTTTAGAGAAGAAGATTTTTTAAGTTTTTTTCAAATGTAGGTCACAGTGACCTACTTTCTACAGCCATGGCAACCAAAAGTAAAAATTTGAAAAGTGCCCTCCCAATAACCCTTCCTGTGAAGTTTGATTAATATTGGCCTGGTAGTTTCTGAGGAGTTTATCCACACATGAAATAAGCATAACCATAAACACGGACATATTTTTACTAGTATTTTGTGCCCATTTTAAATCACAATATGTAATTAAGTGGTCATCACAATTACAGTCCAAGCTTATCCTGTTAATCAAAATCTTGAAAACTCATACAATAGGCACAAAAAGGTAAGGGCCAGCTTCTTTCTGCATAGAGTATGAGCCAGCTTCTTTCAGCATAGAATACGAGCCAGCTTCTTTCAGCATATCATAAAAGCCAGTTCTTTCAGTATAGCATAAGAGCCAGCTTCTTCCAGCAAAGTATAAGAGCCAGCTTCTTTCAGCATAGAATAAGAGCCAGCTTCTTTCAGCAAAGAATAAGAGCCAGCTTCTTTAAGCATAGTATAAGAGCCAGCTTATTTCAGCATAGTATAATACAAATATACCACAAAAAGCCATGTCCCATTTCAAGGATATTGACAATAAATGAAATAAAAAGTTCTGGATCTATAGTTGAACCTGTCTAAACCAAACATCTTCCAGAGTAAAGATATTGATTCAAATTAGAATTTCATTTCATTCCATCTTATCAGTTAATGTTGATTATTTCAAACAACTTAATGGTTTAACTGATCCAGACTGCAAATTTTTTCATCAAAAGTCAGTTACTGTGTAAAAATCAATAACCTAGAACTATCTGAAATATTGCTTATTGATTTCCCTTAAGTTACCTCAAAAAAGAAAAAACTTCTATAAAAGAACTGGTCAGGTCAGAGCAAAAACTGTAAGAATTGTCAGGTGGAAAAACACCATTACCATATATCCTTTGTAAAATTTTTCAGCAGGGTAATAAATTCAAGAACAAGATCAAGGCATGGCAGTTTGAAACCCTTTCCTTTGTTGAAGATATCACAGAAACCAAAAGAGTTTCATTTTTATTTATTTTATTTATTAACATAATTCTATATCTCGACAGTATATCTGTAAATTAATTATCAACATTAATGTCAAAATTATTTCCATTTAAATACATGTACTCTACAATTTTTGTTCATTTGTCTTTATATAGTAAAACCTGTCTAAAAGGTCACCTCTCTATAAGGGCCACCTGCTTATAAAGGACATTAACATTCTATCCCAATTGCTCTTTATTCATATTATTTGAACTTGTATATAAAGGCCACCTGTCTATAAAAACCACTTTTACTGATTCCTATGGGTGGCCTTTATAAACAGGTTTGACTGTACTTAACTCTAAAATCAGAAAGCTCTCTAAACAATAAATACATCACATGTACAGATATTGTATTTCCCATTTCTATCCCCTAAAACTTGGTTAGTGGGGGTCTAAAATTATATTTTAATGAATTCTATCAGATACTGGTTTACATATGATATTAAAAAAAAGATCAGAATATAATATTATGAAAACAACAAGAATTTAACAGATTAAGACGTCTTTCACATAACTTTTCTGCCAGGTGTCATGAGTTATCATAATGGTTTAAAATTTCACATTTTGTCATTCCACCACACACAACGGAAAACATAAATCTAGCTTTATGGGTACTATAGTCACCAGGGGAAACAAAAGACAATTCTCATAAATACCACATAATGAAAATTTATAAGCTGCACTTCCATACTTTTCAATATAAAATGAAATAACACTCAATAAACAGTTAAAAGATTCTGAAACTAAAATATGTTTTTTTTTACAGAAAAATTTCGAATATCAAAAACTCAAATAGACGTGCAACAAAAAAGATAGATAACACAGTTGTTTTGTTACAATAAACTGTCAACATACTTCATGTAATTTAGCATGACGTATTTTTACATATTCGACTTATTTGAATGATTTTAAATTAGTGCAAAACAACTTTTGAGAAACAGATTACATTACAAACTTATATAAGCTATGTTTTTAAACTTGCGCTACTGTTCTAGCAAAAAAATCGCTAAAATTAATACACCGCTAAAATAAGTACATTTACAATAATTGCTTCAAAACAGAAATATAGATGTACATGTATAATAAAAAAGTATCATATTATTTTAAAGATAAATACATGTATATCATATTTAAAAAATTATCATATTATTTTAAAGATAAATGTACCATATTTTTGTGAGAAAAAAAAAAGTGACACATATAAATAATTTCACCCTTGATAAATACCACCATACCAAATGACTAAAATTACAATAATGCCTGATTTCAGTAAAATATTTAATTCTTTTCAAACAACACTATGAAAATTAAATTAAAAGACAATCATGATTGCACAAAAATTTAATTTATTCCCTGAAATATAACTATTAAAAAGTCTTATTACAGAATGATATTGAAATAAACAACAGCATTTGTTAGAAGAAAGACGTAGCTGGCTTACTAACTTGGTCCATCAAAAACTTTATTTTTACATTGGTGTAAGAGAACTATATTGATGTTAATGCTAACATAATGGGTAATGGCTTAAATTTTATCTATGAGGGCCCTTTTTTTATTATGTACAGATGAGCTAAATAAGACAGTCTTGTCAAATACAAGAAGAATCACCTAATTTCAAATTTCTTTCAATATAACTAAGACTGGTATCTAGGATGAGATAATTTGAACCTAGGAAGTGAAGAACTTTAAACCACTTGGCAAATATAAGCCCTGCAAAACAAATTTCTTCTTCAGATATTTTTTTTTTTTACACCTGTTCATTTTTCTCCACCATTTGTAATTTCATACACTTTTCTGTAAATTAAATAAAATTCATTTTCTTTAAAAAAAAACAAAAAAACTATGATGTTTAAAACTGTTATAATAAACAGCATTTTTATAAAATTTTGGTGAAAATTGGTTTGATTATATTAGAGACAGACAATTATGTAATTATATCTGTAGTTAGTGACTGTTTTTTGTAGTCTGATGAAAGGCAATATGGAACAAAGAGGAAAACTCATGTTTTTTTGTGTGAAATTAAAATATACTGTATATATTTCTAGGCAGCGATATCATTATAAAAAAAAGTAAAATCTGTTAAAAAAAGTATATGTACCAGTATTCATGGAAGACAAATGCTGTGCTTAACTCTATACAGAACATTTCTATAAGCCTTGCAGGCTAACACACTATAAATAACATATACCATTTGGCAGTAAAAACTACTGGTCCCCATACAATACATATGTATCAATACTCTAGCTTTATTATACAAACCTTTAACAAGCAAAAAATGTTACAATAGATGTATAAAAAACAAACAATACAAAACTGTGATGACTAGTGGACTTGATATGATCAGTAATACAAATTATACAATATACAGTAAAACCTGCTGTAGTGACCACCTGTCAATTAAAACCACTGTTTTAAGTCATTTAACTTCATATTTCAACAAAAAATCTCACTAAATAGAACATCTATAAAGACCAAATTTCTGCAAATTGTCTTTATATAAAGGATTTACTGTATTAAAAAAACGATTGTTAATAAAATAATGCCAATGATCCCCATTAGATTTTTAAACAGGTATAGATCATGTGGCATGCTGATGAACCCCATTAGAAAAGTAAACAAGCATAGATCATGTGGCATGCTGATGAACCCCATTAGATTAGTAAACAAGCATAGATCCTGTGGCATGCTGAAGAACCCCATTAGATTAAGAAACAGGTATTGATCATTTGCCATGCTGTTGACCCCCATTAGATTAGTAAACAGGTATATATCATGTGGCATGCTGGTGAACCTCATTAGATTAGTAAACAGGTATAGATCGTGTGGAATACTGATAAACCCCATTAGAACAGTAAACAGGTAAAGATCATGTGGCATGCTGGTGAACCCCATTAGATGAGTTAACAGGTAAAGATCATGTGCCATGCTGGTTAACCCCATTTGATTAGTAAACAGGAATTGATCATGTAACATGTTGTTGAACCCCATTAGATTAGTAAACAGGTAAAAATCATGTGCCATGCTGTTGAACCCCATTATATTAGTAAACAGGTATAGATCATGTGGCATGCTGGTGAACCCTATTAGATAATTGAACAGGTATAGATCATGTGGCATTCTGATAAACCCCATTAGAACAGTAAACAGGTATAGATCATGTGGCATTCTGATAAACCCTATTAGATTATTAAACAGGTATAGATCATGTGGCATACTGGTGAACCCTTATTAGATAAGTGAACAGGTATAGATTGTATGGCATGCTTATAAACCTCATTAAAAAAGTAAACAGGTATAGATCGTGTCGTATGCTGGTGAACCCTATTAGATTATTAAACAGGTATAGATCATGTGGCATACTGGTGAACCCTATTAGATAATTGAACAGGTATAAATTGTGCGGCATGCTGATAAACCCCATTAGAACAGTAAACAGGTATAGATCATGTGGCATGCTGGTGAACCCTTTTAGATTATTGAACAGGTATAGATTGTGTGGCATGCTGATAAACCCCATTAGAACAGTAAACAGGTATAGATCATGTGGCATACTGGTGAACCCCTTAAACATATAACTTCATGCCCCAGAATTCCATCCCCCATTTAGGTGTGCTAAGAATTACTGTAGAAAAAGAGAATATTGATATTTTATGATAATAAAATCTTACTCAGAATTAGAAACATTACAATTTAACAATAATTTTGCTTGAAAATCAACTGTTCTTGATTTATTATAAATTGAACAAAATCCATACAAGGGGTGTTTGAATAAAAAAATGAAATTCAGATATAAATTCTAGAACAAAATTGGTGCTTGAATTTTTAAGAGTTTACTGTAAGAAAAGATATTTTATTTATCAACTAAATCATGATACAGATCAAGTAAATTTATACCTACATTAATGAATCCATTGTTTCTATGAATACAGAAAACATCTGTTCATAATGCAATAATGTCATTTTCTCAATGAAAAAAATACATATTTCTGCAAAAACCATGCTGGGATAATACATGATACAATATTGAAAACGACTGAGAGAGAAGAACAGCAAAATCAACACACACTGATTACATTAAGAGAATAGTAGCAAATATTGTTTTCATTATTGCTTTGAGATCAATTATGCAGCAGTAAAACACAAAAAAGTGTCAAAATTTATCAATAAACAGTTATATAAATCACAAATGAAATATCAAAAGTCTAGCATTGATACATTATCTTACAATTTGTGCTTAAAATGTCCTCTTAAATTAAAATCGCTGTCTTTTAAATTAAACAAATTAGTATAATTATTAGAAGCTAAAGTTTCTGTAGCACTCGTATTCTTGTTCTCGATTTTCAGACTCTCGAGTCATTGGCTTTTTGGCCATATTGATGAAGGATCTGGTACAAGTTTTTCTCGTGCCACTTCTGGTATTCTATCTATGTACCACTGATGGTTAGCATTTGTATCTTCTGTGGGTATGGTTGCTAATACACCACCAGTATTTTTATGTTTAACATCAGCTGAATACTTCATAAAATTACCATGCATATCAGTCAGTTTACCACCTATTGTGTGTAGAATTGCTTCAGGGGCACAAGTGTCCCACTTTTTACATCCGGGACTAGCAAAGACATAAGCATGCACTTTTCCTTCTATTAGAAGTAAAACCTGCAAATTAAAATAAAAACTTGATTTTATTACAAAAGGATTATAGCTTGGTGTTTAAAATTCAATCAATCTGGTATCAATTATAAATCTGCTAGCGAAAAACCTGCAATTTATCAGTTGGCCCTGTACTATTTCCAAACTTCTCATATGTTCTTATAGAAATGATTGAAATTTGAGGTTCAGGATGAAAAGAATTTCTATCTAGTTTCAGATACTGATTTAAATACATGTACTTATATTTGAACCATCAGGCATAATATAATAATGTTAGTTTTCTGATGGGGTGGGGGTGGGGGAGCATAGTGCTTAAACATATCCAAAAATCAATATCTGGAAACTAAATTGCAGACAAACATTAATGTTTGCAATGTGATGTACAAGTTTTCCTGTAACTGACTGTACAACATGGAAATTGGTGTAGTTTAAATATGAAACAAGCAAATTATAATCAAATTCCTGTAAAAACTAGGCTCAGATATCCAAGTGCGAAATTTGACACTTGATTAAAGTCTGTTACATTTTCTATGAAAAATAACAATAAATCACTGTCACAAACACAGTGACTCCAACAGCAATTACATTCATACCCTCGCATTTTTAAACATGTGCAGCATTTGCTACTGAGCGGAAGAGACTCTTGGTGTGAGTCCAGGTCATTCTCAACCTTCATTACAACACAGAAGCCTTCAGTAATTACCTTATGACCAGCTCCTCCTACTCTGAGAATTTCTGTAGGTTTACAAGCTTCAACCGATTGTGTTATGATTTCATCCGAATGTGATCGAGTTGTTGTAATTATGTTCTGCCCTTGTGGTGGATTTTTTCTCTCAAAACCATATGCACCTGTTTATTGAAACCATATTACAACTGCATGTGCAATTAAATACATAAAAAAAGTCAAATTTTAACAAACTTTGTATATTTGCTAAAAATGACATAACAATTTATACAAATCTAGCTTGATGTCCCAAGCTTTCAGTGTTTATGGAATCTTGGTATATGGAATGACAACTTGAGAACCTGATGAAAATCCCTTCAAGTTTTTTGTCTTTCCATTTGTCAACATAATATCTTGTCTTGTGTAGTCTTTGTTTCAGTTTAAATAATGTAGAAAGGTGCATACTTTGAAAATCTTTTGAATATTTGATATAGTGTTTTAAATTTTTAGAATGAGGTCATAACACTTGTTGCTTACAGTTTGTCATTAACTAATGAACAGGTCTTTATTTTCAAAATGAGGTCATAACAAGGTCTTTAATTAAAATGACACTTACATGCTTATAGTTTGTCATGAACTACAAATATAATACAATTGCAAGCCTATTCACATTTGTAAAATGCAATATGAAACTAAAAAACCAACTAAATCTAGTTAAATGACAGAGATGTACCAGTATTTATCATTGTCTCAAAAAAATACTTACCCAGTCCAATTAGTCCCCATATACATCTACCCAGCTTTGCATCAGGACCTGCTTTAAAATTATAATATGGTTGATGTATAATACCGGCCTTAGCTACACCTTTTACAGATATCCCAATCAATGTGGTCACATGATCTAGCAAGCCTATAAATATCAAAATATAAATTTTATATATATATTGACAAACATAAAATAATAAATATGAACAGTTAAAACCATGTTCTCTATCTTCTAGCACCCCCTCTAACCCTTTGTCTTACCTGAAAAGTATAAGATTTCCAAATAGTGTAGTCATTGTTGTCCATATTGGTACAAACCATTTAGATAATCTCAACCTCAAAGTTCAAAACCAATATTTTTTCATAACAAAGGGAAAAGAAAGTGATATTTGACATGTAGATTTATCACAGAATGCACTACAGATATTGTTGCACAAGATGGAGAATCAGTGCCAAGGTATAACTGATCAACTTGCCATTCACAAATCACTACAGAAAATATGGGTACAGATATAACAGAATGATTTGTTATTTTGGATCTCTGAAGAAGTCCGAGTATTTTGTCAAGGTAAGACAGATTGACTTGTAATTTGTAGAACTTTTTCCCTTGCATTCTAATCAATTTTTTTTAATTTCAATTTTATTTTGTAGTATAAAGCTATTTTAAAAAGTTTAAGTTTTAGATATAAGGATTAATAGAGAACACTGATGGCAAAGTGCAACAAGATTCTTTATAGCGACACCTCTGTACATGCAACACTTGTATCAGACATTGTGTTTAAAGCCAAGGGCTTGCATAGGTGTGCTCTAGTGTTTGTTTCCGTCATGTATTAACATACATTAACAGTAAGCATATCTCATTTAAATGACCTATGACATCCAATTATTAAAGCAGAGTGTCTATCTTGATTTTGACCTGACAAGAGATCAAACAAATTAAACTTAATCAACAAATCTATTGTATAAAGTTCCATCTCTGTAGGTAGTCCAGAGTAATCATTGCCTGACACTATATTTTTCCAATCCTATTAAAGATCCTATAAGACATAATTCATAATGAAGGTTAATAATGTAGACAGACCAAAGTCTATGTACGCAGACCAAAGTATAGACTTAAGCAAAGAATAGCAAAAACCATCTGCCCCAAATTATGGGATAACATTTAATACTGATGCAAAATGTTTACCTTGTGTATATTCTGCTGTTCCATCAACTGGATCTACCCATATCACAATCTACAATTTCAGGAAAGAACATAATATAAGTTATAGTGACCTTTTTGGGTTTATGATATTGGTAACATTTAAATAGGTACAGAGCAATATTAGGTCACTAACACATTTTATAACAAATTAATCTTACCACAAATGAAATCCTCAAAATGAATGAAAATTAATATTAAATGGATAAACAAATGCAAACTGTCTGATGTATGCTTTGTTTTTTTTGTTTACAATGGCAACCATCAAAATCGACAACTGGCTATAGCCAGTTGAGCTTAAAAGACCTGATTAAAATGTTTCTGTGTTTTACAGACAACGTAAATGTCATATTACATTAATCTTGGATGATATAAGCAATACATGTATCTTTCTCATGTACAAATGAATCTTCATTGAATGAAATCAAATGACTCTGGATATCTTATTTATCTATCTTCAACTGTTTTATTTTCCACTTCAAACATTAAGATTTGTTTATAATGACAAGAATAAACTATCATATCATAAAAAACTATCTGTGAACAAAGAACTGTCTCTCTAACTTTTACATACATGTATATTTGGGAAGGGGTCTAAATACATGTATTTGAGTCATATCTTACACCACAAAGGTTTAATTTCCACTCCTAGCGTGTTTTTCAGATTGCTTAAACATGAGGTTAGAGTTTTTTCAGGGCCCTTAGGTTTCCTCTTCCATTCATATACTGATTGCCTTGAAATTAATAAATCATCATTCTAGTGGTTCCACATAAATCTACCACCCTTGCCTGTTATATATCTACGATTTTTTTCTCAACAAGGGCTATTCATATACCATCAAAGTGCTTTCCATCAATCTACCCCCTCCAGATTTCCTGCAGGTTTAAAATACTCCTATCGTATACCTACATCTTCTTCTTTAACATCCTTGTATTGGTCTGGACACACACATTTCAACACATCCTCATCAAAACTTAACTCTAAAAAATCTGCTGGTAAATCTTGAGTATCTAAATCCTATAAAGAAAATTATTTAAACTAAATCATACAAATCTTGTCAGTTTATATGAATAGAAAATAATTAGCTTAACCTATTACCTGGAAAAGAGAAATTTACATGTGTAACAGCTGATAAGATCAACGTACAGTAAAACCTACAATAACAACTACCTCTATATAGAGACCAACTGTCTTAAAATCATCATTTTAGAGTTCCTTAGAATTATTTTAGAATCATATTCAAATTATTTATATAGACAGAACTTCTTTACAAAGATAACCTTCAATGAAGTTGGGTCCTATGAGTGATCCTTACATACAATTTCTACTGTATATAAAAAAGCCAAGCTAAATTTTATAATATAAAAAACACATCAATACGTCAAATTATATGACGATGTAATAAGTAGTCGACAAAACTGAGACCAACATTAATATATGATGTACTGGTATATATGGAAAAGGGGAGATAACTCTAGAAATTTAGAATTTGCAAAAAAAATTATATTTAAATTTACCCATACAAATAAACGATTTTAGATTCAACGAAGTTGCTAAAAGAATTTTAAAAACATAGCCAGACAGTATTTCGGTTTATGGTTAGATAAAAAAAATTTCAACATCAGTCTGTAGTATGATTACAGTAAAACAATACACTATTTACAAATTTGAATGACACATCTTATCTAGTGACAAGCAAATTTCACAACTAATTAAAATGTAACAGTTTAACCAAGAAACAAACATGAACACAAATGCATATAAAATATGAAATAACCACGTTAGTGTGCATGTGAATATTAACTTTACAACACCTAGCAGCTAAACATGCATACAAGTTTTCATCACTTTTCTTATGGAAGTTTGATGTTACTGTTTTCCATCAATTACAAAATGAAAAAAAATTATTGTCTCTTAATGATGTTATTAATTTTAATGTTTTTTAAAAAAAAAAAATAATAATAATAATAATACAGTGTAAAATTTTGTTTTAAGTAACAAAAGGAAACCAAAATAGAATTGCTTATTTTGACAAAAATGATCAATTTACACAGCTGCTCTGAATTATGCGGAAATTATCAATACATTTTTGTACCCATTGAAATTAATTGGTAGTCACATTCTGTATTGTAAAGCACTTTACTAATATATTAACTTGCAGTTCCATACTGTGTTTTGTTTTCTCTATATACATGTACTGGAAATCACATTGCATAAAAAGCAGTAAATAGTTGGCTGTACATTTAAAAGCCATGTGCATATTGAATAACATTTAAGAGTAATATCTTCATTGTTAAAATAGTTTTTATACACAATTATTATATACTGTTAGTTTGTTGTCTAAAAATATTTGAATAATTAAACAAATAAATAAAACAACACTTGCAGTACATGCAGTGCAACATGAAAATCAACGTACCAGTATATTGAGCTTGTTATCTGACAGTGTTCGGGTTGGAATATATTTTTTCAAACGTTCAGATATTCTTGGATTTATTGAAAAATGTTGATCCTACCAGATAAAAAATGTTTAAATGTTAATGTATTGTATGTGTATATGATAGTGCTTTAACTAACCACTATGGAAATTTTATGAAGTATAAGTCATACTTATGACAATAAAAGACATATGTTTTATTTAGGTAGTTTAGATTAAAAGAAACAATAATTTTTTAAAAGAATTTGAAAAGTATATATATGTTCCAAAAATGTAATATTTTTGGGGAAAAAATAAAAAATAAAACTTTTGATCAATGGTTATTTCGGCTACCAGGATTGTAATTTAGAATTTGTTTTAAATAGTTTTGATGATTTTTTTTAAAATCGCAACTTTTTTTATAAATGTGGACTTTGATGATGAGTATAATCAATGGTGAAGTTAATACATATATAATAAACAATCTTTACAAAAAATACATATATACCTACTTCTTCACCTATTACAGGTACATTAGGAAACTGTTTATGAAGAGAAGCTACAATACACCTTTGAGCTGACCTATCAGCCTCTGTCTGCAAATCATGTTTACCCTAAAAATAAAGAAAAAATTTAATTAAAGAATTCTGAAAATGATTACATAAATATGAATTCAATAAGAAAGTTAATAAAAATAGAAGACAAAGCTATATTTCTCTAAATTTTACAATTATTACATAATTGCACCATTTATTAAAAGACTATCATGATGCCCATAAATTTTGAGTTCAAACATTTTTGGGGTCTTATTAATGTGAAAAGAAAGAGTCTTAATGAACCTTTTACAAACTTGTCACCTATATTTGATGTCAAAGACCTAACATGTTGTTGAAATTATAAAATAGGTTTATAACAGGTAAAGTAGTTCTAGAAATAGTGGCATTGATATTTTTATGTAAATAAAATCTTACCATGACTTAGTAACCACAATTACAGTAGAATATAAAAATATCTATAAAATGAAATTACTTTCCAGATTTTTGTAAAATACAAATTTATTGTCTTTACTACATAGAGAAGAATTTTGGGTTGGAAATATACATGTATTAGCAATTATTTAAGTAACTATCAATACCTGTCGGTTGACTAATGATTAATTTAATCAATTGTTTAATTAATGACTGATTGATTGATTGATTGACAGACAGACGGACAGACAGATAGACCTCTGTGTTTAATGATATATAGTCTATGTAATATAGGAGAGATAACCTCCTTTTTATTTATATCTTTTATATATCAAAATTATCTTTTATTTATCTGTAAAATATCAATCCAACCACCTTTAAAATAGTGTTAAAATGTGTCATTATATCAATTACATCAAATTTATATCCCTGACAGGAAAAAGATAATTTCAGGCTTATTAATGACTTAATTTTACACAAACATTTCCACACATTGGTTATTTTTCCAATATTTCCAAGAACTGATTATAATGTTTAAAATTCTAAATATAATTTTATTTCAGACTATTTTGACATTGAATGTTACTCAAAAAAAAAAAAAAATCAAATTAGAGATTTGAATTAATACTATTATAATCGTAAAATATCAGTGACACTAAATTGACAGCAGTTGAATTTTGTAATTTTTTCAATAAAGAACATTGACCCTAAAACACAGAAGCTCTTATTAAACAGAAATTTACTAACCAACAAGACTCTCCTTATACAAGTTATAGGGATGTTGGTTAGTAAAGTTTTTTTTTTTTTTTTTTTTGTTTTTTTTTTTTTTATTTTTTTTTTTTTTACGAGCTACTGTGCCCCAATACTAAAGTTGAAAAACAAGAACATGTGATGATTTTCTCCAAATCGTTAAAATTAAAAAACAAATAATAAAACATCAAACAGTAAATAAAATATATACTGAAATGACAATAGAAAATCATAAAGCCAATAAAAATAAAAATTTCATTTAAAATTTCGCTTTGAAATCTTATTTTAAAGCTGAAATTTAACTCGATGAAAGTTGAAAAAATAGAACATTACCCATTCTTGATATAATCTTATAAATAAAACAAAAATACCTCTTTTTCAACAATACCCAATTCTCCCTTTTTCATAATATCACGAATTATGTTTGCAGCCCGATTTGCAACGGCTACAGATGAGGAAATTATCCTCATGAGCAACGGAGCGCCTGCAGCTGTCATGATGTTTATGATGTTGGCCAAAGTAAACAATTCGTTGTCGTTATTTGTTCATTGTACCAAACACTATATTTCCGTGTCAGACTTAAGTTGTTGAAATATAGCAAACATTAATTTATTAAGTTATTACAATCTTAATAATGTTTATTAATTCTCAATTTTAGTAGTACAATTTACGACATACATAAAAAATAACTTGCGCATGTCTCAAAATCACTTCCGTGTTTTGACACGAAGCAAAATCCACAAGTGATTCACGTTTGCAATGATTTGATTTCTTAAAATTATACATTTAACTGATTTGTAGGAGCATTATAAGGTCTTCACGGAATGTGGTCTTTCTTTTCAAGGGACCCCGCTAAAGATTTTCATTATGATATAGGCGAAAAAGTAACCGGTCTAGAAGAAAAGTCGATTTGGTCACTTTTCAAAGGAAAAAAGAAGGTGAACAACGTCACTTTTTCGTATAATTTTATTGGTTTCTCATAATATTAAGAATTTAACCTCTTATTATAGAATTTGTATATAAAAAGCAACTTATTTCAAGATTTGAAAAATCGATTTCCTGCACAGATTTCCATTTTAAGAATTAACCTGGGATCTTTAAAGACCTTTAGACTGTGGTTTTGCTTTAGGTATCTTACACTCTGGTTTTCTCATCTACCACCCTGACTGCCCTGATATAAGTGGATCTTGGCTTGGTTGTAAAACTCAATAAATCCATCTCACTTTTTTGGATAATAGACTTTTATTTGAATTAGTCAAAAACAATTAGGGATTTCAAAAATAATCAAACATGTATTTAAAAATCTATATTGGAAATCTCTATGTGTTGCAACTTTCAGTGCTTAAACTAAACAGCATGTAGTTATATTTTTCAAATTAATATTTGTTATCAGTTAAGTAAAAAAAAATACGAATAAATGGAATTCAGAAAAAGTGATATGTCTAATTTACTTAATTAAAATGATTTCAGGGAAGTGGTGAACCTGTATCTATATTTGTATTTGATGTTAAAGGTAGCAGTGAATCACAGGTGAGATATTTCAATAATTTTATTTTACAATTCTAAACTTATCCACTGGTGGTCCAGACTGAGATTACAAGACTTTATTTTTGGATAATTAAGATTTTTTTCTATTTATAGAACTATTACTGTAAATATTTTACTTTTATTATTTAAAAAAATCAAAGTTCATAAGTTTCTCATAAAATTTGGACATTATTCAATCTTTTTATTGTCATTGTTGTTTAACAAGTACTCTGAGTTAGCAGTACATTTTTTTTCTTTTTCAGGTCCAGTTGGCAAAAGCAGCATTTAAGCGCATAAAAACTTTACGTCACCCAAATATTTTAACATTTGTAGATGGGGTAGAGGTAAGCAGTTTTCCAAATTACTAAGTAGCCCAAGGCCATCAGTTTTTTACTGGGTCATAACATCTATATGTGAGAATCTAGTTGGCTTTTGAATTTTCTGAGATGCATATTTTTATATTCTGTGAACAGATCAGTACAATGATTTTCTTTTTATTTTTGAAATGTTTCTACTTTTTTGCATTAAATAGGGTTCAATGTACCACACTTAGGGTAATAAACATATAAATTATGTTGATATTTTGAAAATTAAACATTAAAAAAAAATATTGATCTCCATCTATTGGTCTTTTGGGGCCATCAAATTTTTACTTTGGTCACCAAGTTTTAATAGGTCATATAGTCCTTGGGCCATCTTTACACTGGAGGTAAGATAAAACTATATACCAGTATTTTAAATCTAAATTTTAAATTTCCTTTTTGCAGTTTATAAGTTCATTATTTTAAATACAAATTCAATACTGTGAAAAGATTATTGCTCATTTGATACATAAATGTTATGTTGTTAAAAAGATGTTTCAAGAAAACGACAAGTTATGTTAATGATAATAATTTTTCCTATACGTATTTATACCTATTTATAGCAATAGGCCTTTAGTGTTTGTAATTTTGTTCATTTGTGACATTATGGTATATATGTTTTCAGACTGACAAAGTAATATACATAGCCACAGAACCTGTTGTACCCTTAGAGAATTATTTACAAGAAAATCAGAGTTTAGGAAATCAGAATGAATTGGCCATATCATGGGGATTACATCAGATTGTAGTAAGTTAATCTAGTATATTGGTTTGGATTAATGGTGTTTTACACCCCTATCACGATAGAGGCAGTCAGTTGTAGGTTGATGGAAAAAATCACAGTGCCTAGAGAAAACCACCCACTTCTGGCATGTGAACTGAAGAGTTTTCTCTCACTAGAATCTGCCCAAATGGAATTCAAACCTAGGTGGTGAGATGCATTGTAATTTGTAAGCACATTTTAGACTACTCAACCACCTAGACTTCAAAATTTAGTGAGGGATACTTTGTGGGGGTGGGGGTGGGTGTGGGATTAGTATCAATTCAGAATTATTTTTTATGTGCACATATTTGTCCAAAAATTCAGATTATCTCCAGAAATATGTTTCAAATTTTACAGTCTCAATTTTAAAAATGTGACATTGTAGTCAAATAGTTGTTGTTTGACATCATCATCATTTTAAATGTTGGGCAGTGTCTTTTTTTAATACAACACTTCAGTAAAGATTTATGATCTAGATATTTTATGAAATATATAACACATTATGGTATTTAATTTTAGCAATTTTATTTTTTTTCCAAAATATATTTATAAGTCATTTTACAGTTTAAAAATTAATATTCATGTATTTATACTCATATATACTGACATACAGTTTGTGTATTGAGATGTATATATTTTGTTTTTTTTCAGAAAGGATTGTCTTTCTTGGTAAATGATTGCCATCTTATTCACAACAATGTTTGCATGTCATCCGTCTTTGTGGATCCAGCAGGAGAGTGGAAGCTGGCTGGGGTGGATTATATATACTCTTCCCAGGGACAAGATAGTGTACCTCCTGTAAAAATTTTACCTGTTTTAGAAAAATATGATCCACCAGAAAAGTCTGAACTACGAAGGGGAATAAGAGGAGAACCATGGTAAAAATCTGAAATTTTTAAGTATACTGAACTTCATTTCTATAAATCACTTTAATTTCCTAACTTTCATACTTCCATCCAAATGTTGAGTGAAATAATTGTGTTTAATGGCCAGTTTAAGATTCTTTCACTTATATCAATGCCACCAGTTCTCTCTTGGTGGAGGAAATTAGAGTGATCAAGACAAGAAATGGAATATGAGGCTTTTATGATTTTATCACAGAATCACAGATGCTATTCTTATTTAATTGAAATTTCTTTTTTATTTCAATTTGATTGTTTGATATGCAATTACTCGTGCGGGAATTATTTAGATGATTGTTGGAAAATAGAAAATTGAAATAAAGAAAATAATAAATCTAACACATCAGAGCCTAAGACCCTTAAGGCTGTATTTTGATCTTTGGAACTGGAATTAATTCAAAACTTTCAGAAAGAATTAGTTGTGTTTTATTTAATTTTACTTCTAAGATTTTCAGGAAAGTCAGTTTCATCCCTGAAATTCAAGGGTCAAATGATAGCCCTGTACATGATTGTTTATTTATGTATCTAGGTCATCAGACATGTCGGGTCTTGGAGTAGCCCTGTACATGATTAAGTGTTTATTTATGTATCCAGGTCATCAGACATGTGGGGTCTTGGTGTAGCTTTGTACATGATTAAGTGTTTATCTATGTATCCAGGTCATCAGACATGTGGGGTCTTGGAGTAGCTCTGTACATGATTAAGTGTTTATTTATGTATCTAGGTCATCAGACATTTGGGGTCTTGGAGTAGCCCTGAACATGATTTAATATTTATTTATGTATCTAGGTCATTAGACATGTGGGGTCTTGGAGTAGCCCTGAAAGTGATTAAGTGTTTATTTATGTATGTAGGTCATCAGACATGTGGGGTCTTGGTGTAGTCCAGTATATGATTTAATATTTATTTATGTATCTAGGTCATCAGACATGTGGGGTCTTGGATGTTTGATATGGGAAGTGTTTAATGGTCCATTACCAAGAACAGAATCATTAAAATCTTTTGGAAAAGTAAGTCCATAAGTATAAATTTTATTGAAATTAAGATACCTGACTGTATCAATGCCAGAAAATTTTTGAATTCTCACTATCAGTTTAGGATTTTCATCATTTAGTATGTAGACATAAGTAGAATTATTCATCTTAAATTAATCAGTGATCTCTTTGTTTGCCAATAGATGGATAATTTGGATAAAACCCTTTCTATTGTCTATTAAAAATGGTCTCCACCCTTACAGAAAAAATATTCAAACCACTCAAGGATATTACAATTCCTTTAATTCCTTTGAAATAAAAACTATGGATGGTGTCACTTAGAAACAGAATGCCAGATGATTAAACTATTGGTCTCATTTCATTTTGTATTTATCTAAGAGTAATCTCCCTTTCAACATGCAGTAAAATTTTAATGGCCATATTCTAGCATTTTTTAATCAAAATTACAAAAAAGAAAAAAAAATTTACTGCTATTTTTCTGAAAAATCCTGTTGACATGGCACACTTATTATATTGAAAGATTCTTTTGGCCACAAATATTTAGGTATTTAGAGAGGGCCAATATTGGTTTGCTTTATATGTGGATGTTATTCATTAATGTCTGTACTCATTTGTTAATTTTCAGATTCCTAAAATATTAGTGCCAAATTATTGTGAACTTGTTAGTGCAAACCCAAGGTCACGACCTAATCCAGCTAAATTTATAGAATCATGTAGAAGTAGTAAAGGCTTCATGAATAATTCATTTGTAAATACCATGTTGTTCCTAGAAGAAATCCAGGTAAGTCCAACATTAATCAGTGATAACTGACATTTTAAGAATCCACATGTTCTGCATAGCTGATCATGTTCTGTAAGTCTGATCTAACAGTGATCTTACTTTGTTTATATGTTTCCATAAAAACATAAGAATATAAGAATAGACAAGAAAATACATTATAAATTAAAGATATTTTGATAAATGTTTGGCATAGAAATACATGTACATGTATAAACATGAAATCAAAAATGAAAAACATGTACTTCTTGTCAAAACTGAAATGGCATTTTCATTTACTTGTAAAGCATTAAAAGCAATGCAGTTTCTGTAATAATATAAAATAATGTTGTCACCAGCAGTGTAAAATTGATTGAAACTGATGAAAACTTCTTTTCACAAATTTATTTGTGAAGCTTATAATTTTGATTTTGATAAATTATTGCAGATTAAAGACCAATCAGAGAAAATGAAGTTTTTTAATGATCTAACACTATCACTAGACAGCTTTCCTCAACAGTTTTGTCAACATAAAATTCTACCACAGTTACTTCGTGCTTTTGAGTTTGGAGATGCTGGTTCCTCCGTATTAGCGCCATTATTTAAAGTAGGTTAGAGGGATAGCTCCATAACACAGCAAGTTATGATATTGTATAGCAACATTTTGCCTCATTATTATCACCATTATTGAAAGTTTGTAAGGGAGATAACTCCAAATGGCAACAAACGTGTTCAACATTGTTTGCAATGTCTAAGTGCTCACACAAACAATTTGTGTTTTTATTGAATTGAATCCATGTTGTATAATCATTCAAATGCTCTATCAATAATTCCCTCACATCTCCTTGACCGGGACATTGACTTAAAAAAATGCTAAAAAGTAAATTTAATCAGAGGCCCATTCATGATAGTGTATGTACGCTTGTGCATTGACTTCAAGTCGTTCAGGAATGTATGTTCGTGCGAGCGCAAGCATGCAACCGCTTTCATTATTTTAAGGTTGTTCGCCTTAGATTCAAGATGGCGTCCCTGGGACAACGTTTGTAAGAAATGGCTTAAATAAATTCTGAAATCAACATGCATTTCAATTTATATTTGAATCCAAGGGTATGGTTTTTTTTTCTAGAAGGGATTTGAATGATAGGATTAGTTAAAACTTATGTACAGTTGTCCAATTTAATTTATATTTTGACATTTTCTCTCCAGTCGAGTGTCGGTGTCCATCTCTAAGGGAGGTTATTTTTAAAACATCTACATGATTATGATGACTTACTTTTCATGTGAGTACTTGCCTCCGTTCAATAGACATAAAAAATGTATTCGCAAGTGCAGTGGAAAGCAACCAGTAACTTGAATACGTCTCAGGCATCTGTACAAAAATTATGTCAAATTATATCATTCAAATCCCTTTAAAAAGATAACATACACTTGCGTTTAAATATAAATATAAATAGAAATATAATTAGAAATGCATGTTTAGGAATTTATTAACACATCTCATATAAATTTCATCTGCTGGACACTGTCTTGAATCTAAGGCAAACAACCTTAGGATGGTGACAAAGGTTTGCTTGCCAAAGCAAAAGCGTACATACACACTGTTAAATATGTTTCAAGTTAAGATATTGAAAAATCTAAAGATGTGATTATAAATGTATGATATCTTTAAGAGAAAACATATAACATATCAATATTTTGTTGAAAATATATTGTCTCCCTATATTTTTATTGTTGAGTTTTTACCTGTTATATTTGTTAGATTTACCTGTTGATTACTAATTTATATTCATATTTTATTTAGAAGATGTCTGTTAAAAAATTTGACTAAAAGTTGCTGGTTTTTTGTCAGTCTCACCTGAGCGTTATTATGTCGTTGTTATGCATTTACATGTATTTGAAAATCTTTTACAATTCGAGAATTTTATGTATTTTTAAAAACTGTATTGATCATTGAGTGTGTAATTGTATTGTTTCTTGTTGTTTAAGTTAGGAAAATTACTCTCGATGGAAGAATACCAGAAAAAAATAGTCCCGTGTGTAGTTAAATTATTTTCATCACCAGACAGATCAACCAGAGTCAAACTTTTACAACAGGTATGTAGTTATAAACTAATGTAGACAGTTTAATCTCCTTCTCTCAAACACAGATATCTCTAATCTCTGGATATGTTGAACTTTTTTCATTTTACTTTGGAGTTCATGATAATGAGATTCAACTGAACTGTTGATAACATGGATACAGGTGACTGAAAGGTTGAGGTTGTGAGATCATGATTACATGGCCATGGCTTTGAGTCCCAAAGGGGCTACACAGAATCACAGCAAGCCTTACATTACACATTGATTCAGTTCAACCATATGATAAATGAACAGGTTCTTTCACAAATGCTGAAAATTAACCATAGTAATTGACTTCAGCCAAAGTTGAGTTGGATACTCTCAGCTGTCTCATGGAGACCAGGATAATCACTAGTATTATAAGTTGAGTAGTTGTGATTTTTGATCCAAGTGACCAGTTCTTGAAACTGGAGTACCTGGAAAAAACCATCCATCTTCAGCAAGCAAACCACCAAAATTTCTTGTATTTGCCTGTTGGATTTTAATCCTAGGCAGTGAGAGGTGCTAGGACACTAAATCCCCTAAATAGCTTGATAACAGATACTCGTTTACCTTTACCTATATCTAATGAGAAAACGAAGACTAATTTTTAAGAAAATACACCAGTATGCATCCCTTGTAGACACTTTGGAAAGTATACATGTACTAAGTCATTACCTTTACATAAGTCTCTGCATGAATGTTTTTAACTTAAGGTAAAATATTATCTGATAAATGTTTATTTTTGGTTCAAAGTTATTTGGATGAACAAGATATACAAGTTAGTAACACTATACTTCTGACAGTTCTTGTTCAACTTAATGCTCAGAAAAAAAGAGAATATCGGTATCTACCTATGTATCAATTATCTATGTATATTGAATTTTTATATTGACATTAAAAGATGTTTTTATTTTTGGTTTATAGTCATTTTGAAAAACAAGATATACAAGTCAGTAACACTATCATTTTCTTATACAACTTTATGCTCAACAAGAAAAAGAATATCTACCTATGTATCAATATATCTAGGTATATTGAACTTTCATATTGACATCAATGATTAACTGGGTAATATATTTTGTTTATTTCAGGTTGAATCCTTCATAGATTTTTTACAACCAGCTACAGTTAATGATCAGATATTTCCTCATGTGTCACAAGGTTTTATGGATACAAATCCAATAGTTAGAGAAAGTACTATCAAGGTATTAATTTTTACTTAGAGAATTTTTCTAACAAGTGAAGTAATAGGTGTTTTATACCCCAGTCAAGGCTTCTTTTCTTTTATGGAGATGGTAAGTACTTGGATGGTGGAGGAAACTTGAGAGTGCCTTGAGAAAATCAGAAACCAACCAAACAAATGTAAGAAACTAGGATCTGCCCCAAGTCGGATTCAAACCTAGGAAGTAAGAGGCACTATAATCAAAAGCTGACAGATTGGACCGTTTGGCTACCAAGGCACATGACTAGTCTCACAAGCCTGTTTGCTTATAACGACATCTTAACCTTATCTTGACCCACTAAAAGAAGGTAGGCAATAACCAATGTATGATGAAATAGATTTTAGACCTCCTAGCCACCAAGGTCTCTAACTAGCCTTATGACAGACACTTGTTTATCTTTACATAAACCACTGAGAAAACTGACATTAAAAATATTTGGATGTAATACACTAGCATACTTCACCTGTTGACACTTTTGAAAGTATAAATGTAATGTACAGCATATACTAGCAAAATTACAGTTTAACTTAACTGCTTATCACGGAAACTATACTATTAATTTGTTATAATTTTTCTATCAAAGGTTTAATTTTATTTGATAGCTTTTTTATGACTATTTAATCAAGACCTTTATAACAACATTACATTTTGATGATTTCTAAACCATGGCATATACTTGTTATTTATTATGTATTTCTGTTTGTGACATCTGTTCTTCTTTTACATTGTCGCCATGCCATTCTGTACGTATACCTCTGTGTTACTCTAATTCAGCTGAAGATTGTTCTCGTGGCAATTTTTTTTTTCATACATATATATACATGCACGTGTATATGCTTATTAAATTATCAGCTACAGATTGTCCCAATGGCAATTTGTTTATTTGTTTTGTTGTTGTTTTTTTTTATTTATTTTTTTTTTTTTTTTCATATGTATTTGCTAATTTAATTTTCAGCAACAGATTGTTCCCATTGTATTTTGTTCATTACAATGAATTTGTTCTGTTCATTATAATGAATTTTCTTGTTTTACAGGCAATGCTTTCCATGGCACCAAAATTAAACTACAAAAATTTGAATGAGGAATTAATGAAACATTTTGCAAGACTACAAGCTAAAGATGATCAGGTATACTAATAATCAAATCTCATACCAAAAAAAACCAAAAAAACACAACAATATCATTAAATAATTATGTGGCAGAAAATTCTCACAGGAAATGTATAACAGAGTGGTTAAGGTCACAAAAAATTCTAGGGTTTTGGATTCAAGCCCAGAATGTCAAAGATTGTGGATTCAAGCCACAGACTACGGTATATATATTTTTTTTCTTTGGAACTTTAAATATCATGGACAAAATAAATGCATGAACTTTGAATTAAGTCCAAGACTCCTTTTAACATTTATTATAATTTCTCATTTATTTTGTGTATTGTTTTATATTTTTCAGGGTGGAATAAGAACAAATACAACAGTCTGTCTTGGAAAAATTGCATGTTATCTAAATCCTCAGGTAAATACTATGACTTATGGCAAATATTTGTTACAAGAGAGTCTTGAGTCTGAGCACAAGGAAGGCTGCATGTAAACTATATATTAATACCAGCAAAAATGCTTTGGTCAGCCTTTCGATGTACTGTATGAACCCTCCATGACAGTCTTGTACTTTTAGTGGCTTCATACAAAGGAAACCAGTGGCTTCATGCAATGAAAATTAAGAAAAACACTGGTCAATTGTTTCTTGCAATGGAAACTTTGATAAACACTTGCAAGTGGCTTAATGCAAAAGAAACCAGAACAAGCACTGGCCACTTGTATTATGAAAGGGAAATAGGGATAAGCACTTGTCACGGGTTTCATGCAAAAGAAACAGGGATAAGCACCAGCCCATGGCTTCAAGCAACACAGTAATGAGCAGCGGCTTCCTGCAAAAGCAACAGGTTTAAGGCTAACCATTTGCTTAATAAGGCTTCCACATTTACACAAAACCGTAAACCTGTACACAACAGGTAAACAAAACGATGCTGTTTACACTGCCATCAGGATTCGATAAATCGCGATTGATTGTATCAAAGAAAAGATATCGTGTCAGTCGTGCAATCATGAACATGAAATTTTATTAAATTAAAATACATTTATTATAATCCTTCTGTAACAATAGTTTGAAACAAAAAAATACTGTTAACATCGATCCATGTAAAGTATATAGCTTCATTACCCTAGACAATATTGATATGCATCTTATGTACATAGAATGTCAAAATTTCAATAATTTCAATAAATGAGAATATTCAATTTTAACTTACAGCTTGTTACAAAAATGACCGTCTCTGTAATGACATAAAGTTTAAATATGAATCAAATGGTAGACATGGTACAGTAGGAAGCGTAGAAATCGAAGTTGCCGGGATATTTGGAACATTATCCTCTACAGGCTCTCTCTTGATGACATGCACCTGAGATAGATCTATTTATTTGTTAGCCAATTTAAGTTTTGAATTCAAACAATGGTTAATAAAGATCAGCTTGCCAACTGTGTCGGAATCAAGAGAAGATCTGTACTGCCTGCTATCGAGAAAACTATCTGAGGGCCTGCTATCGAGAAAACTCTCTGAGGGCACAGAAGTCACTGGTACCCCTAAATATTTTCGTGCAAGCTGTGAGTCTTGGAAACATATCCTGATTTAATTTTCACCAATTAAGTATGTCACATGTCGTGTACACAGTTATAAAATTTGTAAATGTTTACAGCCTGTATCTGACATGTTACCGTTTACATGTGTAAACGTGGAAGCCTTATTGCTATGTGCAATAAAAACCAGGAAAAACACTTCCATTGGCTTTAATTAAAAGAAACATAGGAAGTCAATTGACCAGTGGCTACATGCAACAGAATTGGCCAGTCAGCGGCTTTTCTGCATCCAAAACTGGTTTAAGTACTAGCTCAATGAACAAAAGATAAGCTTAAGATACACTTTCATATTTGTCATTTGTATTTCATTGAGAATGTTTTTGCTATCCTAAATTATTATCTTTTCAAAAGTGGTGCTTTTAACGGATCACAAAAATGTGCACTTAAAATGATTGATACATATATTGTTATCCAGTATACATTGTAAATCTGTAAAGGTGCATTAATCTTACATTAATTTTTAGCCCTTACACTTAAATTTAAAAAAAAAAATGTTTTACAGTAAAATGTTTTATTTTATCTGTTTTTTTTTTTTTAGATAAGGCAAAAAATAATAACATCTGCTTTTTTAAGAGCATTAAAAGATCCATTTCCTCCAGTTAGACAGTCAGGAATATTGGGTATGGCTGCTACACAGAATTTTTATATGCTCAAGGAAATAGCTAACAGATTATTGCCAGCTCTCTGTGCTATGACTCTAGACCCAGATAAAGGAGTTAGAGATCAGGTGAGTTTGGAGCTGTGTGTGTTATAACCTTGAACCCTGACAAACTTGCATACCAAAATGTGATATGGCTTTACCTGAAAAATGTGGTTAAATATTAAATATGATATGATAAAATCATAAAAACTCTTGTGAGTTTGATTATTACATGTATATAAATACTAGCATATTGAATGTAATTTCTTGTTATAGTCACATTTCAGATTTCACAGTAAAGAGAATGCTGTATGCAAATAGTCTTGAATAGTAATCATTTGATCATGTTTAGTTTTGCTTAAAAGTGACATTTTCTATCTCATACTAAAATCTTTACAAGCAATAAAAAAATGTGGTAACATGTCACATTTACAACTTATTATTCCAGCCTTGCCAGATAATGAAATGTTTAAATATGTTCCTAAACAATGTCTTGCAGTATCAAAATAAATATACATTTATAAATTACAGGCATTTAAAGCTGTAAAAGGGTTTTTATCCAAGCTAGAAAAAGTGTCTGAAAATCCAGATTTGACAGCAGAAATGGGTAAGATTTTGTGTTTGATAACTTAGTTGTAATTGTGGTGTAAAAGATGAGAATGGAATTTTTTTTTATTTATAAACTGTCATTTTGATAAAGTGGTGTAGAAGTTACCAAAATAATTACATTAACCAACCAGAAAAACTTTCATTACATTAAAATGATAAAATTTAGTAGTAAAAGCTTTTATTATGTTAGCAAGTACTCTAGACTTTTAGGGTATAGGAAACCCTAATACTCATTTTCGGCCACAGTGGCCAAAAGTGTGTCCTTAAGGATCACAGTGCCTCTCAGGCCCAGATGAAATTCTTACTCAGGTTAATCTCAATGTGAGAAAGTTTTTTTTTCCTGCACTAGGACAGTAGCACTAATTTAAATACACTGCTAAAATAAGTATGTAATGTAGGTGCTCTATTGTAGAGCTTATTTTGCCCTACCGGTAATTTAAATCCACGTAAATTAGTCAAGAATGTAAATTGCGCTAAAATACATACACGCTAAAATCAATACGTTTACAGCAGTCAGTTATAAATCTTTGTATCTTTCTATTTCATTTCATAAACAGGCCAAGGCTGTTGAAAGCCAAATTGTGAAATTCAGTCTGTTATATAGATGTAAGTTAATAAATTATGTGAAATATACAACCATGTTAATAATTATAAAAATCCTGTTTCCAATTTTAAATAGATATTTTTATAAATTCAGAAAAAGATGTATTAACTGGTGGGGTACCAGCAGGGGGAGCAGCTAGTTGGGCTGGTTGGGCTGTCACTGGTATGTCATCATTAACCTCTAAAATCTACAGCAAAGCAACAAAGGCCAAACCAGCCAAAGGTATAAAAAATGATTTTATAAGAAAAATGTGCCCATCATTCAGGTAGCTTGGTAGAGTTGAGTTGAGTTGAGTAATGGTGTTTATTGTCCCAGTCAAGAAATATTTCACTTATATTGAAGTGTTGCCAAAGTGAAAAGTGAAAGTGCAGAAATTTTGCCTGTGCGTTGCGCTGATGGCATTATACCGCAGGGTTCTTTATCATGCCATGCCTACCTTGACACAAGACCTCATATTTTTATTTCCCATCCAAAAGAATTGTGACTTTCATTTCCTAATGCTGATTGCTTGGCAAAAGAACAGTCACTACCCACAGACCTGGTCAGGGTTTAAACCAACAACCTCCCATTTATGAAGCAATTACTCTACCAACTGAACTACCACAGTGGTCTAGGTAGCTTGGTAGAATGATTAGGAATCAATGCTATATGCATGTCCTAAAATCTGAGATTCTGTGTCTTATTGCATGCTGATGGCACATTGTTAAAACATAGAAGTGAAGGGTTTAATTCCTAACTGAGAATTCATAATTTATTATTATTCATTATTATTTAGAAATGAAAGTTTGCAGAATGGAAATGAAGCTCATGGCTCATCATTGTGGTATTGTTTTGGTATAAATTTTCATGGCTTCACCTTTACCAGGTGATATCTCAATAAAAGTGAATCATAACTGGGATATTAAAGCTGCATTAAGTTTCCAAAGGAAAAATTAAAACAGTGCCAATCTAATTAATGATGTTCCTAATGAACAATGTGACATTTGGTTCAACGATAAAAGCTTGAATAAATACAAATATTACAGTATTTACCCAGCGAGATGCAGCATTTGGGATCTAATAAAAGAACATGGTCACATCATCAAAACCTGTCTCATTTAAACACAACTTTCAAAACGGTGAAAACGTTAGAGGCCCATTAAGCAAAGTGCATGTATGGTCTTGGTTTCGGGAACAAACTGTTCAATGTTGACTTTTCCTACAAGTGCACAGAAACAACCATACAACTGCAGGCCTTAAATTTAAGACATCATCTCAAGATAAAGAGATGTTTTAATAAATTCTGAAACCAACATGTATTTCTATTTGTACCTTAGGGAAACTGTATATCATTTTAATGATGAAATTAATCAATTTTCATTTACAAATGTTTTATATGTATTTTATATTTTATATGTTGTTCTCTCTGCTAAGTTTAAGATTATCAGTCTAAAGATTGAGGGGTCGTAAGGTCACAAGCCAGATGTTTTATTACAGTTTCTCTCTCTTTTTTTGCAGATGCATCTAACTCTTCACATATTGGTGAACTAAAATCAAATCCAAAGCCTTCAACAACAACACCACCTGGAGAGCAGCCATTATCTACATCCAATACAGAGGTTACTGATTACAAAGAAGATGATGTTGATGAAGGATGGGATGATAATGACTGGGGTGATATAGAGGTACATTGTATATATCATATATACTTAAGGATTGGATGATAATGACTGGGGTGATATAGAGGTACATTGTATATGTCATATATACTGAAGGATGGGATGATAATGACTGGGTGATATAGAGGTACATTGTATATGTCATATATACTGAAGGATCAGATGATAATGACTTGGGGTGATATAGAGGTACATTGTATATGTCATATATACTGAAGGATGGGATGATAATGACTGGGGGGATATAGAGGTACATTGTATATGTCATATATACTGAAGGATGGGATGATAATGACTGGGTGATATAGAGGTACATTGTATATGTCATATATACTGAAGGATCAGATGATAATGACTTGGGGTGATATAGAGGTACATTGTATATGTCATATATACTGAAGGATGGGATGATAATGACTGGGGGGATATAGAGGTACATTGTATATGTCATATATACTGAAGGATGGGATGATAATGACTGGGGTGATATAGAGGTACATTGTATATGTCATATATACTGAAGGATGGGATGTTAGTGACGGGTGATATAGAGGTACATTGTATATGTCATATATACTGAAGGATGGGATGATAATGACTGGGGTGATATAGAGGTACATTGTATATGTCATATATACTGAAGGATGGGATGTTAATGACGGGTGATATAGAGGTACATTGTATATGTCATATATACTGAAGGATGGGATGATAATGACTGGGGTGATATAGAGGTACATTGTATATGTCATATATACTGAAGGATGGGATGATAATGACTGGGGTGATATAGAGGTACATTGTATATGTCATATTTACTGTAGGATGGGATGTTAATGACGGGTGATATAGGATGGGATGATAATGACTGGGGTGATATAGAGGTACATTGTATATGTCATATATACTGAAGGATGGGATGTTAATGACGGGTGATATAGAGGTACATTGTATATGTCATATATACTGTAGGATGGGATGTTAATGACAGGTGATATAGAGGTACATTGTTTATGTCATATATACTGTAGGATGGGATGATAATGACTGGGGTGATATAGAGATACATTGTTTATGTCATATATACTGAAGGATGGGATGATAATGACTGGGGTGATATAGAGGTACATTGTATATGTCATATATACTGAAGGATGGGATGATAATGACTTGGGGTGATATAGAGGTACATTGTATATGTCATATATACTGAAGGATGGGATGTTAATGACGGGTGATATAGAGGTACATTGTATATGTCATATATACTGTAGGATGGGATGTTAATGACAGGTGATATAGAGGTACATTGTTTATGTCATATATACTGTAGGATGGGATGATAATGACTGGGGTGATATAGAGATACATTGTTTATGTCATATATACTGAAGGATGGGATGATAATGACTGGGGTGATATAGAGGTACATTGTTTATGTCATATATACTGAAGGATCGGATGATAATGACTTGGGGTGATATAGAGGTACATTGTATATGTCATATATACTGAAGGATGGGATGATAATGACCGGGGTGATATAGAGATACATTGTATATGTCATATATACTGAAGGATGGGATGATAATGACTTGGGGTGATATAGAGGTACATTGTATATGTCATATATACTGAAGGATGGGATGATAATGACTGGGGTGATATAGAGATACATTGTATATGTCATATATACTGAAGGATCAGATGATAATGACTTGGGGTGATATAGAGGTACATTGTATATGTCATATATACTGAAGGATGGGATGATAATGACTGGGGTGATATAGAGATACATTGTATATGTCATATATACTGAAGGATGGGATGATAATGACTGGGGTGATATAGAGGTACATTGTATATGTCATATATACTGAAGGATGGGATGTTAATGACGGGTGATATAGAGGTACATTGTATATGTCATATATACTGAAGGATGGGATGAGAATGACTGGGGTGATATAGAGATACATTGTATATGTCATATATACTGAAGGATGGGATGATAATGACTGGGATGATATAGAGGTACATTGTATATGTCATATATATTGGAGGATGGGATGTTAATGACGGGTGATATAGAGGTACATTGTATATGTCATATATACTGAAGGATCAGATGATAATGACTGGGGTGATATAGAGGTACATTGTATATGTCATATATACTGAAGGATGGGATGTTAATGACGGGTGATATAGAGGTACATTGTATATGTCATATATACTGTAGGATGGGATGATAATGACTTGGGGTGATATAGAGGTACATTGTATATGTCATATATACTGAAGGATGGGATGATAATGACTGGGGTGATATAGAGGTACATTGTATATGTCATATAAACTGAAGGATTGGATGATAATGACTTGGGTAATATAGAGGTACATTGTATATGTCATATATACTGAAGGATGGGATGTTAATGACGGGTGATATAGAGGTACATTGTATATGTCATATATACTGAAGGATGGGATGATAATGACTGGGGTGATATAGAGGTACATTGTATATGTCATATATACTGAAGGATGGGATGATAATGACTGGGGTGATATAGAGGTACATTGTATATGTCATATAAACTGAAGGATGGGATGATAATGACTGGGGGGATATAGAGGTACATTGTATATGTCATATATACTGAAGGATGGGATGATAATGACTTGGGGTGATATAGAGGTACATTGTATATGTCATATATACTGAAGGATGGGATGATAATGACTTGGGTGATAAAGAGGTACATTGTAAATGTCATATATACTGAAGGATGGGGTGATAATGACTGGGGTGATATAGAGGTACATTGTATATGTCATATATACTGGAGGATGGGATGATAATGACTGGGGTGATATAGAGGTACATTGTATATGTCATATATACTGAAGGATGGATGATAATGACTGGGGTGATATAGAGGTACATTGTATATGTCATATATACTGAAGGATGGGATGATAATGACTGGGGTGATATAGAGGTACATTGTATATGTCATATATACTGAAGGATGGGATGATAATGACTGGGGTGATATAGAGATACATTGTATATGTCATATATACTGAAGGATGGGATGTTAATGACGGGTGATATAGAGGTACATTGTATATGTCATATATACTGAAGGATGGGATGATAATGACTGGGGTGATATAGAGATACATTGTATATGTCATATATACTGAAGGATCGGATGATAATGACTGGGGTGATATAGAGGTACATTGTATATGTCATATATACTGAAGGATGGGATGTTAATGACGGGTGATATAGAGGTACATTGTATATGTCATATATACTGAAGGATGGGATGATAATGACTGGGGTGATATAGAGATACATTGTATATATCATATATACTGAAGGATGGGATGATAATGACTGGGGTGATATAGAGGTACATTGTATATGTCATATATACTGAAGGATGGGATGATAATGACTGGGGTGATATAGAGGTACATTGTATATGTCATATATACTGAAGGATGGGATGATAATGACTGGGGTGATATAGAGATACATTGTATATGTCATATATACTGAAGGATGGGATGTTAATGACGGGTGATATAGAGGTACATTGTATATGTCATATATACTGAAGGATGGGATGATAATGACTGGGGTGATATAGAGATACATTGTATATGTCATATATACTGAAGGATCGGATGATAATGACTGGGGTGATATAGAGGTACATTGTATATGTCATATATACTGAAGGATGGGATGTTAATGACGGGTGATATAGAGGTACATTGTATATGTCATATATACTGAAGGATGGGATGATAATGACTTGGGGTGATATAGAGGTACATTGTATATGTCATATATACTGAAGGATGGGATGATAATGACTGGGGGGATATAGAGGTACATTGTATATGTCATATATACTGAAGGATGGGATGATAATGACTGGGGTGATATAGAGATACATTGTATATATCATATATACTGAAGGATGGGATGATAATGACTGGGGGGATATAGAGGTACATTGTATATGTCATATATACTGAAGGATGGGATGATAATGACTGGGGTGATATAGAGGTACATTGTATATGTCATATATACTGAAGGATGGGATGTTAATGACGGGTGATATAGAGGTACATTGTATATGTCATATATACTGAAGGATGGGATGATAATGACTGGGGTGATATAGAGGTACATTGTATATGTCATATATACTGAAGGATGGGATGATAATGACTTGGGTGATATAGAGATACATTGTATATGTCATATATATTGAAGGATGGGATGTTAATGACGGGTGATATAGAGGTACATTGTATATGTCATATATACTGAAGGATGGGATGATAATGACTGGGGTGATATAGAGGTACATTGTATATGTCATATATACTGAAGGATGGGATGATAATGACTGGGGTGATATAGAGGTACATTGTATATGTCATATATACTGAAGGATCGGATGATAATGACTGGGGTGATATAGAGATACATTGTAAATGTCATATATACTGTAGGATGGGATGATAATGACTGGGGTGATATAGAGGTACATTGTATATGTCATATATACTGAAGGATGGGATGATAATGACTGGGGTGATATAGAGATACATTGTATATATCATATATACTGAAGGATGGGATGATAATGACTGGGGTGATATAGAGATACATTGTATATGTCATATATACTGAAGGATGGGATGATAATGACTTGGGGTGATATAGAGGTACATTGTATATGTCATATATACTGAAGGATCGGATGATAATGACTTGGGGTGATATAGAGGTACATTGTATATGTCATATATACTGAAGGATGGGATGTTAATGACTGGGGTGATATAGAGGTACATTGTATATGTCATATATACTGAAGGATTGGATGTTAGTGACGGGTGATATAGAGGTACATTGTATATGTCATATATACTGTAGGATGGGATGATAATGACTGGGGTGATATAGAGGTACATTGTATATGTCATATATACTGAAGGATTGGATGTTAGTGACGGGTGATATAGAGATACATTGTATATGTCATATATACTGTAGGATGGGATGATAATGACTGGGGTGATATAGAGGTACATTGTATATGTCATATATACTGAAGGATGGGATGATAATGACTTGGGGTGATATAGAGGTACATTGTATATGTCATATATACTGAAGGATCAGATGATAATGACTTGGGGTGATATAGAGGTACATTGTATATGTCATATATACTGAAGGATTGGATGTTAGTGACGGGTGATATAGAGGTACATTGTATATGTCATATATACTGAAGGATGGGATGTTAATGACTGGTGATATAGAGGTACATTGTATATGTCATATATACTGAAGGATGGGATGTTAGTGACGGGTGATATAGAGGTACATTGTATATGTCATATATACTGAAGGATGGGATGTTAGTGACGGGTGATATAGAGGTACATTGTATATGTCATATATACTGAAGGATGGGATGTTAATGACTGGGGTGATATAGAGGTACATTGTATATGTCATATATACTGAAGGATGGGATGTTAATGACTGGGGTGATATAGAGGTACATTGTATATGTCATATATACTGAAGGATCGGATGATAATGACTGGGGTGATATAGAGGTACATTGTATATGTCATATATACTGAAGGATGGGATGTTAGTGACGGGTGATATAGAGGTACATTGTATATGTCATATATACTGAAGGATGGGATGATAATGACTGGGGTGATATAGAGGTACATTGTATATATCATATATACTGAAGGATCAGATGATAATGACTTGGGTGATATAGAGGTACATTGTATATGTCATATATACTGAAGGATCAGATGATAATGACTGGGGTGATATAGAGGTACATTGTATATGTCATATATACTGAAGGATTGGATGATAATGACTGGGGTGATATAGAGGTACATTGTATATGTCATATATACTGAAGGATGGGATGATAATGACTGGGGTGATATAGAGGTACATTGTATATGTCATATATACTGAAGGATGGGATGATAATGACTTGGGTGATATAGAGGTACATTGTATATGTCATATATACTGAAGGATCAGATGATAATGACTTGGGGTGATATAGAGGTACATTGTATATGTCATATATACTGAAGGATCGGATGATAATGACGGGTGATATAGAGGTACATTGTATATGTCATATATACTGAAGGATGGGATGATAATGACTTGGGGTGATATAGAGGTACATTGTATATGTCATATATACTGAAGGATGGGATGATAATGACTTGGGTGATATAGAGGTACATTGTATATGTCATATATACTGAAGGATCAGATGATAATGACTTGGGGTGATATAGAGGTACATTGTATATGTCATATATACTGAAGGATGGGATGATAATGACTTGGGGTGATATAGAGGTACATTGTATATGTCATATATACTGAAGGATGGGATGTTAATGACGGGTGATAAAGAGGTACATTGTATATGTCATATTTACCTAAGAATTGGATGGTAAATACTTGGGCATTACAGGGGTATATGAATTAAATTGTTTTAAACTATTGTATTTAGATTTCTTATGTTCATCCGGAATAGGGATTTTTAATATTGGTACATGTATATGTTTATCTTGTGTCATGTCATGTTTATATTGACTCTGGCTATCAAACAGTATAATATGCTTTACAGTTGAGCTATGTGAACTTGAACACGGTTTCCTGAATTCCAAGGCAATATCAACATCAACATTTGGTCTTTGTAATAATCTTGAAGACCCCTCAAACTTATCCAATACACTGCAAGTTATTGAAGTTTGATTATACATTTCATTGGAAATTCTGGGTAATATGAATTCATACTTAAATTTGTTTAACTTTAACAGTGCAGTCCATTGTCATCTCCAGTTGTTACTTCAACAACAGATAATGATGGTTGGGATAATGATGAAGAGGACTGGGGTAGCTTAGAAGACACCACCACGCAACAGGTATGTTTGAAATTCATTAGAGTCAAGTTTGTTCAGTAAATGTGACACTTGCAAACACACATTTTTTCTCATCTGTAAAAATTTTAGATTAGTTCTTATCATATGTCCACACTTTTTTTTTAATTATATGATACTTTCTGACACAAGTATGACATTTCTGGAATTAAAATCCAGCCCATGTGATAAGTTACATGTATTTTATATAACACACTATGTAATAAAAGTTTACAAAATATACTACTTCTTTGAACCTTTTAGAGTCACACTTTCCCTTGAAGTTATATTATAAAAATACTATCATATTGATGTTCAAATGGTAAAAGCATTTGATACAAACAGTAATATGTCACACTCCAGATTGAAAGGTCACAGGGTTCATGTCCTACCAGAAAGAGAAATTTTAAGGCACGAAACTTGATTTTACACTGTTGCTCACTAGTTTAGTGTCAGAATAATAGACTGGCAAGAACTTGAAGCAACCACTTTTAACAATGTTTCAGAGATGCCAAGATCTGAAATTTCTCAATTCACACCAGAAGGAAACTAAACATTGATAATTCACTGGTAGTCATGGTTACATCAGGTAGCCTAGTGTGAACTGACTAGCACTGTCACCACAATGAAACATTTTAGAATATAGCCATTACATCCCCAAAGCTTAAGAATGTGTTAAAATATGATAAGATAATTAAAGTGTATTAAATAATATTAAACATGTCATTTTATTTCCAGAGTTCATCACACAGTAAAAGCTTAGATTTAAGAAGTAAAAATAAAAAATCTCCATCACCAGATCCGCAGTGGGGTAGTGGTTTTGGTGATGATGTAGATTTTGAATCTACAGAAGACACAGGATTACCTCCTGCTAGTAGTTATAACTGGGGAGGTGAAACTGAAGTGGAACAAGATGATGATTTCTTCTCATCTGTCATGGAACTACCTAAGGTAATACTTCATTTCTGTTCATGAAGCTGCTGAGATGTGGGTCAAAAGTGGTAAAACTGATGTCAGACATTTCAAAATTTGCTCTAAGTAAATTGATAGGTGTAATTACATTTGAATATATTACATACTGGTAAGTTTGAATGAAAGGCAAATGTGTTTCATTAATGGATTAGGTATCTGTAGAATACATTTTATATTGCCCAAGGGTGAGGGGGTATTGGGGAATAACTCTTCAAGAGAACATGTTTTCAGAAGCAGAGGATAGAGAGAAAAGTTCAGAGGAAAGACATTCTCTAGAAATCCGAAAAAACAAGATACCATTTACTTTATGATACTATATAATACCATTTTTTTTTAATGAAGATCTTGTTCCAAAGTTTTCATCATGGGCATTCTTGTCTGCTTTATCTGTTTGTTATAAAATAAATAATAAGAACAATAGTTAATAAATAACAATTGCAAGGTTAAATTTAGTCGATATGTTTCATGTAAAAACTACAGAGTACTTGAGCATTTTCATTACAAGTAGTGATATGTTCACTACATGTTTGTATAGTACATACATATAACACTGCAGTGTTACATGATATTCACTTCCTAAGAAAATTGACTAATCATTAAAAAAACTTTTAAAACCTTTTTTAAGATACATTTATACTCTGTATAAAAATTTAGAATGACAACTTTTTTTACCAATTAGCTCTTCCTAATAGTGTGCCTGAATGATTTTCAAAGCTTTTATCTCTTAGAGCAATTGTCTTATCAACAGAATGTGCTTTAGTGGTTATCAAAGTTTATATCATTTAAAAAGTCATAAGAATACTAAGAAGAGATCTCAACATCAGTGAAAATTATTCAAACACCACAAAAACTTCTGACCTGTTAAAGTTTGTTTGTTTGTTTGTTTTTTTTTTTTTTTTTTTTGTGATGAACTATTAACTAGATTTAGTAAGGATGCAGACTAGCTTCAATTCTCTTTGACAGCATTATCTACAAGATAAAAAAAAGATCAATTCATATAACATTTATACATGTATTTCTTCTTTTTATTTCAGAAACAGAAACCTAAATCATCATTTAATAATCCGAGTTCTGTTAGTTCTGGGAAAAATACTCGAGTTAGTCCAGCAAAAACTGTTACAAAAAGTTCACAACAGACTAACAAATCTAGTTCACAAGTGTCAGTGTCAGAGGGATGGGGATCGGAAATTTCAGGTTGGGGGGAAGATGATAATTGGGACTCTTTTGATACAAGTAGTTCAGCTACAAAGACTAAATCTTCATCACAAATAAAGAGTTCTGCTGCGGATAATACAGGGTGGAATGATTCAGGATGGGGAGACAGTGGTTGGAGTGATACCACAGGTAAGATATAGCATAAGTTGAATGAAACATAGAAATGAGCTAGATCAGCCAAAAATGGACCTAAACAAAATGGTAAAAAGATACGCTAGTTATGAAGCATTGAAAGTACAATACACTAATCTTGTGATGTGAAAGCAGTTTTGTAAAACATGTTTTCAGATATAGGATGATTTGACAGCTTGTGGCACAGTAGCTGTGTTATATTAAATATTCAATGTCTTGTTGAAAGATGCCTACAGCCTTGAATCATAAGTTGACAGCCATATTATAGTTTAGACATCAATACTAATATTTGGTGCATTTTGTAACTTTAGTAGTACTTAGTTGGTCATTGCTGTTTTATGTCACATCAGCATTTTTACAGCTATTTATGACAAGTCCATTTTTAATAATCTCAAGGTCTAATTCAAATACAAGTTCTTGAGGTGCGTGAGTCTAATATATTGATACCCAGCCAACTATAACAGGCCTATGACAAGGGGAGAAAAAACATTTTCTGTTGTCAACTGGGGTTAAACACAACAGTGGTGAGGCATTTTGAGTTTAAAGCCTAATGCCTTAACCATTCAGCCACTGCATTTGTGCTTTAGTGCAGTTTTTAGCTCACCTGAGCCAAAGGCTCAGATGAGCTATTGCAATCTATCACCGTCTGTTATCCGTCATCCGTCGTGCGTCGTCTGTCGTCCATCATGTGTAAACTTTACATTTTAATCTTCTCCTCCAAAACTACTGCGCCAAATTTGATGAAACTTGGTGATTATCATGCCTGGGTAACAGCCTTTCAAAATTGTGTTCCGGGTTTGGCCATGCCCAACAAGATGGCCGCTGTTACTAAATATAGCAAAAAGACAAAAAAATCTTCTTCTCTGAAACCAATTGGTGCAGGCAAATTTTGATTGGATATTTGGATTCAGCATACCTGGGAACATTAAAATTTTGTTTTTCATGAAAATTGAGCGAAAAATAGATCACGCGTTTTTTGCGTAAAATTATGTAAGTTTGAAAATGAGACATTTGTTGTTATAACTCAATAACGGCTGAAGATAATTGTATGGAGTTTTCACTGTTGATCTTGTCTTGCTATTTTCTTCCAAAAGAAGTCAAGGTCAATGGTCAAGGTCATGTCCCTGCTTTTGACCTTTGATAAAAATCCTATTTTTTAAACATTTCAGGTGATAATGGCATGGGATTTTCAGTTAATTGTAGGTAGTGACATGACGATCATTTTGATATATCGATCAAGGTCATGGGTTCAAAGGTCAAGGTCAAAGATGCACAACTATTACCGTTATAGTTGATTATCTGCAAAACTATTAACTTTTTGTATAGGCATACATCTTAGAATATTGTAGGTAATGGCACAATGGACATTTTGATATATTAATAAAGGTCATGGGTTCAAAGGTCAAGGTCACAAATGCAGGCAAGTACTGAAATGGTTGATTATCTCAAAAACTATAAACTCCTTGTATAGGCATATATATTGGAATTGTAGGTATTGGTCTAAATGATAATTTTGATATATGAATAAAGGTCATGAGTTCAAAGGTCAAGGTCACAGATGCAAATTAATACTGAATTGGTTAATTATCTTAAAAACTATAAATATTTTGTATAGGCATGTATGCTCGAATATTGTAGGTATTGGCCTAATGATCATTTTGATATATGAATGAGGGTTATTGGTCCAAAGGTCAAGGTCACAGGTGAGCATTAAGGCCCATGGACCTCTTTTTTGAAAAGGCATGTACATGAATATTGTATTTATTGATATGATGATCATTTTGATATATGGTTCAAGGCCATTGGTCAAGACCAAAGGTCAAGGTCCTCTCATGTACTCTCTTATTTTTAATCTTATCAGAGATGTCTTTAGTATTAATCAGTCGTCAGAAACTAAAAAACTCATTTTCCCTTTTTGCTGTTATGGTCCTTATTGATTGAATGTTGCTAAAGATGCTAGTCTGGTATCTGCATCAAGCGAGATTCATCCAAACATATTTCATTTAAATTGGCCAATTGGTTTCCGAGTGTAGTGGAGTAATGATGTTTAATGCACCAGTCAAGACTCTTTCACATATCCAGGTAGTCAGTTATAAGAAGGAGGAAACCAAAGTGCTCCCAGAAAACCACCAACATTTGCCAAGCAAACTGACAAACTTTCTCACATTAGGATCTGCCCAAGCAGCATTTGAATCAAGGCACTGAGAGAAACTGTGACCTTTAAGATTACCCTTAAGACCACTTGGTCACCATGACCCCAGTGGTTCCAGAGGATAAGAGAAGAACAACAGCATATTTTTTTAAAAGATAATATAAGTAATTTAAAGCATTGCGTTTTTTTCATGTCATTGACACCATAACATTGAAGTACAGGAATGTAAAGCACCATTCCTCCACTCCACTCTTCTCGATTAAGTATTGATATCAACCCTGTTACCAGGCTTTCATGACTACTTTCCTACATTAAGCACAGTCTGTGCTTTGATAATTTGTTTGGTTCTGTTTGTTTAAGTTTCACTCATTCATTTTCACTTTGTTTTGAATACCAATCATAATGATTTCAAATACTGTGATTATAATATTTATTGCATATCGTTTTAGACATATATCTTGTGCTGACAAGTGTTTACATAAACTTTTATTATTATTATTATTTTTATTATTATTATTCAACTTAATAATAATAATAAAGTGAAAGATAATTAAGTCAAATCATAATACAAAAATTTATTATATGTAAGTGTTTCTTTTAACTTTATTGAATTAAGTAATATTTTCCTTTATTGGTTAATATATACTGTGAATCGTGTAGATAAATAGGACACAAGTGTATTTTAAAAATTTATAATTTTTAACTGTTTTCATGTTTAATATTACATATTTTATGTCTCTGGCATCAGTAGGTGAATAATAATTCTCACTACCTGAAATTAAAAAAAAAAAAAGATTTTGGACATATAATTCTATAACATTTTACATTTTTTATACCCCAAATTTGAGTCAATAATATATTACATTTATCCAGGTTAAGCATGTATGAGATCAATTACTATGTATAAATGATATTTACAATAAAAATTGCAGCATATGATGATTTTCCCGCATTATAACAGATAAATTCTATGGGCTAACCCTCCTAATTAACTGAGCACGTGTCAAGATTAGGTCAACATACACATCAACAAAATCACATAAAATCAATGTTTAACACTGTAAAATTTAAATGAGAAGTAAAGATAATTAATATTAAGTAAAATTTGTATTTAAAACAACAGTCCTGTCATGTGCTGATTTTGAATTTCTCTTAAATAATGCATTCAGAATCAGCACATGACAACTTGCTGATTTTGAATGCATTATTTTAATATAAATTCAAAATCAGCACATGACAGTCCAGTTGATGTATAACTATTTTACATATAACAATCAATGTTTTTAAACTTATACACCAGGCATTTATTGATACATGATAGTAGCAAACAAGTTGTTTACAGCTGTGAACTCCCCGGAAGTAGAAGCCCTCTAGCAGATCAGGGGTCGACAACCCGATAGTGTTATCTGCCCATTCTGATTACATGAATATAAGCTGATGTTTCAACTATTTTTGGGGTAAAAACTTGCTTTTTTACAAAAAAAGGGAATTTTGAGAAAATGTGAAAGTTTATGTTGAAGTCCATATCTCTCAAACTATATATTGTTATTTCAATGAAATTTGCAACACAGTTCAATCCTGCAGTTTAATTATGATTACATGAGTATATAAGCTGATGTTTCAACTATTTTTAGCTCACCTGAGCAAAGGTCATGTGAGCTTATTGCATAGCGCAGCGTGTGTATGATGGGTGTGTGCCTGCATGTGTGCTTGCATGCGTGTGTGTGCGTCGTTAACACTTATTTTCGACTTCTATTCTGAAACTACTGGACAGATTTCAGTGATACTTAGTCAGAACCATATATAGGCCGGTGCAATTCAGATTTGTTCATGGCATTGCCATGGCTACCAAAACTAGGTCAAGGTGACCTAGGGGTCCAAAAATCTTTCAAAATCTTCTTCTCCGAAACCAATGAGGGAGAAAAAAATCTAATGTAATATTTGGCTTCTCTAGGGTCTTTAGCCTATAGTTTGGTTATTTCATGAAATTTGGTCAAAAAATGGGTTATGCTTTTTGCCTGTAATTTTAAAAATTCCGTAAAATGGCTTCAAATTGTTATAACTTGACTATTTGAACAGATAATGACATGAGGTTTTCAGTTTTGACTTTTTCTTGAAATGACCTTTAAATTAGGGTCAAGGTCACAAATCAAAGTCATGACAATTTGTGATTTATGCAGTTTTAGGCCATTTTCTTGCAAATATTAAAGAGTTATATGAAATCAAAACATTGTTAAAATGTTCAGCATGACAAAATTTAAAAAGGTACCAAGTTTCGTAACTATATGATAATCCATGTAGGAGTTGTTGCCCCTGAAATGTTATTTTTGGCTTATAATTACTAAAATTGTGCATTAGCTTGAAAACTGTAATCTTTTTGTATAGGCATGTATATAAGAATATTGTAGGTATTGTGACAATGATCATTTTGATATATGGTTCAAGGTCATAAGATTGAAGGTCAAAGTCACAGCTGCAAAAGAAGACTTAAATTGCTAATTATTTTGAAAACTATTAACTTTTTGTATAGGCATATATATTAGAATATTGTAGGTATTGATATGACAATCATCTTGATATATGGTTCAAGGTCATATGTGTACAGGTCAAGGTCACAGCTGTTAACTTTTTGTATAGGCATGTTTATTAGAATATTGTAGGTATTGACATGGCGATCATATATGGTTCAAGGTCATATATGTTCAAAGGTCAAGGACATAGTTGCATAAGTATACTGAAATTTGTTAATGATTTGGAAATTATTCATTGCATTACAGTTACTTCATGCATATTATATAAGCTACTTATAAATGAAATGTGAGTGGATATATTTCTGATTAAGTTTTGTGGCAGTTATTAACTAAGAAAACTTGTATCTGTACCTAATATATTGTCTTTTGTGCTTTGCAAACAATTTTGGACATGTACTCAGGTGAGCGTGAAGGCCCGTGGGCCTCTTGTTTTGCTATGTATTGGTCATTATTTTTTGTTATTGGATAAGTTTTACTTTACATGTGTTACATGTATAACTTTGATAATTTTAATGTACATGTAAGTGACAGTTGAAAAGATTTAATTGTTGTATTTTGATGAAGATTATTTTTTCAGAAAAAAAAAAACAATACTTTTAGTAAGAACATAACTTTGTAAGCATTTTAAAATTGTAATATTTTATTTTCACAGATAAATCTGATATTGCTAGACAGAAAAAAGAAGAAAGAGAAGCTAAGAGAATACAAAGACAAAAAGAAATGCAAGAAAAACGAGAAGCAAAGAAAGGATCAGGGGCACTAAAGCTTGGTGCTAAGAAATTTGCAATGGATTGAGTTTTGTTTACAGTTTTAAGGACACTGGCAGCCATTATCATTATTTATTAAAATATTTGCTTTTAAAAAAACCCATATCACAATCATCAACCTTAATGCTCATAGGTTTCTATGGTAATTTACTGTAACAATTATATTTATCATAATTATAAATTTACATCAAGGTATGTAAGTGAAAATTTTGCAGATTAATTTATTTCTAAAAAGATAATAAATTTCACATTCCAAGTCATAGGATACAAGCCATTTTACAACGTTTCTAAAGTCTCATCATGCTATTTCAATCTTGGTGTGTGTGTGTGTGTGTGTGTGTGTGTGTGTGTGTGTGTGTGTGTGCATTGTGTTTGCATTAGGACAAATGTGTTTGTAAGTCTGTGCAAGGCATCATATTATTTGATAATTAACATTTCGAAAATTCATTTGTAGTTGAGTTAGGGTTGTCATGGTTACCATTTTTTTTTTACTTTTAAACTTTATCGTGACTCCTTTAAGTACCAACCAATTGAAACATCATTAGTACACAGAAATAATTCTGTATTATGGCTATTGTTTTTTAAAAGATGGATAACTTAACGTACTGGATACATGGTCTATTGTAAGTGTTATCACTTGTATTGACCAGATTTTAAATTTCTGATTCTTAAATTCTTAAATATCTCTTGCTGGAAAGAAACAAAGGTTGTAGGTACAAATATTTTACAAATCAAACACATTTTCTCACAGAGTTACAAAAATTTTCTCCGTAAATTATTATAAATATTATCATTTGTCCCAATAATGCAATGTCAAATCCAGTTTCTGCTCTAATGATTATGGTCCTTGTTTCATTAGATTTTGTTTCTACAGTGCTAAAATAAATAATCTTGCATTTTTATTTGCATATACAGGGAAATAATTAGATTAACTTCTGCGTTTTAGCATTTGTTTTGTCAACTTTGGGAGACATTGCATTACATTAGAAAGACGTAAACCAAAACAATTATGAAAGAAATGGATTTTGGTACTTTAATAAGTAAGGTTGTAAAGTCACAGAGGATTGTAATCAACTGGTTTTACTGTTCATGGCTGTCATTTTTATTTTAGATTTAGAGTATAAGAGCAATAGATAAGTTGATATCTTGTTATGTGGTTATCTAAATGTTTGGTATATGTAAATGTTTTCATTGATATTATGCAAAGAATTACCACAAATGATAATAAAATACATAATTATAATGAAATTGTACGTTTATTTTGTCTCAATATTATCTGATCTATCACATATTGTGTTTGCCTCAAGAGCCAGAGGTAATGGGTTTGAACCCTGGCTGTGTCAAACTATGAAATTTCAGCACCACTTTTTCACCTGGTGCTTGGCATTTAGAGTAAAGAGAGTATTAGTTGGTTTATCCAGTCTCGGTATAATGTGACTTGGGGATTGATGGGCTTGTCTGTTGCATTACCTGCATTCTGTGAGCTAGCATGTTGAAGTTGTTGTTAGTTATCACCAATACATGGCAGACCATAAAACACACTCATTCTCATATTAAAATACACATGTACTTGCTCTTTGTCATCAGAAAAAGCTTAAAAATTACATTACTGATGCAATACTGAACAACACTATAACCAACCAACAATCTGTCACATAGTAGTATAATTTGACTTAGGGGATCTTATTGGCAGAGTGGTCTAATGTACATTATAGATAACCACATCTCTGAGTCGGTTCGCTTGTTGAAAGTGGATTGCTTTTCAGGTTACCTTTTCCCTCTAATTCAAAAATTTACTGCTTCTATGTGCGAGAAATTCTAAGGAAAAAAACAATGAATAGGCTGTTGATGCAAGAGGATGTATTATGGTGTTTTCATAACTAAGGTGTGTTAATATTTTCTTGTCCACTTCATAGCCCCTACATGTAATGAAGGATTCTAAAAAAAGTTGCCATATATGTTTCGTCATATTCTGAAGATACAAAGGGCACAATACATAGAAGGCTAGGTCAAATTTTAAGGTCATGGCACACAGAAAACAAAAAATAATATAATAATTGTTTGTCCACTTCATATTTCTCAAACATTTTGAAGGATTTTCATTAAACTTGCTTTAAATTTCTGGAAATTTGAAAAGCGGTGCTAAGTGCAGTGCATGAAGGTCATGGTCACAATTCTTGATTTTGCTTCCATTACTTTTAAACAATGTAACAAATTTTATTAGAATCCTTCATAACATGTAGGAAGTTATGAAGTGGACAAGAAAATATTAACACACCTTAGTTATGAAAACACCATAATACATCCTCTTGCATGATGAAGCAGACACTAAAATTTGACCTTTGTCATGGATGTTTATTTTTATAGAAATGCAGACTAGTGCACAAGGTCTCGGTCAAAAGTCGAGGTCAAATTTTAGTGTCTGCTTCATAACTCTTAATTTTATTATTAATATGTGCAATACCTATGTTAAAAACGAATTACTGTAATTATCAACACACACACACACACACACACTTTAACTACCATAGTACAGCAGTATGGTGTTTTCTTGCAGGTGATAAAAACAAAAATAAATAAACAAAAAAAAATAATAATAAGATTAATATAAAAGAAAATTTGAAAAATAGAAAAGAACAAAAACAAACAATAATAATAATAAAAAAGAAGAAGATAATACATGTGTGTGGCTTAAAAGAAACAAAGAACTATAAGAACAATGTTATAAAGCAAGAAGGTGAAAACATAAGAAAACCAGTTAATGAAATCTACCAGAAATAAGATTACTTGTATCATATAAAATCCCGACTATATAAAACTGTGCATGTAGAGAACGATGATGAAGGTGAAACTTCATGTGATAATTTGATAAATCATTTTCCTGTTTTACTTGTGTAATTTTTATAAAATTAGATTTTATCAGCGATATCTTCGTATTTTAATCTGAATTATCTCGATGGTATTTATCAAACCTATATTCTAATCAGTTACTTGTTGAAATGATACATCTTAGCTTATTTAAAACTAACGTAACCAATCACTCAAGCCATCGTTTAGTGAAACATCTTTAATCATTTACATTATCACGTAGGATTTTCACTCTTGATGCGATTATCCCTATCTCTAAAAATAAACTTTGGAATTTTTATTTAACACAAATGTGCATCTTATTTCCTATATCTATCAAGTTCATACTTACACTTTTTAAACAATTTAAACTTTGTATACTTATGTGCTTATAGCTTATTAACACCGAAAGGTAAAAAGTTAGATAACCTATAACCATTTTAGCTCATTTGGTAGAGGGTTTGTCCGCGTATCCAAATAATGCACTCAAAAGTAACACAGGCAAATGAAATTATGCATTCCAAACAGCATTTGACAATACATTCAAATGATATTTAACGCCCCATCAGTAAATATGTAACAATTGAACTGTTTTTAAATGATGTTCATTGTCAGTATGAAGGCAACAACTTTGAAAGCAAACGGAAAAACGCGCGTTATTCCGTTTGCTTGCAAAGTTGTTGCCTTCATACTGACAATGAACATCATTTAAAAACAGTTCATTTGTTATATTTTCGTTAAATATCTTTTAAAATATTATTTATTAATTTTAAGAATAAAAAATTCCCATCTATAACACATGCACATCGGGGGAGTCCAGTAGACGCAACAGCTGAATTTAAGACCGAGAACGACACATTATTAATCCGCAATATTTTTAAGGTGGGGTAACAACGGGGAGTTTTGGTTTGAAAAATTATAGTGTTATCATGTATTTTGACGGAATTTTCTCGATTTTTCATTAACATAATGAATTTTTAGAAAATTGGATATAAAATAATATAAATAAAAATTGAATATCAACGATAAATATGTCGTTATTTGTGGACTATTTCGGTCGAAAATCAGGAGCACCTGTGTGGCCCTTTTCAATTTGCAAAGAAGATTGCTGGCTATATTATGTCGGAAGTGAAATTTGTGAATCTGAAACGGGAAGGGGAGGTGGGGACTGTAGCAGAGGGATATTTTTCAATGGCTAAGCATGTGGGTTTCGAATCTGCGATATGCGAGTAGACAGGGATTTACCGAGAGATTTTTTTTCTGGAATGTCGACATAGTTAGGCTAAGATTCACTCTAACATTGTGTGCCGAGCTTCATACTCGGTATCATTCAAATGTAGACAGCAGAGCAGTGTACTTATTCTTTACGCCTGGTGCGGTGCAAATATCTCTCAAAGTTTAGAAAATTATCGTTTTAAGTTTAGCAAGGAGTTGTGTAGTACTTAAACCACGTATTCTACTTTTGAGGAGTTGCTATTGTATCCTTTGTAAACTGATTAAAAGCATATAGCTGATTTTTCGGTTTTTCCGATCAACAAACACAGCATGTGAAACGGACAATTTTCACTGGATGTGGCATACATGCGTGAATCAAATTCCAGTTGAAATTTACATCACTTGAAATTTACATCCCGAGACACACAAAATCAGAAAATTAACATTTGATTGACAAGTTGTACCATTACACATTGTCAAGCTCGTGTCGAATATAAACAAAAGTGACTTGATAGCCATGTTGTTTACCTATGGTAATGTAGTTCCGGGTTGTAATGCATTCATACACGGAGTGACAAAATGTTTGTCGTTCATTTTCAGTAAAGAAGGCTACGGCTCTCAAGCTTGCAGCCATGGAAATTTCACAAGGCAAATGAAAATATTTAGCTGTTTGCGGCAAGAGCAAGTTTATTAATCCCTTGGGCTTTTAGAACAAGTCCGTGTATGCATAAGATGTGCGAGTGTAATTTTAAGCGCATTCGGAAGAAAAACTTGAAGATGAAATAATACATCCAAAGAAGCGCATAATAGTGAAAAGTATTCAAAAGTACCACATTACCAACTGAACAATCATTCAAAAGTAATTCATAGAAATGGAACAGCCAATTAGAAAGTAACACATGACAATGTGATATCCCTCTTTTACTGGTATTTAATGATAAAATTGACCAAGTGGTATGTGACGGTACATATTGTCGCCCCCGTACATTATTGAAGCCGATGAAAATATGTACCGATGGGCGACAATATGTACAGTCAGTGTAGGTACATATTCGGCGACAATATGTACAGGAGCGACAATTTGTACCGTCACATGGTATATGACAACTTAAAAATTTAAAAGTAGTACATGACAGAAGCTTTATTAAACGCTCTTTTACAATAGCTTAACTAACACATCGTCATTTACGTAAAGCGATTTTCTTCAAAACGTGCAATATACATGTAGACACTTTCTGTTGAGATAATTTTTTTTGTTTTTAGCTCAACTGGCTATAGCCAGCTGAGCTTATGGCATGGTTTTGCGTGCGTCCGTGCGTCCGTGCGTGCGTGCGTAAACTTTAATCTTCTCCTCTGAAACCACTGGGCCAATTGGAACCAAATTTGGTATGGAAGGTCCTTAGGTGGGGTAGACCAAAGTTTGTACCAGGCGACCCCGCCCGACATCCAAGATGGCCGCTGTTACTATAAATAGCAAAAACACATAAATAGCCATTGCTGAGTCATTTTTTAACCGTTTTTGTTCAAATTTGAAATGTAGAGAGTAGATAGCGGGGCATTCAACATATGTAACGGGTTTTTATGAGAAATTTTTCGTTGACCCGATTTTTACGAATTATGCAAATGAGGTGTAATATTTAATCAATTCTTTGAAAATCTTCTCCTCTGAAACCACTGGGCCAGTTGGAACCAAATTTGGTGTGGAAGGTCCCTAGGTGGGGTAGACCAAAGTTTGTACCAGGCGACCCCGCCCGACATCCAAGATGGCCGCTGTTACTATAAATAGCAAAAACACATAAATAGCCATTGCTGACTTATTTTTTAACCGTTTTTGTTCAAATTTGAAATGTAGAGAGTAGATAGCGGGGCATTCAACATATGTAACGGGTTTTTATGAGAAATTTTTCGTTGACCCGATTTTTACGAATTATGCAAATGAGGTGTAATATTTAATCAATTCTTTGAAAATCTTCTCCTCTGAAACCACTGGGCCAATTGGAACCAAATTTGGTGTGGAAGGTCCCTAGGTGGGGTAGACCAAAGTTTGTACCAGGCGACCCCGCCCGACATCCAAGATGGCCGCTGTTACTATAAATAGCAAAAACACATAAATAGCCATTGCTGAGTCATTTTTTAACCGTTTTTGTTCAAATTTGAAATGTAGAGAGTAGATAGCGGGGCATTCAACATATGTAACGGGTTTTTATGAGAAATTTTTCGTTGACCCGATTTTTACGAATTATGCAAATGAGGTGTAATATTTAATCAATTCTTTGAAAATCTTCTCCTCTGAAACCACTGGGCCAGTTGGAACCAAATTTGGTGTGGAAGGTCCCTAGGTGGGGTAGACCAAAGTTTGTACCAGGCGACCCCGCCCGACATCCAAGATGGCCGCTGTTACTATAAATAGCAAAAACACATAAATAGCCATTGCTGAGTTATTTTTTAACCGTTTTTGTTCAAATTTGAAATGTAGAGAGTAGATAGCGGGGCATTCAACATATGTAACGGGTTTTTATGAGAAATTTTTCGTTGACCCGATTTTTACGAATTATGCAAATGAGGTGTAATATTTAATCAATTCTTTGAAAATCTTCTCCTCTGAAACCACTGGGCCAATTAGAACCAAATTTGGTGTGGAAGGTCCCTAGGTGGGGTAGACCAAAGTTTGTACCAGGCGACCCCGCCCGACATCCAAGATGGCCGCTGTTACTATAAATAGCAAAAACACATAAATAGCCATTGCTGAGTCATTTTTTAACCGTTTTTGTTCAAATTTGAAATGTAGAGAGTAGATAGCGGGGCATTCAACATATGTATCTGGTTTTTATGAGAAATTTTTCGTTGACCCGATTTTTACGAATTATGCAAATGAGGTGTAATATTTAATCAATTCTTTGAAAATCTTCTCCTCTGAAACCACTGGGCCAGTTGGAACCAAATTTGGTGTGGAAGGTCCCTAGGTGGGGTAGACCAAAGTTTGTACCAGGCGACCCCGCCCGACATCCAAGATGGCCGCTGTTACTATAAATAGCAAAAACACATAAATAGCCATTGCTGAGTTATTTTTTAACTGTTTTTGTTCAAATTTGAAATGTAGAGAGTAGATAGCGGGGCATTCAACATATGTAACGGGTTTTTATGAGAAATTTTTCGTTGACCCGATTTTTACGAATTATGCAAATGAGGTGTAATATTTAATCAATTCTTTGAAAATCTTCTCCTCTGAAACCACTGGGCCAATTGGAACCAAATTTGGTGTGGAAGGTCCCTAGGTGGGGTAGACCAAAGTTTGTACCAGGCGACCCCGCCCGACATCCAAGATGGCCGCTGTTACTATAAATAGCAAAAACACATAAATAGCCATTGCTGAGTCATTTTTTAACCGTTTTTGTTCAAATTTGAAATGTAGAGAGTAGATAGCGGGGCATTCAACATATGTAACGGGTTTTTATGAGAAATTTTTCGTTGACCCGATTTTTACGAATTATGCAAATGAGGTGTAATATTTAATCAATTCTTTGAAAATCTTCTCCTCTGAAACCACTGGGCCAGTTGGAACCAAATTTGGTGTGGAAGGTCCCTAGGTGGGGTAGACCAAAGTTTGTACCAGGCGACCCCGCCCGACATCCAAGATGGCCGCTGTTACTATAAATAGCAAAAACACATAAATAGCCATTGCTGACTTATTTTTTAACCGTTTTTGTTCAAATTTGAAATGTAGAGAGTAGATAGCGGGGCATTCAACATATGTAACGGGTTTTTATGAGAAATTTTTCGTTGACCCGATTTTTACGAATTATGCAAATGAGGTGTAATATTTAATCAATTCTTTGAAAATCTTCTCCTCTGAAACCACTGGGCCAATTGGAACCAAATTTGGTGTGGAAGGTCCCTAGGTGGGGTAGACCAAAGTTTGTACCAGGCGACCCCGCCCGACATCCAAGATGGCCGCTGTTACTATAAATAGCAAAAACACATAAATAGCCATTGCTGAGTCATTTTTTAACCGTTTTTGTTCAAATTTGAAATGTAGAGAGTAGATAGCGGGGCATTCAACATATGTAACGGGTTTTTATGAGAAATTTTTCGTTGACCCGATTTTTACGAATTATGCAAATGAGGTGTAATATTTAATCAATTCTTTGAAAATCTTCTCCTCTGAAACCACTGGGCCAGTTGGAACCAAATTTGGTGTGGAAGGTCCCTAGGTGGGGTAGACCAAAGTTTGTACCAGGCGACCCCGCCCGACATCCAAGATGGCCGCTGTTACTATAAATAGCAAAAACACATAAATAGCCATTGCTGACTTATTTTTTAACCGTTTTTGTTCAAATTTGAAATGTAGAGAGTAGATAGCGGGGCATTCAACATATGTAACGGGTTTTTATGAGAAATTTTTCGTTGACCCGATTTTTACGAATTATGCAAATGAGGTGTAATATTTAATCAATTCTTTGAAAATCTTCTCCTCTGAAACCACTGGGCCAATTGGAACCAAATTTGGTGTGGAAGGTCCCTAGGTGGGGTAGACCAAAGTTTGTACCAGGCGACCCCGCCCGACATCCAAGATGGCCGCTGTTACTATAAATAGCAAAAACACATAAATAGCCATTGCTGAGTCATTTTTTAACCGTTTTTGTTCAAATTTGAAATGTAGAGAGTAGATAGCGGGGCATTCAACATATGTAACGGGTTTTTATGAGAAATTTTTCGTTGACCCGATTTTTACGAATTATGCAAATGAGGTGTAATATTTAATCAATTCTTTGAAAATCTTCTCCTCTGAAACCACTGGGCCAGTTGGAACCAAATTTGGTGTGGAAGGTCCCTATGTGGGGTAGACCAAAGTTTGTACCAGGCGACCCCGCCCGACATCCAAGATGGCCGCTGTTACTATAAATAGCAAAAACACATAAATAGCCATTGCTGAGTTATTTTTTAACTGTTTTTGTTCAAATTTGAAATGTAGAGAGTAGATAGCGGGGCATTCAACATATGTAACGGGTTTTTATGAGAAATTTTTCGTTGACCCCGATTTTTACGAATTATGCAAATGAGGTGTAATATTTAATCAATTCTTTGAAAATCTTCTCCTCTGAAACCACTGGGCCAATTGGAACCAAATTTGGCGTGGAAGGTCCCTAGGTGGGGTAGACCAAAGTTTGTACCAGGCGACCCCGCCCGACATCCAAGATGGCCGCTGTTACTATAAATAGCAAAAACACATAAATAGCCATTGCTGAGTTATTTTTTAACCGTTTTTGTTCAAATTTGGTATGTAGATGGTAGATAGCGGGGCAATTAACATATATAACGGGTTTTTATGAGAAATTTTTCGTTGACCTGATTTTTACGAATTATGCAAATGAGGTGTAATATTTAATCAATTCTTTAAAAATCTTCTCCTCTGAAACCACTGGGCCAATTGGAACCAAATTTGGTGTGGAAGGTCCGTAGTTGGGGTAGACTAAAGTTTGTACCAGGCGACCCCGCCTGACATCCAAGATGGCCGCTGTAGATAGCGGGGCATTCAACATATTTAACGGGTTTTTATGAGAACTTTTTCGTTGACCCAATTTTCAAGAATTATGCTTAAGGTGTAATATTTAGTGAAATCTTTGAAAATCTTCTCCTCTGAAACAACTGGGCCAATTGGAATGAAATTTTGTGTGGAAGGTCCAAATGTCAGCCTGACTAAAGGTGGTACCAGGCAACCTGGCCTGACATCCAAGATGGCCGTCATAACTAAAAATAGAAAAAAAGACCATTGTTGATCTTTTTTCCCCCAATTGAGCTCAAATTTTTTAATATAGAAAGTATACTTTATGGGATTTAAAATATATAATATTCTTTTCTGAGAAAATTTTTATTGACTTAATTTTCAAGAAATATGCAAATTAGGTGTAATATTTAGTAAAAATCTTTTCCTCTAAAATCACTGTGCGAATTGGAACCAAACTTCCTGTGGAAGGTTCCTACATCGGCCTAAAACAAGTTTGAACCAGTCTAAGATGCCTGTTGTTACTAGATATATATATATATATATATATATATATATATATATATATATATATATATATATATATATATATATATATATATATATAAAAGCCATTGTGGATCCATTCTAAGCTCAACTGGCTAAACCCAGCTGAGTTTATGGCATAGTGAAGCATGCCTGCATGTGTGTGTTGCAAAGTAGGCTTCATTGAAGCAAAAATGGTCATAAGCTCAATTTATTTCCCATCTTAAGCTGATGAACCAATTATGGTAACCACATCACATTGTCTTAAAGGCACCACAGTGGCTGTGTGGTCTTAAACATTCGATGTTACGAATCACAGCACCATTCACCCCTGACATTGTGCATTAATGCCAAGTGGGCTAGCACTTCATCTTTGAAAGTTTGTCAGTTAACTTGCTGCTTGGTCGTGGTTTTCTCCTATAATCCAGTGTCCTCCACCATTTCCAAAATTGACAGTCTCCATATAAGTGAAATATTCTTGAGTTGAACGTTAAACAGCATTTCAATCGAAAACAAACATTGTCTTACATATGCAGCCAGTTGAGCATCACAGGCCCTATTGGGCCTCTTGTTTTATTATTTAGTCTGTGATCTATGTAGATACTAGTATGAAGATACGATTCTATTGGTTGAAGCATAAGCGGATAGGTTTCTTTTGCGTTTGTTTATCAGCGATGTTATGACACGTATTATTGTCATTTCAGTGCAGAAATAATTGATTATCTATTTTCTTTTATAAATGATTACTCAAATTCAATATCAGGTGATGTCGTTAAAGCCGATTAACGAGACAAATACCGCTATCTTTACGACCATATTTTATATCAGACTAAAAAGAAAGGTATGAATGTCACTTGATTTCTCATCATGCGGCAAATAATTCATAAACCAGGTATGTGTTAAGAAAAAGAAAATTTCAGTACATTAAAAAAAGAATTATAACCAGTTTCACGCGAATAGTTTAGTACATCATTTGTATACATGATTTATTTGATTCTGGGGGGCCTTCTGATACATCGTCGTAACTAAAACTCATAGGAAAACTGATATCACAGTAACCTAGTTAATTGCCAGATTACACAATAGAAAATACACGCTATAGTGTCTAGTTTTAATTTGGCTTTGAATGAACATCATGAAAACCCGATTTTTGTAGTGGAGAAATTTTGCCGTCCCGTCTTTCCGTGCTTTTTGTATTTTCAAATGCATCAAACAATAAAAACAAGATTTTACCCTATACCTTATAATGCCACACAAAAAGATAAAAACGCCAATCTAAAAAGACACCTGAAAATAAATTGAAAAACAATGGTTTAAACATTTTATTTGGCGTTATTTCTTCTTTGTTATTTCTTCCATTCAACTATTTAAAATTGTTTTTGTCTCAAGATTATAGACTCTAATGCCATAAGGGTAGACTGAGGTAGCGGACTAAGTGGCTATGTGGTCTAAAGCGGCGTTTATGGCTAACAGTGCCTTTCCCTACTCATGACCAACTTCCACTTTGATAGATCTTTATGTAAAAAAGTTTGTCAACCCTCGCAGAAGGTCCGTGTTTTTGATCCGGTTTCCTCTACCTTCAAAGAACTGACCGACGTCATATGATAAAGGATCTTCACTTTGGCGTGAATCACCATAACTAAACTTTATCCCACTCAATTGCGCAAAAAACTGAATAGACATTGTGGTCATAAGTGTCGTGAATATCCGTACGGAATAAAAAGAAAACACGACTACTCTTTTTACATTCAATTGTTTTCTAACTTAAAAAAAGATAAATAATTAAGTTACATTAGTGATGACGTTGACTTATCGCGATTTTGCGGAACACACGTAAGTCCGATTGGCGCTATTTCTTCTCAACAACAAGTATTAATTTCGGCATTGTTATTATTTATACTTACTTGGAACAAGAGGCCCAACTGGCTGCATACGTAAGACAATGTTTTTGTTTGTAATGCTGTTTAATGTTCAACTCAAGAATATTTCACTTATACAGAGACTGTCGGTTTTGGAAATGGTGAAGGACACTGGAGTATCGGAGAAAACCACGACCAAGCAGCAAGTTAACTGACAAACTTTCGCCTTGCCATAAACTCAGCTGGGTTTAGCCAGTTGAGCTTAAAATGGATCAACAATGGATATTTTTTTTTAGATCTCGAACAACGGGCATCTTGGACTGGTGCTGATGTAGGAACCTTCCATACGAAATTTGGTTCCAATTCACCCAGTGGTTTTAGAGGAGAAGATTTTTACTAAATATTACACCTAATTTGCATATTTCTTGAAAATTGGGTCAATAAAATTTTTTGTCCGAAAAAACCTGTTATATATTTTGAATCCCACACAGTATACTTTCTATATTTAAAATTTGAGCTCAGTCGATGGAAAAAAGGATCCACAATGGCCATTTTTGGGTTTTTTTTTTCAATTTTTAGTTACGGCGGCCATCTTGGATGTCAGTCGGGGTTGCCTGGTACAAACTTTAGTCAGGCCAACGTAGGGACCTTCCACACAAAATTTCATTCCAATTGGCCCAGTGGTTTCAGAGGAGAAGATTTTTACTTCATTTCACAAAATATTGCACATAGTTTGCATAATAAGTGAAAAATGGGTCAACGAAAAAAGACTCAGAAAAACACGTTACATATGTTGAATCATCCACAATATACTTTCTATATTTCAAATTTGAGCTAAATCGGTGGAAAAATGGATCCACAATGGCCATTTTTGTGTATTTTCTATTTATAGTAACAGCAGCCATCTTGGATGTCAGGCGTGGATGCCTGGTACAAACTTTAGTCAGGACCTTCCACACAAAATTTCATTCCAATTGGCCCAGTGGTTTCAGAGGAGAATATTTTCAAAGATTTCACTAAATATTACACCTAATTTGCATAATTCAAGAAAATTGGGTTAACGAAAAAGTTCTCACAAAAACCTGTTTCATATGATAAATCTCCCACGATATACTTTCTACATGTCAAATTTGAGCTTAATTGGTGGAAAAATGGATCCACAATGGCCATTTTTGTGTATTTTCTATTTATAGTAACAACAGCCATCTTGGATGTCAGGCGGGGATGCCTGGTAAAAACTTTAGTCAGGACCTTCCACACAAAATTTCATTCCAATTGGCCCAGTGGTTTCAGAGGAGAAGATTTTCAAAAATTTCACTAAATATTACACCTAATTTGCATAATTCAAGAAAATTGGGTTAACGAAAAAGTTCTCACAAAAACCTGTTTCATATGTTAAATCTCCCACGATATACTTTCTACATTTTAAATTTGAGCTCAATTGGTGGACAAATGGATCCACAATGGCCATTTTTGAGTTTTTTCTATTTATAGTAATGGCGGCCATCTTGGATGTTGGGCGGGGTTGTCTGGTACAAACTTTAGTCAGGCCGAGGTAGGGATCAATCACACAAAATTTTGTTCCAATCGGCCCAGTGATTTCAGAGGAGAAGATTTTTAAAGATTTTGCTAAATATTACACCTAATTTGCATAATTCTTGAAAATTGGGTCAATGAAAAAGTTCTCAAGAAAACCTGTTACATATGTTAAATCTCCCACGATATATTTTCTACATTTCAAATTTGAGCTTAATTGGTGGAAAAATATATCCACAATGACCATTTTTGTGTTTTTTCTATTTATAGTAACGGCGGCCATCTTGGAAGTCGGACGGGGTCGCCTGGTACAAATTTTAGTCTATCCACACCAAATACGGTTCCAGTCGGCCCAGTGGTTTCAGAGGGGAAGATTTTCAAAGAATTGATTAAATATTACACTTCATTTGCATAATTCGTAAAAATCAGGTCAACGAAAAATTTCTCAGAAAAACCCGTTACATATGTTGAATGCCACGCTTTCTCCTCTCTATATTTCAAATTTGAACAAAAACGGTTAAAAAATGACAACAATGGCTATTTATGTTTTTGCTATTTATAGTAACAGCGGCCATCTTGGATGTCGGACGGGGTCGCCTGGTACAAACTTTAATCTACTCGACCTAAGGACCTTCCACACCGAATTTGGTCCCAATTGGCCCAGTGGTTTCAGAGGAGATGATTAAAGTTTACGCTCGCACGCACGCATGGACGCACGCAAAACCATGCCATAAGCTCAGCTGGCTATAGCCAGTTGAGCTAATAAAAACCTTTCGGGGTTTGTTTCGACTTTAAATGACTATTTATCATAATATTTAATTGCAACATTCTATTTGAGGGCGAAGATATGTTTACTGAAAATTTGTAAGTTTTTAACAAATATGATTCGTACATTTGAAACTTAAAATCTTTCACAATTATTATATTTTAAACTCATAAAGAGAGAGTGTGTTTCGTTTGTATTTTTCAGAAAATACACGATCAATCCACTGACACATACAGTTTATAACTTTTGAATGTTGAATTTTAGGATGTTGAGTTGATTTTTCACAGCCTAAAAGTCAGAGGAACTGGTTGATTTCACTTTAAAACGACCTATGCTATAAAAATTATGGAACCATAATGATACAATAAACTTTTAGTTATTTGTTAAATTGTTTTATTCGGTTCTCTAATTAGGGAATGAGAGTTATTTTCATTTAAGTGCTTATTTATCGTTGTTTAGCGCGATTTTTCAATTTTTATGAAGTAATGCAATACAGATACATCGCTTAAAACAATTATAAATTTAAAAATTTTTGATTGTTTGTTCTAATTTTGATACTTTTGTAATCCGAAGCCATACAACTTTTCCGCACGTAGAATTTCCAAAAAGACACGAATATTCGGTTTGTCCAAAGCATTGAGTCCGTAGTAATGGAGTAATCTACCATCAAAAATGGTTAGTTAAACCTCTTTAATTATATTACAACAAATAATTAGTGCTGAAATGATGTCGATATCAAATTTATCCCTAATTGTTATAAAATATATTTGTGGGACCGAAAATAACAAGCAAAGAATTGAATATAAAAAGGTTAAACATACAGAAAAAGGTAAAAGAGACAAACTGCACGGTGACTAAATCGGAGCCCCATCATACGACTGCGCAAGATGACGGAAGTCAGTATTATCTATGACGTCATTGATTTCCTCGCCTAGATACCTTTTTCTGCGACCAACTCAACAGAGTAAACGCAAAAATAAGGCCAACAGTCAAAATGGGCTGTATTAGCTGTAAAACAGTGCTTCCTACCAAAAATAAGAGTTATGCTGGTAAAGCCAGGCTTCCAGGATACCCAAGAAAGAAAAGAAGAAGCTTCTTTTGAAAAGGAAAAAGATATTAGGAAAAATCAATGCAGTTGACATCAACAAGGAAAAGGCCAAAATTCTTAAACAACTTGAAGAAGCAAATATAATAGCCAAGAAAGCATCTGGCGGAGTTGCATACGTCTTTGGGGATGATAATGAAGATACAAGTGCCAAACCAAAACATCCACCTCAAAGGCTAATTCAGAGATTGGAGAGACCATCAACGTCCCAGGCATTTTAATGCCGAAGAAAAGGAATAATGGCAGAATGTTTAAAGAAGGAATCATTACAGGAAAAGGTATTACTACGATAATATATGGAATTTAGATGGGAGTTTAGTAGTAACATAATTACAAACTATGAAATTGATTATTAAAGTTTGGGGGGGGGGATGGTAAGACAATGAAGAAAAATGAGGTGGAGTTTACCATATTGGCAGATGATAACCATTTGAGCATACTTATGCGAAAATAATAACAAATATGTTGGAGCGGTGTGAAAAGTTGACACAGTAGATTTGATTTTCGGAAGTGAAGCTAATATCCTGCACATTTCGAATTTATGCTCCTGTTTTCAGCTATAATAACCCTTCCTGTTAAAGACCTTATTATCCCATTGGTCAAAGCTTTAGTCCTTAAATCAAAAGTGTCTCACCGCTATGGGTCCAACATTTTTCCTTGTCGTAGGCCTTGGCTGGTTTAATTTGACTGAATGGTCAGCGAGCAATTGTATAAGAATTTTTAAGGTCGCCATAGTGCGCACTTTCACAAAGCATACCGGAATTACTTGCAGAAAACTCACGCACTGCATAAAGTTCTTTTATATTTAACCCCGAGATTCGGTAAAAGGGTTCGTCGTAAGACGTAAAGCAACATTCTATCAACCAACCAAGAACCTTTTAATATTGAATTGGTCCTTCAGTAGGGGTTTGCCAATAGGGGAAGTCTTTGAAGTATCGAAATTTTAAGAATCAGATTGCTTTTTACTTACCGTTTTCAAATCATGTAGAAGTTTGGAAGAACCTAGAGTGGTTGACATGAAGTTTTAACCCAAGTGTTTCAATTTAAAATTGGCTGTTTGATAGTTACTAGAAGCGATAGATTTATTCAGTAGCTCTTCTTCCCTACAAAATCCACCATTTCAAAATAACAAAAGTTAGCAGATCTATGCAAAAGTGATAGGATGATTCTCAATAAGCCGAGGCATGAGTCTATAGAATTCAAAGGATGTTTCTAAATAAGCCGAGTCATCAGCCTATAGAATTCAAAATAAAATATCAAAATGATATGGTTTGGAAAATGCCGTACGTTTCCTATACAATTTCTGAGTATACAAAAACAATTGTAAATCAGGCAAAACACGAAGCCATTATCACTGCAATGTAAGTTCTGTGTTAGTTCACGTACGAAAATCATGTATTGTATTTCACTCTTCAAAATAAAAGGTAATAATAGTGAGAAAGTGATCATGACTTATTTCACATTCATTATTATTTCAAATCTTAATAGAAACCCCAAGTATTAACTAAATATACAATGTACATGTATTTCTTTCAAATGCATTTCATACGTTTGCACGCATATATACATTGTATAGGCACGTATTTATACTTGGTCTCCAATCGATGTTGCAAATAGAGGTCTCCTAAAGGAATAATCTTGTCTCTTGACATTTTTCCTATATACACCGTTCGCTCGGCTTATTGAGACTCATCCTTTGTTAACATTTAATAACCAAACAAAATACTACTTAAAGTTACCATACTATTCTAGTGTAACTGTTTAGTCTGTGGTCGCTCATTTGTTGTGTGTTATTTATATCGTACCCATTAATCCGTCGGCAACAAAAAGTGTTGAAATTTGGCTTTCTCGGTTTATACTTGTAACCAGTGTGCTTATAAGTTCGGCTGTATGTCTGGTTTTGTTGTGTTCATATGTTTAAATTTGGCTATTTTGGCTTGTTCTTGCAATAAGAGAATGAACTGGTTCGGTTATATATCCGGTTTTTCTATTTTCACATGTTGAAGTTTCGCCATGCCATTTTGTATTTGTAGCAATTGGCGTATAATTTAGGTTGTATGTCCGGTTGTACTGTTTTCACATGTTGAAGTTTGGCTATACCGGCTTGTACTTGTGATCAAATAGTGTATAAGTTCGGCCATATATTTTGTTGTGCTGTTTCCACATTTTCAGAAAATGTACCATTTAGCAAAATTTTCAGTCGTCTTAAATTTTAAAACTAAGGTTAGTTCCCTCATGCAAAGCATTCCTTAGCTGGATTTGGGTTTATATAATTTTGGAACTTTAAATTTATTAATTTTCAACTGTTTGGCTTATGTTTTTTATCTATCAAACTTTTCGGTCTTAGTGTCACTGATGAGGAATGAATTTCCGAAATGTGCACATCTGGCACAGCAAAATTTAACTGGTATTTGTGTTATATATTCAAATTTTGTTGTATTTTGTATGTTTGGTTATGCGGATCCGAGCTTGGGAACTTATTTTTAACTTTAAGTGAAGTCAAACTATTTTTGACTTATTATGTATGCCAATTTATGAATCCAAATAAATTAGTGACTGATAATATTCCTGTATCCTTTAGGGACGTCTTGCGAAAATATCAGAAGAAAGAAGATTTGTAGCAGAAATGAACCGCGAGAAAGCTTTGAAAACTAAAGTACTCATGTTGGAAATGAAGCTGAAAGAACGCGAAGAAAAACAAGAGGCTGCAAAGAAAAGGAAAGAACAAGAAAATATTGATGCAAGTTGTCGTAACTATGAGAAACAACAAAAGGCAAAGTGCAGAAGATATTGTGCAGAAAAAGCTAGAGAGGAGATCAAACAAATGAAAGATTTGAAAGAAAATGGAAATTTCAAGACAACGGATTACAGAAACAATACTGGTGGTAAGTGTTACTTAGTGTTATTACTTGTAATATGGAAGAAGAAATGTGCTCAGTTTTTTTCAGTTTGTTATATTCACAACACTTTTATCTACAAGGATGCTCGATAGACCACTTCCGAAATTCGAGTTATACACAGTGAACTGTGTGTTAAGTGTATTTGCCCTCCAGAAAGCCAAGAAAGAATGGTCTAAAACACTGCTTAATTAATTGATTAAATAAATATTGCCTCTGGTTTTCTTAAACTGGGATGTTTAAAAATAAAATAATAACATAATCAAGAATAAAAATATAACAATAACAATTTTCAATTAAGAATTCCGGGACAAGATTGGTGGTGTTCATTTTGTCATAGTAGTAGAATATAATCAAAAATCTTATTCTATAGAAGTAACTTATATATAAGTTGTATTAAATTTATTTTTGTTTTTGTTTTATACAGGTATGCCATCAGTAGATATCTAAATGTTACAGAAATAAATAAAAGAAGAAAACAGACGCTCCGATATATCTACAGAAATTGTTTTCAGTGAAAATTGTTTTTCTAATTTTATGGTTCAAGTTTTATTTAAAAACAAAATATAATTGTCATCTTTTTTTCTCTTTCTTCCATTTATATTTTTTCACTTTCTTCTTTTTCTGTCTTTCCCTCTTTTCTTTACAATTTTGCTATGTCTATTATACTAGAGAACAGGTTTATCACTCAATTTTTTGAAATTTTCCAATCCATGTTGACTTCAACAAATAATGTCATGTTAGTACATGTAATATATCAAGTGCATTTTTAAGAACAATTACTACATGTAATATATCTAGTGTATTTTTAAGAACAATTACTACATGTACAATATCAAGTGTATTTTTAAAAACAATTACTACATGTACAATATCAAGTGTATTTTTAAGAACACTTACTACATGTACAATATCAAGTGTATTTTTAAGAACAATTACTACATGTAATATATCAAGTGTATTTTTAAGAACACTTACTACATGTACAATATCAAGTGTATTTTTAAAAACAATTACTACATGTACAATATCAAGTGTATTTTTAAAAACAATTATTACATGTACAATATCAAGTGTATTTTTAAAAACAATTACTACATGTACAATATCAAGTGTATTTTTAAGAACAATATCTGCATGTAATATATCAAGTGTATTTTTAAGAACAATATCTTCATGTAATATATCAAGTGTATTTTTAAGAACAATTACAAATATAATACATGTACAATATCAAGTGTATTTTAAGAACAATTACTACATGTAATATATCAAGTGTATTTTTAAGAACAATTACTACATGTAATATATCAAGTGTATTTTTAAGAACAATATCTTCATGTAAAATATCAAGTGTATTTTTAAGAACAATTACAAATATAATACATGTACAATATCAAGTGTATTTTAAGAACAATTACTACATGTAATATGTCAAGTGTATTTTTAAGAACAATAACTACATGTATTACATGCAGTGTATTTTTAAGAACGATTACTACATGTATTACATGAAGTGTATTTTTAAGAACAATTACTACATGTAATAAATCAAGTGTATTTTTAAGAACAATTACTACATGTAATATGTCAAGTATATTTTTAAGAACAATTACTACATGTATTACATGAAGTGTATTTTTAAGAACAATTACTACATGTAATATATCAAGTGTATTTTAAGAACAATTACTACATGTAATAAATCAAGTGTATTTTTAAGAACAATTACTACATGTATTACATGAAGTGTATTTTAAGAACAATTTCTACCCATCACTCATATATCAGTTTTTTAATTATGTGCGGTTTTATTTATTTATTTATTTATTTATTTATTTATTTTTTTTTTTTTTATCCATTGTATTTTTTAAAATTGGTGTTTCTTTCCTTATATTGTGTACAATTTTTTCAAGTTATTATTATTTTTATTCTGATTATTATTATTATTATTATAAGGTGTTGCCAGAAATAGTTTATCGGGAATACCTAGCTGTATTATATAAAATAATGCCAAAAATGGCTTGATCGGTGAAACCTGGTCTATTATTTTTAAATAAAATGCTGCCAGAAATGGCTTGATCGGGGAAACCTGATCTGTTTTTATTATATAAAATTCTGCCAGAAATGGCTTGATCGGAGATACCTGATCTGTTATTATTATATAAAATGCTGCCAGAAATGGCTTTATCGGGGATACCGGATCTATTTTTAATATATAAAATTCTGTCAGAAATGGCTTTATCGGGGATACCTGATCTATTATTATTATATAAAATTCTGCCAGAAATGGCTTGATCGGGGATACCTGGTCCATTATAATTATATAAAATGCTGCCATAAATGGCTTGATCGGGAACACCTGAACTATTTTTATTATATAAAATACTGCCAGAAATGGCAAAGTTATTTGGGTATATTGTATTGAAATAGAGTTACCCGATCTTCATAATAATAATAATAATAATAATAATAATAATAATAATAATGACAACAATAATAATAATAATATCGGGGGCACTTGATCTATAATTAGATATATATTTTGTGTCAGTCATGATCGCATTTTCAGGTTACCCTATTTGTTATTTTACTGTTTTATAAGTCTCCTATCTATACAAACAAGTAATAAATAGCGTCTGACAAAAAAAAAAAAAAAGTAATGGTGTAGTGTTAATTTTTGGAATGTTGCAATAAAACAATGTACTGGTTATTGTAATGTTTATATGAGATTTTTGCCTTTTAAACTATTCTCATTATTGGTGATGTTCTTTTGTATTTGTATTTTGTGCATTATTTAATTGTTGCTGAAGACCAGATTGTATGTTTTACGCTAATAAATCACATCTAGTTGAATTTTTGTATAAACGACAAACGTTCTAATAGTTATAACCACTTATTCAATGGAAATACTTTTCAAAAATCACAGTATTAAGGACATTAGGTATACTTGTTCTTTTTTAACTTATTTACTTACATCATTAAAGAGTTCTTAAACCCGCAACCAATTATAAACTTGTACTTTTGAATATGAGTTATATTTTTCTAAAATGAATGGATTTAAGAACCGAAAGGTGTTTTTTTTTTTTTTTCAAACAAATGCATTTGTCTTGTTGATAAAATCACAATCGTACCTAGTATCCTTAAAAGTTTTTCACAGAAAACTAAATCCTGATGGCTAAGGCAATTTTCTTTACTTCGATAACACCTGTTTATCAGGAATAAATGCAAAAAAGTTTTGGTCTATTATTATTCAATATCTTTTTTTTTCTGGTCAACTTCAAGTGCTTGGTCTAAAATTACATTTTGTGTAATTAAAATTTTAAAGTATGATAATGTTTTTGTTGATTATTAAAAGAATATTAAAATATATGTAATGTAAATTAAAATGTTTTGTTTTCCTTTTGCTAAACATACAACCACTTTATGTCTTCTTGTCGTTATAATCGGTGTCCATACAAAGTCGTAAGTTCTATAACCATTAGTTATTATAAGTATTTATGTTCAGTCTAATTAGTTCGTATTAGGTTATATTGTGGTGCTCGGTCTGTTCAAATACGGTATAAAACCTAACCATAAAGTTAATCCTTGGGAGCCAGAAAGACACCCCCCTCACACACAAACACACAAAGAGAGAGAGAGACACACACAAGAGAGAGAGAGAGAGAGAGAGAGAGAGAGAGAGAGAGAGAGAGAGAGAGAGAGAGAGAGAGAGAGAGATTTTTACCTTTGCAGTGCGCTAAGGGCAATGTGCAAAAAGGGTTTTTTAACTAGCCACGCCTGCCGTGACACGAGGCATAGGTTTTCAAGGTCTCATCCGAAAGACCCTGTGACTTTCATTTCTAAATGCTAAGTTCTTGGCGAAAGAACAGTCACTACCAATTTTTAATTCTTGGTCAGACCCGGCCGGGGTTCGAACCCCCCGACCTCAAATTTTGGAGGTAGAAATTGATGTTAATATCGAATTGCAATTGGTCAATTATGATTACCAGAACGGATCGCGTAATGCCTCTGTCTTTATACAATTAAAGGATATGTCATGTGCAGAATTTTAATTTATATAAAAAAAACAAAAATTCAACATTCTACACAAAACAGATATATCAATTGGAAAGTCGTTGTAAAATAGTCCATAGTTTAACAATACATTGTCATTAAGATCCCTCATAGACACTACCTGTTAGACAGCTAATTTCCTGAGAATGCGAAGTTGAAAAGTTGAATGAATTTTTAAACATAGATGAAATTCCGAGTGTTGAACCATTTATTTTCCTTGTATTTTTGAACGACACTTTTTGTAATGAATTTCCGTTTAAATTTTGATGGGAAATCCGTTTTTTGAAAGTCAAACAGAGTCAGTAAAGAACAGTCTTGTCGTAATTATATTTTTCGGCAATTTTTTGGAAAAGTCTGACTAAGTACAGTAGTTTTTTTTTTCGTATCAATAAAGGCTATTTTGTTATCCACATGAGATTGCCCATACACATATCTGACCAACGCATTGTTCAAAACCTTGCATGCTTATTGTACGAAAGTCGACATGTGCTACCAACAAAAAATAAATTATTTCATAATTAGGACTTGGTATCTCGTAATTACGACTTAGTTATGCCGTTGTTATGACTTAGTATCTCGTAATTACTTACGTAACTTGTATCTCGTAATTGCAAAATGGTTATGTTCCATACGAAAGCCTATTTACCTCAGTTTAGTAGACCAAAAAAAAAATTTTTTTTTCGCATGATAACGCAAAACATTTGCGAATTAACGCGTAACTTTCGCGTAATATTGTGAATAATTTATAGGTATAAATAAACATAGAATATAAATAGGAAAACAACGATTGAGTGAAAACATATTTTCGACTTGGTTTGTCACATGTTAAAATTTTAAGCTTTTAATTGATAGCACATCAATTTTTGATTAGTAAATCTAAACTAAAAGAATATTAAAACAGTAAAAATTAACGAGGAGGAAGAATAACTCCGATTTGACCGATGTTGTCTTTTTTATCCTGAATGGATTACAAAATACTGGAATTCTCATTTTGTTAATAAGCACGCATTTTAACGAAACTTTTAGGAAAGTAAGACAATAGACACAGGATTTGACATTACGGTACTGTCATATACCATTTTTAAAAACATTTAATCATAAAATACATTCAAAAATGGTATATGACAGTTCTTATAAGTTTGGTGGAAGAAGACACCATATTCATTATGTAACATTTACAGAGTTCATGAGTAAAATTCTAATTTTATTGACAAATACTGACTTATATTCTTACTAAATAATTAATTTAATATATCAGTCTTTAAAAATCAGCACAAGGCGAACCCCCCCCCTCTCTCTCTCTCTCTCTCTCTCTCTCTCTCTCTCTCTCTCTCTCTCTCTCTCTCTCTCACACACACACACACACACACACACACAGAGAAAAACTTGATCGACAAATTTGGAATTGAACACACACACACACACACACACACACACACACACACACACACACACACACACACAAGACAAAATATTCATTCCAATGGCTGAATAATGAATACGAAATAAAACAAACAATCTTTTTAAAACTTCGTCATTTCGTCTTAAATTCATTTTTTTATATAGTGAAACGTTGTTGTTATATTTATCTTCACAGAAAGATTTGGACAATCTAGCTGGAACACACACACACACACACACACACACACACACACACACACACACACACACACACACACACACTTCAGGCGAGAAGAACAGTCGCGGAGGTAATAGGCCTATAGTGCTTTACTCACTACCGGAACTTTAAAACAAACAGTACGGTCTTTGTAAAATATATCAGAGAGATATAGATGTATGCACTAAAGAAACTATTATTACTGGCGTTATTATTATTATTATTATGAGAAACAAATGATCAAAATTAAATGGTTGATCAAATTGAAGTTTACTTCTATGTTATATGCTACTTTTGAATGTATTATTTCATAACAATTCAAAAGTAGCTCATGACATCTAAGTAAACATGATTTAATCATATCGAGATGTCACCAATCATAAAGTAACGTTATTTGTACCCCGTAGAATGAACAACTAGTGGCCGAAAAACTATCAGTTATTTGGTCCCTGGGCAGTTTGAGCTGTCATCAGGTTGACAGCTGATTCAGCCCCTCGGCAGCTAAGTTCGCCAGTCTCTAACGAAAGTTCATCTCTCGTTAGCTAGTGGTCGAGCGGCTGAACTTGAAATCAAGGCAGAATTATCAAAGAGTGGAATGGAGTGGAGTAATGGTGTTTTACGCACCAGTCAAGAATCTTCCACTTATTTCGAGGCGGTCAGTTCTGGGATGGTGGAGGAAATCGGGGTGCCCGGAGAAAACCACCGACCATCGGCAAGCGTACTGACAAACTTTCTTACACTAGCATCTGTCCCGAGTGGAATTCGAACCCAGGCGGTGAGAGGCACTGCGATCCGTAAGCGCGCGCTTTAGACCACTCGGCCACCGAGGCCCAATTATTAAAGATGTAAATAAAACAAACAATTCGTTCATTTTTTATTTAATTAACAAGCAAGGAAGTGAATAAATAAATAAATACATAAATAATTAAAAATGGACGACTAAGTACTTAAGTAGAGCTAAAATATATCGGTAATGTAAATAAATAAATAAATAAATACATATATTAAGTAATTATTAAACAAAGCAAATAAATCAATTCCCAAAAATCTTATGACGGAATCAGTATTATCTATGACGTCATTGATTTCCTTGCCTGGATACCTTTTTTCTGCGATCAACTCAACAGAGTAAACGCAAAAATAAGGCCAACAGTCAAAATGGGCTGTATTAGCTGTAAAACAGTGCTTCCTACCAAAAATAAGAGTTTTGCTGGTAAAGCCAGGCTTCCAGGAATTCCCACAAAGGAGAAGAAGAAAATTCTTTTGAAAAGGCAAAAGATATTAGGAGAAATCAATGCAGTTGACATCAACAAGGAAAAGGCCAAAATTCTTAAACAACTTGAAGAAGAAAATATAATAGCCAAGAAAGCAGCTGGCGGAGTTGCATACGTCTTTGGGGATGATAATGAAGATACAAATGCCAAACCAAAACATCCACCTCAAAGGTTAATTCAGAGATTGGAGAGACCATCAACGTCCCAGGTATTTAATACAGAAGAAAAAGAAATAATGGCAGAATGTTTGAAGAAGGAATCATTGCAGGAAAAGGTATCACTTAGATAATTTACAGTAGTTAAACTTATTTTTAAAAATTTTACACATTATTACAAATTATGAAAATGAATAGTTAACAAGAAGTTTTGTCACTTGTAAGTATTTCAATTCAAAAAATGGCCGTTTGAATATTTGGTTTTCTATTAAAAATTATTTTTTGATAAATATCTGTGAAGTGATAGACATGATACACTTACCCTTTCTACCCTACAGTTTTACAATTTCAAAATAATATAATTACACAGAAGCAAGAGTAAACTTTGTTAATTTGTTATATTGTTACATATAATAACCCAACATGATTGAAATCATATTGTAGTCTAGAAATATCTGGACTAAAATTTGAACATGTATGTCATATTTAAAAGGTGGTGTATAAGTTCGGCTATAAGTATAGTTGTGCTGCGTTCACGTTGAAGTTTGGCTATGCCAGGTTAATTTTGTAATTAGTGGGTGAATAAGCTCGGTTACATGTATATGTCCGGTTGTGCTGTGTTCACATGTAAAAGTTTTGCTATGCCGACTTGCACTTGTAATCAGTAGGTGAATAAGTTCGGCTACATGTATATGTCCGGTTATACTGTTTTCACCTGTTGAAATTGAATATGCCGACTTGCACTTGTAATCAGTGGTTGATGGTTGAAAAAGCTTGTCCTATCTCCTGTTGTGTTGTTTTTAATGTTAAAGTTCGGCTATACCGGCTATATTTGTTATTAGAAATTGTTGCAGTTCGGCTACATTTCCGGTTGTACTGTGTCCTTATTTCAATGTTTCTATAATTTAAATTGTTCAGATATGCCTTTACGAGCTTTAAGCTTATTGCTTACTGAGGGGCCTTGGTGGCCGAGTGGTCTAAAGCGCTTACGGATCACAGCGCCTCTCGCCGCCTGGGTTCGAATCACACTCGGGACAGATCCTAATGTGAATAAGTTGTCAGTTCGCTTGCCGAAGGTCGGTGGTTTTCTCAGGGCACTCGGTTTCCTCCACCATCCCAGAAATGACCTCCTCGAAATAAGTGAAAGATTCTTGACTGGTGCGTAAAACACCATTACTTCACTCTACTCCACTATTGCTTACTGAATACTGAAACATTTTTGACTGGTTATGTAAACACATTTAGTGAATGAATCCACTTAAATCAGTATTGATGAGATTTCTGTAATTTTAAGGGACGTCTTGCCAAAATATCAGAAGAAAGAAGATTTGTAGCCGAAATGAACCGCGAGAAAGCTTTGAAAGCTAAAGTACTCATGTTGGAAATGAAGCTGAAAGAACGCGAAGAAAAACAAGAGGCTGCAAAGAAAAGAAAAGAACAAGAAAATCTTGACGCAAGTTGTCGTAACTATCAGAAACAACAAAAGGCAAAGTGCAGAAGATATTGTGCAGAAAAAGCTAGAGAGGAGATCAAACAAATGAAAGATTTGAAAGAAAATGGAGATTTAAGACAAGGATTATAGAAACAATACTGGTGGTAAGTGTTATTAAGCTTGTAGTTTGGAGGAGGAAATGTGTTCAGTTTTTTTTAGTTTTCTAGAATCCACGTCATATTTATCTACAAGGATTATCGATAGGCTACTACCGAAATTCGAGCTACACCCAGTCACCGAATAAAAACTATGAGTCAAATGTATTTGCCCTCGATTAAGCCAGAAATGTTGCTTGTGTAGCGGACCAGGCTTGATAGGAGATTTGGTAGCTTAGTCGGTAGAGCGTACCGCTAGTATTGGTAAGGTCCCAGTAGGCCGCTGCTTTTTTTCCCTTTCTTGTTATAATTACATTTGGAGGCTCGACAGCACACCGGGCTTGATAGGTGGTCGAGTAGCTCAATCGGATAGAGCGTCCCGTTAGTATTGGGAAGGTCCCGAGTTCGATTCCCAGTTTGGCCGATTGGTGGTGTTCATGTTGTCAGAGTATATAATCAAAAGTATTGTATCAAATTTGTTTTGTTTCATTTTGTTTTATACAGGTATGCCATCAGTAGATATCTAAATGTTACAGTAAATAAATAAAGAAGAAAACAGACGCCCCGTTTTATCTACAGAAATTGTTTTATTGGTTTTCAGTGAAAATTCTAATTTTAATTGTATGCATGGAATTCAACTAGACAAAGCTATAATTGTTATCATTTTTGTCTTTCTTCCATTTATATTTACTTTCTTTTCTTTCTGTCTTTCCCTCTTTTCTTTCCTTTTTGCTATGCCTGTTCTACTAAACCACTTATATAACTTTTTAACAATTTTATCACTCAATCTTTTGAAATTTTCTAATCCAAATTGACTTCAATAAAATTATTTCATAATTACTACATGTAATATATCAAGTGTATTTTTAAGAACATTACTACATGTATGTTATATTTCAAGTGTATTTTAAGAACAATTTCTACATGTAATATATCAAGTGCAAGTTAAGAACATTTACTACATGTAATATATCAAGTGTATTTTAAGAACAATTACTACATGTAATATATCAAGTGTATTTTTAAGAACAATTACTACATGTGTTTTGTCAAGTGTATGTTTAAGAACATTTACTACATGTAAAATATAACGTGTATTTTTTAGATCAATTACTACATGTAATATATCAAGTGTATTTTAAGAACAATTACTACATGTAATAAATCAAGTGTATTTTTAAGAACAATAACTACATGTAATATATCAAGTGTATTTTTAAGAACATTTACTACATGTATTACATGAAGTGTATTTTTAAGAACAATTACTACATGTAATATATCAAGTGTATTTTAAGAACAATTACTACATGTAATAAATCAAGTGTATTTTTAAGAACAATAACTACATGTAATATATCAAGTGTATTTTTAAGAACATTTACTACATGTAATATATCAAGTGCAAGTTTAAGAACAATTACTACATGTAATATATCAAGTGTATTTTAAAAACAATTACTACATGTAATATGTCAAGTGTATTTTTAAGAACAATTACTACATGTAATATATCAAGTGTATTTTTTAGATCAATTACTACATGTAATATATCAAGTGTATTTTAAGAACAATTACTACATGTAATATATCAAAGGTATTTTAAGAACAATTACTACATGTAATATATCAAGTGTTTTTTTAAGAACTATTACTACATGTAATATGTCAAGTGTATTTTTAAGAACAATTACTACATGTATTACATGAAGTGTATTTATAGAACAATTACTACATGTATTACATGAAGTGTATTTTAAGAACAATTACTACCTGTATGTAATATATCAGTGTATTTTAAGAACAATTACTACAGGTAATATATCAAGTGTATTTTAAGAACAATTACTACATGTAATATATCAAGTGTTTTTTAAGAACAATTACTACATGTAATATATCAAGTGTATTTTAAGAACACATTACTACATGTATTACATGAAGTGTATTTTAAGAACAATTACTACATGTAATATATCAAGTGTATTTTAAGAACAATTACTACATGTAATATATCAAGTGTATTTTAAGAACAATTACTACATGTAATATATCAAGTGTTTTTTTAAGAACAATTACTACATGTAATATATCAAGTGTATTTTAAGAACAATTACTACATGTATTACATGAAGTGTATTTTTAAGAACAATTACTACATGTAATATATCAAGTGTATTTTAAGAACAATTACTACATGTAATTAAATCAAGTGTATTTTTAAGAACAATAACTCATTTAATATATCAAGTGGTATTTTTAAGAACATTTACTACATGTAATATATCACGTGCAAGTTTAAGAACAATTACTACATGTAATATATCAAGTGTATTTTAAAAAACAATTACTACATGTAATATGTCAAGTGTATTTTTAAGAACAATTACTACATGTAATATATCAAGTGTATTTTTTAGATCAATTACTACATGTAATATATCAAGTGTATTTTAAGAACAATTACTACATGTAATATATCAAAGGTATTTTTAAGAACAATTACTACATGTAATATATCAAGTGTTTTTTTAAGAACTATTACTACATGTAATATGTCAAGTGTATTTTTTAAGAACAATTACTACATGTATTACATGAAGTGTATTTATAAGAACAATTACTACATGTATTACATGAAGTGTATTTTAAGAACAATTACTACATGTATGTAATATATCAAGTGTATTTCAAGAACAATTTCTACATGTAATATATCAAGTGCAAGTTTAAGAACAATTACTACATGTAATATATCAAGTGTATTTTAAGAACAATTACTACATGTAATACATCAAGTGTATTTTTAAGAACAATTACTACATGTAAATATAACGTGTATTTTTTAGATCAATTACTACATGTAATATATCAAGTGTATTTTAAGAACAATTACTACATGTAATATATCAAGTGTATTTTAAGAACAATTACTACATGTAATATATCAAGTGTTTTTTAAGAACAATTACTACATGTAATATATCAAGTGTATTTTTAAGAACAATTACTACATGTATTACATGAAGTGTATTTTAAGAACAATTACTACATGTAATATATCAAGTGTATTTTTAAGAACATTTACTACATGTAATATATCAAGTGCAAGTTTAAGAACAATTACTACATGTAATATATCAAGTGTATTTTAAAAACAATTACTACATGTAATATGTCAAGTGTATTTTTAAGAACAATTACTACATGTAATATATCAAGTGTATTTTTTAGATCAATTACTACATGTAATATATCAAGTGTATTTTAAGAACAATTACTACATGTAATATATCAAAGGTATTTTTAAGAACAATTACTACATGTAATATATCAAGTGTTTTTTTAAGAACTATTACTACATGTAATATGTCAAGTGTATTTTTAAGAACAATTACTACATGTATTACATGAAGTGTATTTATAAGAACAATTACTACATGTATTACATGAAGTGTATTTTAAGAACAATTACTACATGTATGTAATATATCAAGTGTATTTCAAGAACAATTTCTACATGTAATATATCAAGTGCAAGTTTAAGAACAATTACTACATGTAATATATCAAGTGTATTTTAAGAACAATTACTACATGTAATACATCAAGTGTATTTTTAAGAACAATTACTACATGTAAAATATAACGTGTATTTTTTAGATCAATTACTACATGTAATATATCAAGTGTATTTTAAGAACAATTACTACATGTAATATATCAAGTGTATTTTAAGAACAATTACTACATGTAATATATCAAGTGTTTTTTAAGAACAATTACTACATGTAATATATCAAGTGTATTTTTAAGAACAATTACTACATGTATTACATGAAGTGTATTTTAAGAACAATTACTACATGTAATATATCAAGTGTATTTTTAAGAACAATTACTACATGTAATATATCAAGTGTATTTTTCAGAACAATTACTACATGTAATATATCAAGTGTATTTTTAAGAACAATTACTACATGTAATATATCAAATGTATTTTTAAGAACAATTACTACATGTAATATATCAAGTGTATTTTTAAGAACAATTACTACATGTATTACATCACTCATATATTAGTTTTTTTATGTGCCGTTTATTTTTATCATTATTATTATTATTATTATTATATTATTATTATTATTATCATCATCATTATCATTATTATTATTATTATTATTATTATTATTATTATATTATTATATTATTATTATTATTATTATTATTATTATTTAGGTGTTGCCAGAAATGATTTATCGGAATACAAAAGTTGTATAATATAAAATGCTACCAGAAACGGCTTCATCGGGGATACCTGATCTATTTTTAACATATAAAATACTGCCAGAAATGGCTTTATCGGGGATACCTGATCTATTATAATTATATAAAATGCTGCCAGAAATGGCTTGATCGGGGATACCTGATCTATTATAATTATATAAAATGCTACCAGAAATGGCTTGATCGGGGATACCTGATCTATTATAATTATATAAAATGCTGCCAGAAATGGCTTCATCGGGGATACCTGATCTATTATAATTATATAAAATGCTGCCAGAAATGGCTTGATCGGGGCTACCTGATCTATTATAATTATATAAAATGCTACCAGAAATGGCTTGATCGGGGATACCTGATCTATTATAATTATATAAAATGCTGCCAGAAATGGCTTCATCGGGGATACCTGATCTATTATAATTATATAAAATGCTGCCAGAAATGGCTTGATCGGGGCTACCTGATCTATTATAATTATATAAAATGCTACCAGAAATGGCTTCATCGGGGATACCTGATCTATTTCTAATATATAAAATACTGCCAGAAATGGCTTGATCGGGGATACTTGATCTATTTTAATATATAAAATACTGCCAGAAATGGCTTGATCGGGGATACTTGATCTATTTCTAATATATAAAATACTGCCAGAAATGGCTTGATCGGGGCTACCTGATCTATTATAATTATATAAAATGCTGCCAGAAATGGCTTGATCGGGGATACCTGATCTATTATAATTATATAAAATACTTCCAGAAATGGCTTGATCGGGGATGCCTGGTCCATTATTATAAATCATACTGCCAGAAATGGCTTGATCGGGGATACCTGATCTATTATTATTATTATATAAAATTCTGCCAGAAATGGCTTGATCGGGGATACCTGATCTATTATTATTATTATATAAAATTCTGCCAGAAATGGCTTGATCGGGGATACCTGATCTGTTTTTATTATATAAAATACTGCCAGAAATGGCTTGATCGGGGATACCTGATCTGTTATTATTATATATAATACTGCCAGAAATGGCTTGATCGGGGATACCTGGTCTATATTATATAAAATGCTGTCAGAAATGGCTTGATCGGGGATACTTGATCTATTTTAATATATAAAATTCTGCCAGAAATGGCTTGATCGGGGATACTTGATCTATTATAATTATATAAAATGCTGCCAGAAATGGCTTGATCGGGGATACCTGATCTATTATTATTATTATATAAAATTCTGCCAGAAATGGCTTGATCGGGGATACCTAATCTATTATTATTATTATATAAAATTCTGCCAGAAATGGCTTGATCGGGGATACCTGATCTATTATTATTATTATATAAAATTCTGCCAGAAATGGCTTGATCGGGATACCTGATCTATTATTATTATTATATATAATACTGCCAGAAATGGCTTGATCGGGGATACCTGATCTGTTTTTATTATATAAAATACTGCCAGAAATGGCTTGATCGGGGATACCTGATCTGTTATTATTATATATAATACTGCCAGAAATGGCTTGATCGGGGATACCTGATCTATTATTATTATTATATATAATACTGCCAGAAATGGCTTGATCGGGGATACCTGATCTGTTTTTATTATATAAAATACTGCCAGAAATGGCTTGATCGGGGATACCTGATCTGTTTTTATTATATAAAATACTGCCAGAAATGGCTTGATCGGGGATACCTGATCTGTTTTTATTATATAAAATACTGCCAGAAATGGCTTGATCGGGGATACCTGATCTGTTATTATTATATATAATACTGCCAGAAATGGCTTGATCGGGTAAACCTTATCTATTGCTATATAAAATTCTGCCAGAAATGGCTTGATCGGGGCTACCTGATCTATTATAATTATATAAAATGCTTCCAGAAATGGCTTGATCGGGGATACCTGATCTATTATTATTATATAAAATACTGTCAGAAATGGCTTGATCGGGGATACCTGATCTATATTATATAAAATGCTGTCAGAAATGGCAAAAATACTTGGGTACATTCTATTGAGATATTAGAGTTACCCGATTATCAATAATAATAATTATAATGATAATAATAATAATAATAATAATAATAATAATAATAATAATAATAATAATAATAATAATAAATAAAACAAATAATAATATCGGAACACTTGATCTATATTTTTAATGTCAGATAGCATTTTCAGGATACTTGGTTAAGTATTTTACTTTTTTTGTCAGTTTCCGATCTATAAATTTAAACAAACAATAAATAGCTTTAAGCGTCTCAATAAAAAAAAAAAAAAAAAAAAAAAAAAAAAAAAAAAAAAAAAAAAAAAAAAAAAAAAAACCCGAAAGTCAAAATGATGCAATTGATATTGTGTACGGGTTATTGCAAAGTTGATATGAAATCACCGCCATTTTTATTTTCTCATAATTGATAATGTTGTTCTAGCGACAGAAAAAATGGAGAGTTTATTGTCCATAAATAATAAAATGAGTGAATGTATATATGTAAATAGTTTTTAGGCTCACCTGACCGAAAGGTCATGTGAGCTTATGGCATGGTGCGGCGTGTGTATGTGCGTGCGTGCGTGCGTGCGTGCGTCGTTAACACCTATTTCCGACTTCTCCTCCGAAACTACTGGACAGATTTCAATGATACTTGGCCAGAAGCATATATGGGCCGGTGCAATTCAGATTTGTTCATGGCATTTCCATGGCTACCAAAACTAGATCAAAGTGACCTAGGGGTCCAAAAATCTTAAAAAATCTTCATTCTTCAAAACCGATGATGGGAGAAATAATCTGATGTGATATTTGGCTTCTCTAGGGTCTTTAAGCTTATAGTTTATTCATTTCGGAAATTTGGTCGAAAAATGGGTTACGCGTTTTTGCGTTTAATTTTAAAAATTTCGTAAAATGGCTTCAAATTGTTATAACTTGACTATTTGAACAGATATTGACATGGGGTTTTCAGTTTAGACTTTTTCTTGAATTGACCTTTAAAATAGGGTCAAAGTCACAAATCAAGGTCATGACCTAATTGTGATTCATGCAGTTTTAGGCAATTTTCTTGCAAATGTTTAAGAGATTTAGGAATTCAAAACATTGTTTAACTGTTCAGCATGACAAAATTTAACAAGATACCAAGTTTTGTAACAATATGATAATCCATGTAGGAGTTATTGCCCCTGAAATGTTATTTTTGGCTTATAAATGCTAAAAATGTGCATTAGCTTTAAAACTATAAACTTTTTGTATAGGCATGTATATGAGAAGTAATGTAAGTATTGATATGATAATCATTTTGATATATGTTTCAAGGTCATATGTTCAAAGGTCAAGGTCGTAAGTGCATAGGAAGACTGAAATTGTGAATTATCTTGAAAGCCATCAACTTTTTGTACAAGCATGTACTTTAGAATATTGCAGGTATTGATATGACGATCATTTTGATATATGTTTCAAGGTCACATGTTTAAAGGTCAAGGTCAAAGCTACAGAAGTGTACTGAAATTGTTAATTATCTTGAAAACTATTATTTTTTGTACATGCATGTATATTAGAATATTGTAGGTATTGATATGACAATCATTTTGATATATGATTCAAGGTCATATGTTCAAATATCAAGATCATAGTTATAAAAGAAGACTGAAATTGTTAATTATCTTGAAAACTCTTAACTTTTTGTATAGTCATGTATATAAGAAAATTTAAGCATTGATATGACAATTATTTGATATATGTTTCAAGGTCACATGTTCAAAGGTCAAGGTCAAAGCTGCAGAAGTGTACTGAAATTGTTAATTTTCTTGAAAACTATAATCTTTTTGTATAGGCATGTATATTAGAATATTGTAGGTATTGATATAACAATCATTTTGATATATGATTCAAGGTCATATGGTCAAAGGTCAAGGTCATAGCTGCATAAGTGTACCAAAATTGTTAATTATCTTAAAACTACGAACTTTTTGTACAAGCATGTATATTAGAATATTGTAGGTATTGATATGATAATCATTTTGATATATGGTTCAAGGTCATACGTTGCAAGGTCAAGGTCATAACTGCATAAGTGTACTGAAATTGGGAATTATCTTGAAAACTATTAACTTTTTGTACTAGCATGTATATAAGAATATTGTAGGTATTGATATTACGACCGTTTTGATATGAGGTTCAAGTTCATATGTTCAAAGGTCAAAATTATGGCTGCATTACCATATGTAATGATTTGGAAATAATTCATTGTTCTATGGTTAAATCATATATATGAGCTATTTATAAATTAAATGTGACTTGACATTTCTGATCTACTATTGCAGGATTTCCAAACTTGAGGAATTTTGTAAAGTTCTTGTAACTAAGTTCTTTGTAAGTTTTTGGACATTTCCTCAGGTGAGCGTTCAGGCCCATGGGCCTCTTGTTTATAGATTATAGTTGTGTTCTGTGCATTATTTAATTGAAGCTGAAGACCAGATTGTATGTTTTACGCTAATAAATCACATCTAGTTGAATTTTTGTGTGAACGACAAACGTTCTAATAGTTATAATTACTTAATCAATGGAAAAACTTTTCAAAACTCACAACATTAAGGACATTAGGTATACTTGTTCTTTTTTAACTTATTTACTTACATCATTAAAGAGTTCTAAAACCTACAACCAATTATAAGCTTGTACTTTTAAATATGAGTTATATTTTACTAAAATGAATGGATTTTAGAACCCAAAAGTGATTTTTTCAAACAAATAAATTCGTCTTGTTGATAAAAATTGTACTATTGTACCTAGTATCCTTTAGTGTTTGTCACAGAAAACTTAATGGTGATACACATTTATTAGTCATAAATGTAATTAATAACAGTTATTTCCTTAGAGTCAACTTAATTGCTTGGACTAAAATTACATTTTGTGAAATTAAAATTATAAAGTATTATAATGTTTTTGTTGATTATTTATAGAAATGTTAAAAAATATGTAATGAAAATTAAGATGTTTGTGTTTTTCTTTTAAATACCGAATTACAACCAATGAATGTCTTTTTGTCGTTATAATCGGTGCCTATACAAAGTCGTTAGTTTCTAATATTTGTTATTTGTTAGTTGAATAGGTTTGTGTTAAGGTTTATTTCATGATTTTAATATGGTCTTTTCAAGTACAGTAAAATTTCCCATGAAGGTCATCCTTGGGAGCCAGTTAGTGACCTTTACACACACACACACACACACGCACACGCACACACACACACACACACACACACACACACACACACACACTTGTAGAGTATAATAAAAATATAAAGACATTAAACATAAACTAATGAAAAATTAAGTTACAAATAATTATATAAAGGTCGAGATTTTGACCAGGGGATACGCGTAGTGATGCTGCAAACGGAGAGGTCCTCAAATGTTGATCTCACCCAGTCCCAGTCAAGAATAATTCACTTATATCGAAACGTCACTAGCTATAGGTAAAGTGGCAGAAATTTTGACCTTTGCAGTGTAGGGCAATGTGCAGGAAGGTTCTTTAACGTGCTACGCTTGTCGTGACCAGGGCAACGGTTTTTAAAGTCTAATCCGAAAGACACCGTGACATTTAGTTCTAAATGCCGAGTACTTGGCGAAACAGTCACTACCTATTTTCAAGTCTTGGTCAGACCCGGCCGGGGTTCGAGCCCCCGACCTCAAATTTTTGAGGTAGAAACTGATGTTTATATCGAATTGGTCAATTATGAAGTACCAGAACGCATAATTGCATAATGCCTATGTCTTGTATAATTAAAGGATATGTCATTTACAGAATTCTAAATTAAAAAAAAAAAACAAAAACAAAAAACAAAAATTCAACATTCTGCACATAGCAGTTATATCAATTGGAAGGTCATTGTAAAACAGTCCATGGTTTAAAATACATTTTCAATTAGATCCCTCATAGACACTACCTGTTTGACAACAAAGTGAATACTACCAACATACTCCGAGAATTCAACCATTCACTCCATAGAGTGAAAAGTTGTAAGGTTGAATGAATTTATACAAATCGATGAAATTCCGAGTGTTGAACCATTCATTTTTCCTGTATTTATGAACGGCACTATTTACAACGAATTTCCGTTTGAATTTTGATGGAAAAAGTCCGTTTTTGAAAAGTCAAACAGAGAGCAACGTTTATTGTATTTCTCTAATATTCTGCAGATATCGGGAATAAATCTGGCTTTGTAACGCCGCATAGCGGTGTTGCAGCATAAACACGTTACAACACGTGTATGCGGGAAATTTTGGCGCATAAAGAGGACGCTTATATGCAGCGAAAAGGCTACCTTCCGCCGCATAAAGACCAGTTAACATTTAAAGCAAGATCTGTAATATTCTTCACTATCATCATCTGCACCTCCACCATCATTGCCACTTTCACTAAAAACACCACCACCATCATTATCATCGTGATTATGATGATGGTGATCATCATCATCATCATCATCATCATTGTCATCCGGGTCTCCGAGACTGAGTGGTTAGAGTCGCCGACCCATTCTCACTTAGCCCTCCTCCGCATGGGTTTGAATTCCGGTCGGACCTGACGTCTGACCGAGATAGGATTTTATGAGGGAAGTCTCCCGGCTGACTTGCAAAAGGTCGATGGTTCTACTAGATGCTTTATTCGACTATTACGGACAATCAAGTGTCTTAGGTCTACCTCCATCTATAACTAGCCGGGTGTCACTATATTTATTAATTTATTGCATGGATACAATTACAATAATTGATCAAGACAATCTAATTAAACATAAAATGACAATCTATTAAACATAAAATGACAATCTTTACAAGGAAAGATGGGAAAACTACAAAAATATACAAACTCTTCAAACAATATACACAAAAAGTGTAGCGAGTCTGTAACCTGCAAGGCGGTTACAATAAGGGAATTGTTTATTCTAATGAACAGATTTTGGTATTTCTTATTACCATACAATTTCTAATGTAGTTAGCAGTAATTTTTAAAATATTTTTTGTATTGTTATCAAACAGAAGTTTGATTTTATTATGTGAAGGTAGAATACAGAAATTAGGGTAAAAACTATTAAGTTTTAAGTAAAATAGTGATCTACCTTCTGAATATAGGGGGCAGTGAAATAAAAAAATCTTAATTTGACAGAAATACTTGGTGTCATCGTCGTCTTCATAATCATCATCATCGTAAAAACAATCATCATTATCGAATACAAATTCCTTCGCCGAAAGCTTATCCTTTGCTAAACAGCTTGTTTCCAGGTGATAAGCCGAGTAACGCGGCGCCTCACATGAGATCCGAGCTGTTTGCCGTCTGAATTATACATGTACATGTACTTGCAAATTTCTTTTAATAAAGTTAAAAATCAGCAGATGATTAAAGTTGCAGATGAAATGTATTTGGCGCAAAAAAGGAGTTAATCATTAATAATCATTAATCCGTTTTTTGTCGAGATATAAATATTACATTAAAATTAGTCCTCTTTATGCGTCAAAAAGGCACCCTTGTGCCGCATGTAAGCAACACCATAAACGTGGCCAATCTCTTTATGCGTTGAAATTCCCCACATAGTCGTGTCGGGCGCGTTTATGCGACAACACCGCTACTAGAGTCAGCAAAAAAAGTCTTGTCGTAAATATATTTTTCGGTAATGTTTTCGGATAAAATCTGACTAAGAACAATAGTTTTTCGTGTCAAGAAAGGCTATTATTGGTATCACCCGAGTATGCCCATCCAAATATGTTGAGTTGAATTGAGTTGAGTTATGGTGTTTACGTCTCAGTCAAGAATATTTCACTTATATCGAGACGTCGCCAGCTATAGGCGAAAGTGCAGAATTTTGCTTGAGCCTTGCGCTGACGGCATTATACAGTAGGGTTCTTTATCGTGCCACGCCTACCGTGACACGGGACCTCCTTTATTTTAAGTTCCCATCTGAAAGAACCGTCCCTAACCACTTTCAAGTCTTGGGCCAGACCCGATCGGGGTTCAAACCAACGACCTCCCACTTCCAAAGCGAGCACTCTACCAACTGAGCTTCCGCAGTTGTCCTATACACAAATTATTATTATTATTATTATTTATCTGATAAAAGTAACACACATGTAAAGTTTCACAACATTTGCATTTAAACTGGAGGAGTTCAATGCACAAAATACACAAGGAAACGGTAAACGATTATAAGTCCCGTCAGGTGAGGGCGAATAAAAAGAAATAAAAGACTGTTAAGATCAAAATTACCATTTAACGCCATGTGAGAAGACAATTTAATTTATCTTTTTCGGCTCATTAGTCTAGTCCAAAAGATATTTACTTATCATTTTTTCTTTTTTTCAGCTCGAGATTGAAATCTAAAATGTGTTAAGAGGGATTTGATGGTAAAGTGTTCTATTGTGCGTTTACGGATCACAGTGCTGCTCACATCTTAATTGGTCAGCCCTATCGATCTTTGCGTCGGGACGTTTTTCAGTTTTTGCAGAATATCCGTTGTTTTCTCGGTTTTCTCTACCATCTCAGAACTTGGTATAATATTAGTTACACAGTGATTTAGTGACCTAATACGGAAATATATGGAGTCATTAAAATTTATATTGGGCGACGCTATCGCGTCGCCCAATATAAATTTTAATGACTCCATATATTTCCGTATTAGGTCACTAAATCACTGTGTAACGAATTTATCCCACCGAAGATCTTGATCTTCATGTCAAAACATTATTTCAAATGCAAAAACAGAAACATTTCAGCGCTTTGTTGACGACGCCATTATGGCTGCAGACCGGGTAACAGGGGACGTAATCGTTACTGACCGAATATATTTTCTTAATCAAGGGAGATAATCAAAAGTGACCTAATACAATCCCATATTAGGTTACTAATTGACCAATGGGAATCAAAGATTTTAATCTGAGGTGGGATAATAGAAAGATTCTTGACTGCAGCATGTAAGACCATTACAACAACTAGTATTTAAAACTGGATAGACATACAGATTGTTATGTCAGCATAGCAACGCAGATATGATGTTACTTAAAAACTGTAAACCAACTTTTATTCGCGGCTATTAACTTTCGCGATTCTCTTACCAAAACTATTTCGCAACTATTAACTTTCGCGATATGGACTATAACTGATTAACAAAGTGTTGCGTAAACAGTAGTATATATATATAGTATGTACTAATATACAAAGCGATATTAATCCGATAACGAATTTAATTAACAAGTGATTTATACTCACTAGCGTTTGGCGTTTTTGTATCACCACATTTTATTATTACTTGTGGTCCTAAAGCTGCATTAAGTTTTCCAAAGAAAAATTAAACGGTGCTAATCTAATTAATGATGTTCCTAATGAACAATGTTACATTTGGTTCAACGATAAAAGCTCGAATAAATACAGAAATTACAGTATTTACCCAGAGAGATGCAGCATTTGGGATCTAATATTAGAACATGGTTACGTCATCAAAACCCGGGTCAATTAAACACAACTTTCAAAACGGTGAAATACGATAAATTAAACACAGAACTTCGTTGAATTTGTCATTTGTGACTAAGTAAGGGATACATAACACCATTTCAAATACATCTGGATATTAATGAAGGACAATTAATGCAATCTGTCATGTTTCACCTTCGATTCTAGGGTTTTCCGTTCATCCGTGCGCATGCTCCAAGCTCATAATTACCATCGTAAAACACTGACCAACCGGTCTGAGCATTCCGTTTATTTACAGCTAAAAGAAATGAAATTTTAGAAAATGAATGTCACGGATCGTGGTTAGAAGATATCTATTTTTAAAAAATATATTTTTAGAAAATCAAAAAAAAAAATTCAGAAAATTGAAATCGGTTGTACAATGGCTTCAAAAATCGAAAACTGGATCAAATGTACCTGAGACACCAGGAAAAAATTTAGAAATATGTGTTCCTGATCCAAATAATGAAAACACACCACAGAAAACTGCTGATGTGCAATAAATCAAATTGATACTGATAGTATACAATTTTCTCTTGTCTCTGCTTAAGATTTTTGATTGCATATCCTACTTTATATTTTTATGCGATCAGACTTAAATTTTGATAACTGGTAGAGATTGAACCCTTGGCAGGGTACTATCGATTTTTTTCGATATTGGAAAGACTTTGGGGGAAATCTGGTTGTAAATAACAATTCTATTGTTGCGGATACGCCCTCATCATAAAGAGGCGGATCCAGAATTTTCCAAGGGAGGGGGGTTAAAAGCTGAGAGCCATCCTAGGGGGTCCCAGGGGCGGATCCACGATTTATGGTTGGGGGGGGCGAAGTGAACATATATAGTGAAGATGACACGCTTAAGGCGCGTGGATGCTAGGGGGTATGGGGGCATGCTCCCCAGGAAAAATTTGAAAAATGGAATCAAATACGCCTTTTCCAACATTTTCAGGTAAAAATATCATCTAAAGTTTTATCAATTTCAAGATTCAATGATGAAATACAGTTAAATATATAAAGAAAAACATCACAATAGGAAAAAAAGTTTTGTAATGTGATTACATGTATTTTGCCAATAACGAACGTGACTGAGTTTACGCACTTTCACCGTTTGATTAAACATCATTATTACATGTATCATTATTACATGTATTCATTTTAACATGTGTTTATAATTTTAGGAAAATACACGTACACTGTGACATGTGCTAGCAAAGAGCATAACACAAAGCCCACAAATCTTAGTCTTTTTTTTTTGGTTTCATTTTGATTTGATTGCCTTTGGATATTCAAAAACACTTGCTTGTCTGAGCGATTGCTTTGTTTTCTTAGTAAAGCCGAATTGTTAATTATTGAAAAGATAAATTCTTCATTATACTCATGAATCCTTTAAATAATTATTTTACTAGAAATTTGTAATACTTGAAATTCTGTGTCAAAGTGTGTTTGTTTTTACAGTTTTTTTTAAATTAAAAATAAACATGTTAAAGCGCTAATTATATACTCAACAGGTACAGCATTAGCTCAGCGGGTAGAATATCACTAGTTTTGGAAGTCCAGGAGTTCTTGATACCCGGTTTTGCATCTGCATTTTTTCCTTTTTTTATGTCAACTTACATATATACTGTTGCGTTGGTAAATTATTTGGGATTCACATACCTTCATGTTCCTTTCATTCTCGGCTTTGCGTTTACACATGACGCGTTTGGCTAGCCAAACAGGAGGTGCTTACCTTTCCGGGACACTAGGCTTCACATCCATTGTGGACGTTCACGTGGTTCAACGTTTTTGTCGGTTTCAGCAAAGCTTTGCTTTTTTACCGTGGTTTTGGAACATGGAAAGGTTTGATTGCATTTAAATTACGCTGATGATACTATATAGTTCTTGATATCGTTCGATCCCTGGTCAGGTAATACACGACTTAAATATTTGAGATAATGCTCTCTCTTGGATCCTGGCATAAAGAAGACAAAAGTTTTACAACTGGTTCGCTTAGTGTATAGGATAATTTGAGTGGGAGAGTGTTACACTTGTCTGTACTAATGACACTAGTGAGATAGCATCCAACACCAGAACCTTGTGATTGTAAGCTTACCAAGTAAAATGCAGTCCATAAGATTTACAATTCTCACTTATACAAGAATTGTTCTTATATTAATAATTAGACGCATAAAAACTGACGATGCGGCATAATACAATGCATCTATTGAATGACCCTCTTGACACCGGACCTCAGGTTTGTAAGGTCTCATTCCATTGAACTCGTGTTGATAGTATAAAAAATTAAAACCCTTCAAAAGTTGGACCATCTTTCTGTCCTCGTTCCTCTCCTTGGCTTGAGAGAGAGAGAGAGAGAGAGAGAGAGAGAGAGAGAGAGAGAGAGAGAGAGAGAGCGCAATAGTTTGCTTCGCCGGTTTTGGGGGGCGCCGACTGCGCCCCACCTAAATCTGCCCTACCGTCCGGGGGCATCTTCCCACTGAAAATTTATGACACAAAATCTTGCATTTTGCTGAAATGTAAGGCGCATCCAGAGTGCCGGGCTATTGGTCTATTAGAAAAATGCACAAAAATAATGTTTTATCAGTAACATTAAGGAGAGGCTAACCAAAGCCCTCTTCCCCGATCCCTTCTTCAGCTAATCTTATGTTCTATTTGTCCAGTTTTTTCCTCCGATTCTCACACTTAGTTAATACTTTCGAAACAACACATTAAAACGCTTTAAAAGTAGAGTCAGTTTCAAAACACTTTAAAAGTATAGTCTGTTTTAAGAAAGAGACTTAATACCAGATCACTCTAAAAATTAAAAAATCTCTACTTAAATGATACGCAGATATATAATTGCTTGCAATTATAGTCTAGAATATATTTATCCTTATTTGGAATGAACATCGATCTTTCACCAATTTACCATGTTGTTTATTTGAAACATTCGATTTGAGTGCTCGGGAAATTGCTACTGAATATTTGAATCACAAAAATCTTATACATTTCTTATATTGCCAACTCGTAAAGGAGAGATGCTATTTAGGGAAAGGTTATTGTCGTTTGTAATTTTTCCAAGCAGTCCGATTTTTCCAGAAAGTAAAACACAATTACTCCACTCCACTGATATAATTTAAAACTTTCGAACTTCGAATTTTAGGATGTTGCCTCACATTCAGAGTGACTAGCTGATACCATTTTTGAAATTATTTGTTCACCGAAATTATGATACAATGCTTCTACAATTAACTTTTATGGGTTCTTGTTGAATTGCTTCAATCGGTATTAGTGACCACGGTCTCCAATTTGGTGAGAATAATTTACTTTAAAGCACTTCTTTACCGCTACCATGTGCTACTTTTGCGTTTTATTATTGAAGAAAAAATAGAACGAAAGTAGCACATACTTTCACCCCTATCCCCCAAAATAAACATTTAGATTTTTAAAAAATATTTTTTCAAAGCCTAAACCATTCCATTTCTTTTCGCATTTTAAAAAAAACGACGATTGGACTGAATCATATTCGATCATAGTTGCTACAACTTTTTTGGAAGGGGGGTGTCCAACAAAGATCCAAACGTTACACAGGTTGAATCCAAGTAGGTAACCAGACATCCCTGAAAACCTATTCGGAGCAAACAATACGACGACTGCGCAGGATGACGGAAGTCATTATTATCTATGACGTCATTGATTTCCTTGCCTGGATACCTTTTTCTGCGACCAACTCGACAGAGTAAACGCAAAAAAAGCCAACAGTCAAAATGGGCTGTATAAGCTGTAAAACAGTGCTTCCAACCAAAGGTAAGAGTTTTGCTGGTAAAGCCAGGCTTCCAGGAATTCCCACAAAGGAGAAGAAGAAAATTCTTTTGAAAAGACAAAAGATATTAGGAGAAATCAATGCAGTTGACATCAACAAGGAAAAGGCCAAAATTCTTAAACAACTTGAAGAAGAAAATATAATAGCCAAGAAAGCAGCTGGCGGAGTTGCATACGTCTTTGGGGATGATAATGAAGATACAAATGCCAAACCAAAACATCCACCTCAAAGGCTAATTCAGAGATTGGAGAGACCATCAACGTCTCTGGCATTTAATGCAGAAGAAAAAGAGATAATGGCAGAATGTTTGAAGAAGGAATCATTGCAGGAAAAGGTATTACTTAGATAATTTACAGCGATTAAACGGGATTTTAGTAATTGCACATTATGAAAATAAATAGTTAATAAGAAGTTTTGGTCCCAATGATTTAACTCGAAAATTGGCTGTTCGATAGGTATTGGGTTTTGACACGCTTTCTAATTAATTATTTATTGATTGATATCTGCGAAGCGATAGACATGATACAGTAATCCTTCTAACCTTCAATTTCAAAATAATATAATAACACAGAAGCAAGAGTAATGCTTTGTTAATCTTATATTGTTGCATGTATTAACTTAACAGAATTGAAATCATATCAAAGTGTAGAGACCTCTGGACTCAAATTTAAAAATTTATGTCTTGTTTTTAAAAGGCGGCTATAAGTATAGTTGTGCTACGTTCACATGTTGAAGTTTGGCTATGTCAGCTTAAGTTTGTAATTAGTGGGTGTATTTGCTCAGTTATGTGTTCGGTTGTGCTGTGTCCACATGTTAAAGTTTTACTATACCGACTTGCTCTTGTAATCAGTGAGTGAATAAGCTCGGTTATATGTCCGGTTGTACTGTGTCCACATGTTGAAATTTGACTATGCCGACTTGCACTTGTAATCAGTGAGTGAATAAGCTCGGTTATATGTCCGGTTGCACTGTGTCCACATGTTGAAATTTGACTATGCCGACTTGCACTTGTAATCAGTGGGTGAATAAGCTCGGTTATATGTCCGGTTGCATTGTGTTCACATGTTGAAATTTGACTATGCCGACTGAAAAGCTTGTCATATCTCCGGTTGTGTTGTTTTTGAATGTTGAAGTTCTGCTTTGCCGGCTTATATTTGTAATTTAAAAAAATGTTGCAGTTCGGCTACATGTCCGGTTGAACTGTGTCCCTATTTTGATGTTTGTATAATTCAAAATGTTCAGCTATGCCTTTACAAGCTTTTGAACTCATTGCTTACTGAATATAAAATCAAACATTTTTTACTGGTTATGTAAACACATTTAGTGAATGAATCCACTTAAATCAGTGATTGATGAGATTTCTGTAATTTTAGGGACGCCTTGCCAAAATATCAGAAGAAAGAAGATTTATAGCAGAAATGAACCGCGAGAAAGCTTTGAAAACTAAAGTACTCATGTTGGAAATGAAGCTGAAAGAACGTGAGGAAAAACAAGAGGCTGTAAAGAAAAGAAAGGAACAAGAAAACCTTGATGCAAGCTGTCGTAACTATGAGAAACAACAAAAGGCAAAGTGCAGAAGATATTGTGCAGAAAAAGCTAGAGAGGAGATCAAACAGATGAAAGATTTGAAAGAAAATGGAGATTTAAAGACAACGGATTACAGAAATAATACTGGTGGTAAGTGTTGTTTAGTGTTATTTAAATTAGCTTGTAATTTAGAATAGAAAATGCGCTTAGTTTTCGTTGCTAGATTCCATACGGCACCGTTTATCTAGAGGGAATATTATATAACACCACCAACAGTCATCGGGTATAAAAACAATGATGTTCACCTGTTTTTGCACTCTTTTTAGCCAAGAATTACGGAAGCCCGCAAAGGGACACATTGAAATAAATAGTTGTTTGCGTTCCGCACGCAAAAGTATTTCGTTCGCACGCAATAAATTTCGTTCCCACGCAAAAGTATTTTGTTCGCATGCAATAATAATTTCGTTCCCAACGCAAATGTTTTGCGTCGCACGACAAATAATATTTCGTTTCCCACGCAAAAGTATTTCGTTCGGCACGCAAAAGTATTTCGTTCCCCACGCAATGTTTTTTTTTTTTTTGCGTTTCGCACGCAAAAGTCTTTGCGTCGCACGCATTGTAATATGATACTGCCATGGGAACGAGATACTATTGCGTAACGAACGAAATACTATTGCGTGGGAAATCGAACTACTTTTGCGTGGGAACGAAATACTTTTGCGTGCGAACGCAAAACATTGCGTGGAACTAATCTATTGCGTGGTGTACGAATACTTTTGCGTGCGAACGCAAAAACATTGCCGTGGGAAGAAATACTTTTGCGTGCGAACGCAAAACATTGCGTGCGAACGAAATACTATTGCGTGTGAACGAAATACTTTTGCGTGGGAACGAAATATTATTTCGTGCAAACGCAAACAACTATTTATTTCAATGTCCCTTCGCGGGCTCCGTAAAGAATTGCTGTTTATAAAGAAAGATTTAAAATTCAGCTGAAAAATTGTTAAGAATGATTTAAAATTCTGCTGAATAAATTAATTTAAGTAAATGTTGCCTCTGGCGTGAACAAATTTAAAAAATATTAAATTCACATAATTAAGAATTCACATATTCATTGATGAATTCCGGAACAAGATTGGTGGTGTTCATTTTGTCATAGTATATAATCAAACGCTTATCATACTAAGTTTATATAAGTAGTATTGAATTTGTTGTTTTGTTTTATACAGGTATGCCATCAGTAGATATCTAAATGTTACAGTAAATAAATAAAAGAAGAAAACAGACGCCCCGTTTTATCTTCAGAATTTGTTTTATTTGTTTTCAGTGAAAATTCTAATTTTAATTGTATGGAATTCAACTAAACAAAAACTATAATTGTCATAATTTCTTCCATTTATATTTTCTTTCTTTCCTTTCTGTCTTTCTCTCTTTCTTTACAATTTTGCTATGTCTGTTCTGCTAGACAACTTGTCTAACATTATAAAAAGCTTATCAATCTTTTTAAATTTTAAATAAATGTCATGTTAGTACATGTAATATATCAAGTGTATTTTAAGAACAATTACTACATGTAATATATCAAGTGTATTTTAAGAACAATTACTACATGTAATATATTAAGTGTATTTCTAAGAAGAATATCTAAATGTAATATCTTAGTGTATTTTATGGAACAATTTCTAGATGCAATATATTAGGTGTATTTTTAAGAACAGTTTATACATGTATTATATCAAGTGTATTTTAAGGAACTATTTTACATGTAATAATGTATCCAGTGTATTTTTAAGAACAATTTTTACATGTAATACATCAAGCTAAGCGTATTGCTAAGAACCATTTTACTTGTAATTATACATCAATTGTATTTTTAAGAACAAATTCTACATGTAATATGTCGTATGTGTATTTAAAAACAATTTCTACCCATTACTCAAATACATGTATCAGCTTAATGAACCATGTACGGTTTTATTTATTCATTTATTTATTTATTTATTTATTTTGCAAAGTTGGCGTTTCCTTCCTTATTTTGAGTTTCAATTATTTCAAGTTTTACATTTTATTCTTCTGTGTTTGTTTTTATCCTTTGCAAATCTAGTTGGATTATAAATACTTTATTTCTTGAACAAGACCGTTCACTTCAGTTTTTTTAAAAACATATTCCTTGTTTCCTTGTCCGTCGCCTTCTAACTGTTAACAGGTTTTGAAATCTTCCCCGGTTGGAATCTGCCCGTTTACAATTTTTTATAACTTGTCCACCGTTATCTAACTGTAAACAGTTGGAAACAATCATTTCAATCATTTGTAGTAATGTAGTGCCAGAGGCAAAGTACAATTTATTCCAAATTGAATTATTATTATTATTATTATTATTATTATTATTATTATTATTATTATTATTATTATTATTATTATTATTATTATAAGGTGTTACCAGACATGGTATATCGGGAATACCTATTTTTATAATATAAAATGTTGTGTAAAGAATTTCCATATAAACCTGATCTGTCAGATTTGATCGGGGATACTGATCTATTCTAATTATAAAATACTGCCAGAAATGGCTTGATCGGGGATACCTGATCTATTATTATTATTATAGAAAATTCTGCCAGAAATGGCTTGATCGGGGATACCTGACCTATTGCTATATAAAATTCTGCCAGAAATGGCTTGATCGGGGATACCTGATCTATTGTTATTATATAAAATACTGCCAGAAATGGCTTGATCGGGGATACCTGATCTATTGCTATATAAAATTCTGCCAGAAATGGCTTTATCGGGGATACCTGATCTATTGCTATATAAAATTCTGCCAGAAATGGCTTGATCGGGGATACCTGACCTATTGCTATATAAAATTCTGCCAGAAATGGCTTGATCGGGGATACCTGACCTATTGCTATATAAAATTCTGCCAGAAATGGCTTGATCGGTGATACTGATCTATTATTATATAAAATACTGCCAGAAATGGCTTGATCGGGGATACCTGATCTATTGCTATATAAAATTCTGCCAGAAATGGCTTTATCGGGGATACCTGATCTATTGCTATAAAAATTCTGCCAGAAATGGCTTGATCGGGGATACCTGACCTATTGCTATATAAAATTCTGCCAGAATGGCTTGATCGGGGATACCTGATCTATTGCTACATAAAATTCTGCCAGAAATGGCTTGATCGGGGATACCTGACCTATTGCTATATAAAATTCTGCCAGAAATGGCTTTATCGGGGATACCTGATCTATTGCTATATAAAATTCTGCCAGAAATGGCTTGATCGGGGATACCTGATCTATTGTTATTATATAAATACTGCCAGAAATGGCTTGATCTGGGATACTTGATCTTATTATTATATAAAATACTGCCAGAAATGGCTTGATCGGGGATACCTGATCTGTTATTATTATATAAAATACTGCCAGAAATGGCTTGATCGGGGATACTTGATCTATTGTTATTATATAAAATACTGCCAGAAATGGCTTGATCGGGGATACCTGATCTATTGTTATTATATAAAATACTGCCAGAAATGGCTTGATCGGGGATACCTGATCTATTGCTATATAAAATTCTGCCAGAAATGGCTTGATCGGGGATACCTGATCTATTGCTATATAAAATTCTGCCAGAAATGGCTTGATCGGGGATACCTGATCTATTATTATTATATAAAATACTGCCAGATATGGCTTGATTAAAGCTGCATTAAGTTTTCCAAAGAAAAAATTAAAACGGCACTAATCTAACTAATGATGTTCCTAATGAACAATGTTACATTTGGTTCAACGATAAAAGCTCGAATAAATGCAGAAATCACAATATTTACCCAGCGAGATGCAGCATTTAGGATCTAATATTAGAACATGGTTACGTCATCAAAAACCCGGGTAATTTAAACACAACTTTCAAAACGGTGAAATACGATAAATTAAACACAGAACTTCGTTGAATTTGTCATTTGTGACTTAGTAAGGGATACAAACACCATTTCAAATACATCCGGATATAAATGAAGGACAATTAATGTAATCTGTTATGTTTCACTTTCGGTTCTAGGGTTTTTCCGTACATCCGACATGATCCGTGCGCATGCTCCAAGCTCATAATTACCATCGTAAAACTCTGACCAACCGGTCAGAGGATTCCGTTTATTTACAGCTAAAAGAATGAAATTTTAGAAAATGAATGTCACGGACCGTGGTTAGAAGATATTTTTTAAAAAATATATTTTTAGAAAATCAAAAAAAATTCAGAAAATTGATAACCTTAATGCAGCTTTAACTAGGGATATCTGATATGGAAATATCAGAATTACCTGACATATAATAATAATAATAATATAATAATAATAATAATAATAATAATAATAATAATAATAATTGTAATAAATATCAGGGGCACTAGATCTATAATTGAATATGGTTTTTGTCAGGTGGCAATTTCAGGGTACATTATTTAATTATTTACTATTTTATGAGTCTCTATCTATAGTTTTAAACAAACAAGTAATTAATAGCCTAAAGCGTCTCAAAAAAAAGTAATCATGTGTAATCATGTGCTGTGTTAATCGTTGGTTTTGCATAGTTTTTATAGTTTAAATAAAATTACCGCCATTTTTATTATTCTCATTTGATCATGTTGTTCTAACGAAAGAAGAAATAAAAAGTTTATTGTCCATAATAAATAGTAAAATGAAGTGATGTATATATGTAAATAGTTTTTAATAGTTTATACTTGTATCCTGTGCAAAATTTGCATAACTTAATTGTTGCAAAAATGTTATAGCTGAAAACATGATTGTAGATGTTCACATCTTGTTGAACGTTCTTATAGCTATAAGCACTAAATGGAAATCGAAAATCACAACATTAAGGACATTAGGTATACTTGTTCTTTTTTAACTTATTTACTTACATCATTAAAGTGTTCCAAAACCAGCAACCACTTATAAGCTCGTACCTATTAAATATGAGTTATATTTTACTAAAACGAATGAATTTAAGAGCCGGAAAGTGTTTTTTTTTTCAAACGAATCCATTTGTCTTATTGATAAAAAATCAATCGTACCTAGTATCCTTAATAGTTTGTCACAGAAAACTTAATGCTGATAACTAAGGCAATATTCTTGACTTATTTATCAGGAATAAATGTAAAAAGGTTTAGTCTATTATTATTTAATATCTCTTTCCTCTGGGTCACCTTCAAGTGCTTGGACTAAAATTATACTATGTGTAAACACAATTATAAAGTATTACAATGTTTTTGTTGATTATTGAAAGAAACATTAAATTTTATGTTAAGTAAATTCTAGTGCTTTTGTTTTCCTTTATCTACAAATACCGAAATACAACCACTAAATGCCTTACTGTCAGTATAATCAGTGCTCATACAAAATCGTTAGTTTTATGTTAAGGTGAATTGATAATTTTAAGACATGTTCCGTATTGCTTCCAATGCATTATTTAAAGCTCAGTTAAAACTGTTAATAAAGACAATATACGAGAATCAGTTAGCTTTATAAGCGGATGACCTTTGTATACATTTTCATGTGCTACTTTTGAGTTTTTATGAAATAATACAATTCAAAAATAGCATTTGACAACATAAACAAATGATAAAGTAAAAAGTGAAAAGATCTTTATAAGAAGAAGCCGGTTATACATCGGTGGTCTTTAAAACAGGATTGACTGTCAATTTTTACAGCTAACCATCACTTCTATAATTGTGGTTATTTCTGCTACACTGACATATTTAGAAACACGTGAAGCGTTTCTACCAACCGTTGTTAGGAGTGGAGTGGAGTAATGGTGTTTTACGCACCAGTCAAGAATCTTTCACTTCACGGTTTTGAGGCGGTTGGTTCTGGAATGGTGGAGGAAACCGGAGTGCCCTGAGAAAACCACCGACCTAGGAAGCGAACTGACAAACTTTCTCAAACTAGGATCTGTCCCGAGTTGGATTCGAACCTAGGCGGGGAGAGGCGCTGTGATCAGTAAGCGCGCGCTTTAGACCACTTGGCCACAGAGGCCCCCGTTGTTAAGGCTTTCTAAATCGTATTTGTTTTACAATCAGCTACCCCGCTATGTTTTTTAATTCCATTTGATGTTAAGGGTTTTCGTCTCCGGCAACTGGAGTTTATGAAGCTACAAACATACCCCCGAACTGTAACACACCCCCCAATCCAATCTAAAATCACTTTTACCACAATGTCAAAGTTTATTAATATTAAAACTAATTTCTTAATACATAAATTAATAAATAGCCATATAGCTTGAATGTTTTAAGATGTCTTGTAAATTTATTTTCGATGATAAAAATACTTAGAATTATCTAATGATGGGTGATTAGTGAAATGTAAGAAATGAAATGATAAGTTATTGCTTTAAATCTGTATGGTGTATTCCAATTCTGTTGCCAAAAGAAACGGTGCCAAGAAGCTGCAGATAAAGTAATGATAAGCTCAAAAATTTTAAAGTAACCATTTTGTCTCTATAGGTGAGTGAACTTTAAAACTTAAATCTTACATTTGTTTATAATGAATCAAGACATAACAGATTAACTTAAAGAAGGTTGAAGTTTTAAAATATGAGAAAACTGAAAAATAACATGCTGAAAAACATGTACTTGACCAAAGGGTCTGTAATTTCCGCCTAATACCTGAATATGTAACCGGAAATAGACGTAAAAATAGTTACCGTAAAGACGTAAAAAATAGTTACCGTCGGTTAAGATGATGTTAACGCGATTTCTATTCACGCCGCAAATTTAACGATTGTCGCAACAAATCAGCATACAAGAAACGAAATAAACTTTTACTGAACCGTACTGAAACCAGTAATTAAATGACCAAAGCTTTATACGGACACTGGTACATATTCTGTAACCACTGATATAAACCTTTTTTGATACAAGAATTAAACTACTAATATAACAATCGAAGCTTTTGACCAACACGTGCTTTTAAAACCGCTTACGTATCACTCCAATGTTTAGACGACCACTTAGTACACGTACTGAAACCGCTTAAATATCACTCCAATGTTTAGACGACCACTTAGTACACGTACTGAAACCGTTTACATATCACACTAACTTTAAGCGACCACTTTGTATACGTACTGAAATCGCTTACATATTACTCCAATGTTAAGACGACCACTTAGTACGCGTACTGAAACTGCTTACGTACCACTCCAATGTTTAGACGACCACTTAGTTCACGTACTGAAACCGCTTACATATCACTCTAATGTTTAGACGACCACTTAGTACACATACTGAAACCGCTTACATATCACTACAACGTTTAGATGACCACTTAGTACACGTACTGAAACTGCTTACATATCATTCCAATGTTTAGACGACCACTTAGTACACGTACTGAAACCGCTTACATATCACTCTAATGTTTAGACGACCACTTAGTACACGTACTGAAACCGCTTACATATCACTACAACGTTAAGATGACCACTTAGTACACGTACTGAAACCATTTACATATCACACTAACTTTAAGCGACCACTATGTATACGTACTGAAATCGCTTACATATTACTCCAATGTTAAGACGACCTCTTAGTACGCGTACTGAAACCGCTTACGTATCACTCCAATGTTTAGACGAACATTTAGTTCACGTACTTAAACCGCTTACGTATCACTCTAATGTTTAGACGACCACTTAGTGCACATACTGAAACCGCTTACATTTCACTACAACGTTAAGATGACCACTTAGTTCACGTACTGAAACTGCTTACATATCACTCCAATGTTTAGATGGCCACCTGGTACACATACTGAAACCACTTACATATCACTACAACGTTAAGATGACCACTTAGTACACGTACTGAAACTGCTTACATATCACTCCAATGTTTAGACGGCCACTTAGTACACGTACTGAAACCGCTTACATATCACTACAACGTTAAGATGACCACTTAGTACACGTACTGAAACTGCTTACATATCACTCCAATGTTTAGACGACCACTTAGTACACGTTCTGAAACCGCTTACATATCACTACAACGTTAAGATGACCACTTAGTACACGTACTGAAACTGCTTACATATCACTCCAATGTTTAGACGGCCACTTAGTACACGTACTGAAACCGCTTACATATCACTACAACGTTAAGATGACCACTTAGTACACTTACTGAAACTGCTTACATATCACTCCAATGTTTAGACGACCACTTAGTACACGTACTGAAACTGCTTACATATCACTCCAATGTTTAGACGACCACTTAGTACACGTACTGGTACCGCTTACATATCACTCCAATGTTTAGACGACCACTTAGTACACGTACTGAAACCGCTTACATATCACTCCAATGTTTAGACGACCACTTAGTACACGTACTGAAACCGCTTACATATCACTACAACGTTAAGATGACCACTTAGTACACGTACTGAAACTGCTTACATATCACTCCAATGTTTAAATGGCCACTTAGTACACGTACTGAAACCGCTTACATATCACTCCAATGTTTAGACGACCTCTTAGTACGCGTACTGAAACCGCTTACATATCACTCCAATGTTAGATGACCACCTAGTACACGTACTGAAACCGCTTACATATCACTCCAATGTCAAGACGACCACTTAGTACACGTACTGAAACCGCTTACATATCACTCCAATGTTAGATGACCACTTATTACATGTACTGAAACCGCTTACATATCACTCCAATGTTAGATGACCACTTATTACACGTACTGAAACCGCTTACATATCACTCCAATGTTAGATGGCCACCTAGTACACGTACTGAAACCGCTTACATATCACTCCAACGTTTAGACGACCACTTAGTACACGTACTGAAACCGCTTACATATCACTACAACGTTAAGATGACCACTTAGTACACGTACTGAAACTGCTTATATATCACTCCAATGTTTAGACGGCCACTTAGTACACGTACTGAAACCGCTTACATATCACTCCAACGTTTAGACGACCACTTAGTACACGTACTGAAACCGCTTACATATCACTTCAATGTTAGATGACCACTTAGTACACGTACTGAAACCATTTACATATCACACTAACATTAAGCGACCACTATGTATACGTACTGAAATCGCTTAGATATTACTCCAATGTTAAGACGACCACTTAGTACGCGTACTGAAACCGCTTACATATCACTCCAATGTTAAGACGACCACTTAGTACACGTACTGAAACCGCTGATATAACACTTTTAGTTTTAGGTGGACAATAATAATTGCATGCTATCAATGTATATTATATGTATATCATATACACTCAAAAGATCAAGCTAAATTTACTCCTTGGGCAACCATTAATATCAGAAACAAACTTGTTAACCTTTGTTCAAGATTTAAAAAAAATTGATGTCATAAATATATTATTTACTAATTTCCACAAAAGTATGAAAAACTTTTTTGACAAAAAACACTTTTCGGGAAAGACCAGTGTTCTGTATAACTCTTGATAACAGGCGTTAATTGTCAAAAACATGTACTGTGGTTAACAAAATAACAGACAAACGTTATATGATACTGTGCCTTAAAACACAACCAATGTCTCATCAATAATTCATTCTTTACTATCAGGTCTTTTCTTATTGAATCTGAAGACTTTATATTGTTTATGATGTCATATACAGTTGATCAAGGCAGTTTTGTATTCATATTTAATAAAAAATATCTCGCCTTAAATTCTGCAATAAATAGAAATAAACGTCAGAGAAAAAATAGTGAGTGCAAGTGAGGGCAAGTGTTTTATATCCTTTAATGGCCAAGTGCTTGAATGCAAATTTTCCAAAAGGAAAGAAAGAAATAAAGAAAAAAAGAAAGAAAGAAATTATTGAAAATTGAAAAAAACTTTCGTGACAGTGTAATATTTTACCAGTAAAACACACACACACACACACACACACACACACACACACACACACATTTATTTTACAAGTTCATGGTTCGTTTTTTTTGCAAAATTTGCTTAGAATAAATGATATTCCTTTTTATGGGCCACTGATTGAAAAACTACTGTTGGGGCCGAAGCTCGAATATTATATACTATTGTCATGAGCAAAATTTTCAATTTTTATAAAATGAAGTTTTTTTTAACTAGACGTAAATAGCCACAGCATTCATATTTTACATTTAAAGGATAAACAAGCTCGGGGTTAAAAATGTAGGTTTTAAAGTCATCGGTTTTACTAGCAAGACAAATCAGATAAGCTTCATCGCAGAGCCGAAAAAGATTTTGCTATTTTCAGATATTTTTGGGCACGTCGGACCTACAAGATACACACAAGTTACTCCCCTTATACTGATCAAGCTCAAGATCAAGATGACGCAAACCGGATTTACAAACTGTAGGCATGGTGTTGATGCAACGAAATTCAAAAGCACTTTTCTTGTGTGCCTGTATCCCTCCGAAAATAAATTGAAAAAAAAATTAAATATAAATAAATAAAAATTTCAGTTCCTATTTATTGTTTAGACTGGAAGTAGGAACGGTTCAGTCTAATTTCAGGTATAAATACGTCACAGTCTGTCCATCACTCCAGTAATCATATATTGATAGACATTTATATAACATTATATTACTGATAGATCATGGATTAATCCTGTTAATTCTTAAATATACAACATATGGTATACATAAATACGCACACTATTAGACTCCCACCTAAGTAACTGATCCAAGTTTACCTACCTTGATTATTTAGTTTATATAACCAGACATACCTATTTATTCGATACTTAATATTTTTGCACGTTCCCTAAAGTCTACAATATACAAAATTATCATTTTCCAAGTTATGTGTTGCAAAAGCAAACTGCACGTATATCAACATAAATAAAAATTTTGTGTTAATGAACACTAAAATTTATATTGAGACTAGGTGTCCAGGTGTCCAAGATTTGTGAGAACATGTTGATTTAGATGCGACTCAAAATTCCGTAACTTACAGAAAAAAGCAAAATTACGAATTTTAATAACTCCTTTTTCACTATTTCTCCTTCCCTATACCGATTGCCTTTAAACTACTCTTTCTTCAAGACGTTGTAAACCCGTCACACAAAAAGACGAAAAGGCGAAATGGCACATTAAGCAACCATAGAAAGCTATTACAATTGGGTTTTAAAAGAGCTGTTAATGACCCTGAAAATATCTAATTGACTAAATGAAATTATTTTCTAATCATTTATGATCTGAAAAATAATGAGAGAACAACAATTTAATAATAATAATAATAATAATAATAATAATAATAATAATAATTGTATAACAATCATTACTCGAGGCCTCTGAAGCTTCGGCGACCGTGTAGACTATAACCCCGACTGACCATTCAGAACACCTCTCACCGTTAAGGTTCGAATCCAATTCGGAGTTGATAAAATTTGTAGTATGTTTATTGGATGCATTTGGTTTCTCTGAACGCTCCGCTTTTCTCCATCCTCCTAGAAATGAACGCATTGTCATAGATAAGTGTTAAATCATCAGTATTCCAAACTCAAAATTTTTAACAGAATACCACACAAAACTACTTATTATGATATTGTTCCCCGGGATACGGAATTTTCAGTTCAGACCTATTGGTCCAATCAGTCTATTTGCTTCTGAACGCGTTGAGGTAAAAGAAACAAATTTATCTATTTTTAAAATAATGATAAGGCGTTTATGTAATAAACATGTCCAAAGAAGAAGTATTGTGGCATACTAATTATGTTTAAAATGTTAAAAAGAGTAACCGTGTAGTCCATAGATATATGATATTATACCATTAAATTAAACGATAAACGGATTGTCTATTATTGGAAGTTTGGTGGAGTTTGGGGTGTAGTTAAAATTATTTTCGTCAGTCTATTTTACACATTGGCTTTGACTGTGTGATTTGGTAATTACAATATGAATGGGATCTAAATCACAGAAAACAAAGCAAAGAGGAAGAATAATTAAATATAGATAGTTTGTCAATATAGCACTTTCTAAGGGTTGTTTGGTTGATATGTTATTTATTGTCGCATCGGAATTTTTTCCTTGCTATTTACGAAGAGAATAACTTAATATGTGGGAGTAAGTCAGTATGCCGTGGGCAAACATAACAATCACATTATCCTGACAGCAGGTGGACCAGTTGATATTTGGTCGTTGCCGAGCGACAGACTTGGACCCAAAATCTCAAATTTGTATGTCTTATGTATAACCCCGTCAAAGTTGAAACCTACGACCTTGAGCTCTCGAAGCCGAAGCACTTCCGCTGTGCCACCGAGGCGGTCCATCTTCTTAATGGCTCTATTTTTCAATACAAAGTTTTCAAAAGCACGTCTTTTCGCAAACTAATTTGAACGGAGGTAACTTAGGTGCGGGGTTGTCAATTATTTGTATCGATATACAAATAAAATTATACTCCAATAATTGACGATTATGCCTTCACAATAACCCATTGGTCTATTTTGATGAAGCTCCGATTGAGCTTATATTTCACAGAAACTTACCAATCCAAAAGGTTTGATGTGGTTACTGTGACAGATTTATGAATTACACACATGTTATTAATTGTTAGTTTATATCAAGCCTGGATAAACTTGACGGGTGATAGTAAATACATATTATATAAATAGATAATCCGAATCAAATCTCAGACTCTTATTTCATTTCAAATTCTAGGTTTCATTTATGTCAGAACTCATTTAAAACGGCACAAATATCAAGATTTGTATTCCAAACCCAAATTTTGATTTAGGTAACTGTCAAGATTAACATCTCTCCCGTTAGACTGGAACTTGTTGTTAATTGTTTATTAACTCGAACTGTCTATTTTATATACTATAAGAATCTATTATATAGGTCAAGAAGGCTTTACTCATTTACGTTGGAATGTCATGGTAAACTTCATTAAATTTGTGAGAGAGAAAAGTATGATAATGCCAACAAACGAAATTTGGCGCGAGTTCGCGATAGCAGTCGTTTGTATAAGCTTGTTTTTGAAACAACGCCAATGTATCGTTTTGCCGCATCACCTGGGACAGTTTGAACTGCCTTGGTATTATAAGGTCAGCGTCATATTTACAAAATGGACTCTATAATATATATAAAAAGTCAGAGAGAGAGAGAGAGAGAGAGAGAGAGAGAGAGAGAGAGAGAGAGAGAGAGAGACGCATAACAGCAGAGAGAGAGAGAAAGAGAGAGACGCATAACAGCAGAGAGAGAGAGAGAGAGAGAGAGAGAGAGACGCATAACAGCAGAGAGAGAGAGAGAGAAAGAGAGAGACGTATAACAGCAGAGAGAGAGAGAGAGAGAGAGAGAGATGCATAACAGCAGAGAGAGAGAGAGAGACGCATAACAGCAGAGAGAGAGAGAGAGAGAGAGAGAGAGAGAGAGAGAGAGAGAGAGAGAGAGAGAGAGAGAGATTCGCATAACAGCAGAGAGAGAGAGAGAGAGTCGCAAAACCGCATATCTTGAATTTCATTGCAGTTGTCCATCAATATAATTACTAAATCATGTCGGTTTGACACCGTCGTGGTAAACTTAAGATAATCTTAGTCTTTCCTTATCTGGTTAACATCATTGGATAAAATAATAACATTATACTTGTCAAATGTTTAATACCTTCTGCATCATGTGAAAATTAATCACAAAACACCTTAATTAATATTTTATCGATTTTTTCCCAGAAGAATGTACTTATCGGTAGTTATTTTATAGAAGCTATATCTGCATGAATAATAAAATGATCAATTCTAATATACATGTGTGTTTTATCTGTACAGGTTAAATTAAAAATTTGATATTTCAATACAAATTCAAGAATTACACATCCCAATTTACCTGAATTTTTATTTTAATTATCATATTACATTATCAGCTAGAATTTTGTCAAACTGTCACATGAACGGTAATTTTTTTTATTTACAATAAATACGTCACTTTTAAAGTACATGTGTATTATCTAAAGTGTCATGTGCAGAATTTTGAAAATTCCTTTTTGTAAAAATTCAAAATTCTGCACATGATAAAGGTAATGAAACAATATGTCAATTGTATTCAAATTTGAGCATTTCAACAAATGTTAATGAAGAAAAGCAACGACATTAACATTTTTACTGCACAAACATAATCACGAAAACATAATCAAAATGTATGAAGCATTCTAAGATAACTTTTGCCAGAACATTTGATGTAAAATTTGTCAAATTCTGTTTTATATTTATCTAGTTTTCATTGTTAACCGAATTAACTTCTACCAACAAAAATAAACTTTTTTACAAACGTGGGAAAAAAAAGACGGAGGAATAACGAAATAAAACTATAACTGTTGTAAATTTTCTCGTAAATTATAATAACACAGGAAATAAATGATATGAAGATATTAGATTTAACCGTTAATAACGAATAACGGCTAGTTTGAATTTCAATGGTCCGTATAACGTGGAACAAACCCAAGGCGCGGCACTGAGGTCTTTATAGAGCTACCATTGACATACTGATTGGTGTTTGAGTTGAATTCAGGCGTTAAAGACCCATGGGTCTACGGACATAGATTTGTATGTTTATGTCATTACAAAAATAATTAACTTTATGCTGGGACATCTTTATTCTTAACAAACACACTTACCACTTTCGGTTGTTAATTTGCGTGAAATAAATTCGAAAAAAATTTAATCAACGGTATCAGATACATTAAACAAAAACAATAATAACAATTTTACATCATCATCATCATCGTCGTCGTCGTCATCATCTTCATCATCATCATCATCGTCGTCGTCGTCGTCGTCGTCATCATCATCGTCATCATCATCATCATCATTATAATCATCATCATCATCATCTAGTAATTATGCACTAACAACAACGACATCGATAAAGTTAAAATATACTTTGTTAAGCTTTCAGCAATGCGGTTTCTGTAGGCTAAGTGACTTTATGATTTTTTTTTTATTATAAAAAATGCAAATAATACAATGAAAACAGTGAATGACAAACTATACAAATATAACTGAAGAAGTCTCTTAATAGACAAGTATCCCCAATCTTTACCTCTTCGCCATATGACCTACTGGGCGAAATCAAAGGTTTGACTTATTGACCTTGACCTTCGACCTACAAACCTTAATGTGGCATGTGACACATCGTCTCATGTTGTTGTAAATTTGTATCCAAGTTCAATTAAAATCAATCCACAGATGTTAAAGACATTGAATGGTCACAATAATTGGACCGCAAGGATGATTCCTATATATCCCATTAACTTCGTTTGAGGGTTTCAAAAACAGTGTCATATGCTACTTTTGAAATTTTATGAAATAATGCATTCAAAAGGAAGCACATGACAATTATATAATGCATTCAAAAGTAGCACACGACAATTGTATGACAACGTTATGTTCGATTTGTTTCCTTTTTTAAATTTAAATTCAGGATTAAAAGTCAATAATCTAAGGAAACACAAAAGAAAGTTGGTCAGTTTTTTATCATTATATAAATATCAATAAACATCACATGTAAAATATAGAATAATTCTATTCTATTGAACACGTCTTTAAACAAAAAAGAGAGAAAATTAGAAAAACAGTTTTCATTCGCGTGCTGTTGTATAATTATTAATTTTACACGCATGCCCACTTGTGGCGGTCGGTAGTAGCGGCTGTCTTTTTATGCATAATTATAACGTACTACAAACCATATTGAAATGCTTTTTAGTGATGTATGCGTTGAGTAATTAGGACACGTATTTTACCATTATTTTGGTAATATCATCTGTTGTTTGGTGTTAAATGGCGTCACAGATCGACTGCTTTTTCATGTCAAACATCCATGCAGAACGTGTAGATGTTAATAGCACAGCTTCCACAAAAATGAGTTTTGCAGAAGTTCTCTATGTGCCGAAGTTTTCCGGTACAACTTGTACAGACAAGAACAACCTTGCCACTTCAAAGAAAAGTAAATACGATTAACGTATTTTTTCAAATGAGCCATCTTATTTTTTGATTAATAGCTGTAAGATTTCAACTTTTAAGAACCACAGTTGTCCAATCTTCTTGGGGTGTCTTAGTGTGAATGATTCTTTAATATATATATATATATATATATATATATATTTAATATATATATAGTGTGTGTGTGTGTTTGTATGTGGGTATGCATTGAAAACAGTGAAGTCATCATTTTGTATCTTCTTTGTAACGCTTTGTTTCAAATCGTAGTTCTCATTAAGTATCGTGTGTTCTAAGAGCAACCATTTAGTGTTAAAAGCAGTATAATAGGTGTTCGGTTTTTTGCTTTACAAGTACAGAGACTCCACTCAGACACCCTTTGTTTTAATTTATTATCTTACCATGATAAAACAAATATACTCATTAACAAGTACTTGTATACAGCAATTATATAGTTTGTTCTATAATTAGAATGAATTATGTTTAGAATTCAATGTATTCGTTAAGGCACAAAAAATGCAGTAAAACTTGTTATATTTATCACCTCAATATAAAAACCAACTGTCCATTAAGACCAGTGTATTTAAGTCCCTTTGAGTTATATAACTTCTACATATATCAGGAAAATCTATATATAAAGGTGATTTTTCTTAGGTCAAGTAGGCGATCATTATACACAAGAGTAACTGTACTTATATATGCATTTACAAGTTCAGCTACATGCGACTTTATTCTTTTGATTATGATTAAAATTTGAATATGACAAAACTTTGGTAAACAGAGTCAAAATAAAATCTATCACAATTTTGAAATACACGTGTATTACATTTGCTCTGATTTTATTGTCAATAGAACAAGGGGAAGTTTGAAAGGGTACTTTGGTTGAAAAACTTTGTCTCAGAACAGAGAAAGTTGACTGTATAGTTACCAAACTCTTTTGTCAAAATGATTTTAAGTTAACTGTACTATGTTTATCTTAGAAAAAACAATTTTTCCATTGATTACGGAATAGCATTTCACAGTTTTCCGAAAAAAGGTGTTTTTCGGGAATTTGCGACGACGTAATTGTTGTCAAAACGATCTGTATTATCATTTGATAACTAGCAAATCTCATTGTGGAACAGTCTTAAACAGCAAATTCTAGAACTCGAAGAAGCATTCCAGACTCGTTGAATGACTGCAAATACCATCAACAGCAGCAACAATGAATTATCCCTTAAACAAAAGAAACATTATATGTCTCTGTTTGTATCATATATTTATACTCTACACCTTTGTTTATTATTTCTGGATAAAACCTGTGCATATTTAAGTCAAGGTTCAAGTAGCAAACACTAATCATGTTGACATATTGTTTACAATGTATATCAATGTAGAAAGGATAAATAATTGTAAAATGTAAATCCATATATATATTATAGATCACCTGTTTAATTGTGCTTTCCTTTCAAGAGCTTATTATTTGTACTGGCTTAAACCGTTTGTGGCTTTAAAAGGCTGCAATAATGTTTACACAACCTTAAGCAATAATTTAATCACTCAATCACGTTAATCACTCAGTAACTCTTATCTTTGCTCTCAGTTCCTTTCTAAACATGTACTGATCACTTCATAATTAATTATTGAGGGCTATCCTGTATGATTAGCTACATTTCTATTATTGGATTTTTATCAATGTATATCCAATTTTCATATAAAATAAGCATAGGTTTAACCTTTGATAAAAGATAGCATGTTTCAAGTCTCTTAGTTATCTATGCAGCATATGTAAAAAAGCAGCGACATCTTTCAATCACTTTTAATTCATTTAAATTGCCTTCTTAATTTTTAGTTAGCTATTTGTTTGCTGAACTAGGCTACAGCCATTAGTGTTTATGAAAGGTAAAGAATGCAAGCATCCACCAGTAAGCCTTTATATGTTTATTATTGAAATGATCATTATATAAACCCTACGTCTTCTGCGATATACAAAATCACATGTTCGTCTAAAACAAAGGGTTCTGTTTTAAGGCTAAGAGTTTTACTTGTGCATGTTTCTGACTGTGGAATGTCATAAGGTTTATTTCATATGTCACAGTAACCAACTAGTTGAACATCTTTATTTAAACCGACTTTGGTTATTATTCTTTGTTTGTTATTAGTTTTATGGTTCGATCATTTTTCAGAATCTTTTTTCCAAATTTATGCATGTTTGTTACTGGTCTGTACATCGTATCATGTATTTTTCTCTATGGTGACTACCAATCAACTACTTCTAAATCAAAGCACATAAAGGTCAGATGATACAGTGTTATATTTTTCATCAGACGTGTGTGGTTCCGTAACTCGCGAATACACAAACTTCCTCTGATCTGAGAAACGCTTTTCCGACCGAAAGACCTGTTCAAACGTCATCTGTATCATTGGACAATAAAATCAGGGTAAATGTAATTGCTGTTTTGCTTGTAGTTTTATATAACATAATTTAATCTAAAAAGACTAACTGCATGTACTGGCTTTCTATGTATGAAATAAGCGTACATGCTGATAAAAAGCTATTTATCATGATCAAAGCTCGCCCGTTTGAATGATAATCATAGCCCCGGAGTCTGCACCTTTCTACATGGGTCATTCTAAGGAATCTCTGCTCCTGCGCCGGTCTACATGGGTCAACATGATTAATCTCTGCTCTCTATCGGTTTAGTCAATTCATATCTTTTAAAGTCATTTAAGTTGCGAAGTCATTTTAGACAAACTCTATGTAATTGATATATTATATACAAGCTATGTGATTGCATTCACAAGTAACATTCATTCAAGTGTATAGTTTTTGAATGTGTGTAACATATTCTTGTGTGAGTTAACAAGTGCAAAGAAACTGAAAACCACTCAAAATGAAAATACAGGATAATAAACGAGTTTTCTAAGCATGTACTTGTGCATGCTAATTAAAATGAAGGAGAAAAAGTTCTTTAGAGTCATTAACAACTATTACTATAGTGAAAACAGTGCCAAGAAACGTGAATTAAACCACTCCTCCTGGACACTATGATCTTATTCTTCTAGTAATGTCATGTGATCGATTTTTTTTTATAATTTTTAAATGAATTATTTATTTTTTTATTATTGAAATTCATAAAAATTCATAAGACACATGGTTTTTTCGTTTCCCGTCTGACGCCGTTATATTAATGTAAAATAAGTGTAAACCACACCCTCTGGACATTCAGTAATGTTCTAGTGTCTCACATTGCCGTCCGAAGTCACGGTTTTGCATAATTTGTTCACAGGATGTAAAGGTTTATACATGTACTTTGAATTTGTAAGATTGTTTTGATGTCTTCTTGAAGTATCTTGCTGTATCTGTTTGATCCAGTAACAACTTACTTTGATACATTTCATATGATTTGATTTTACTTTGAAAACTTTTGACAACCTTTCAAACATATGTACATGTGTGTATTTCAATTAACACCAAAAGCACTTCAATAGGTCAATGAAAATAATGACTGGGCTAAGCGGACTTTCTTTTATGAAGTCTAGGAAATTATTCTTTGGGAAAAAAGTTTCATGTAATGCTTTTGAATGCATTATTTTATAACAATTTAGAGTATCACGCGATATTACCTTTACTTTATTTAGTGATAAAAAGTTCAGAAAAATATACCTTTAAATTATTATCTCTGGTTTTATTTAAGACTTTCATCTGGTTTGACGGTAAGAAATCTTACATGCAAACAGTACAATTTATTATAAATAACTTAACGAATAACTACCCTTTTCTTTTTTTTCTTTTTATGTAATAAAATATATATTTATATAATATATAATATGTTTTGACACACATACATATATCTAAAATGACAGAAAAAAAATCCAGTTTAAAGAGAAAAAAACGTTCCAGTCTAAAATTGCTTTCAGATTTATTAAAACAACTCTGTAATATATATATATACTTCAATATACATGCGTTATTGTTATTTTTATTTACTTTATAATAAAAAGTAATTAGTACTAATTTCTATTTACTATTAGACTGGGGTTGAACAAACTCTTTGTACTTGTATCGTAAAGTTGTAAATTTTACACTTCTAGAACTCTGGAACATCTATTCCAAATTTCAAACATCTTTAATTGTGGTTTTGACGTAGATTTTAGTAATTAGGCAGAAGTTTTCAACACTCTAACTGTGCTTTGTTCGAAGGTGCGTGGTAATCTAATCAGCGGCTTACAGCACAATGAGATAAACAAGCACTAAGTCTTTTGGATTAATGCCACCAAGTATTTTGGAGTTGGTTAGTGTCGTGATTTCTGGCAATAAAAGGTTTAACTTCCTATTGATTATTATATGGACATTGCATGTGGTCCTTGGTTGTAGGAATCGTGTAAACAACATATCCGATACATCTCATTTGTAATAGCAATAGATACACTCTTGAAACGATCAAAAGATTTGGTATCATAAGTCATAAGTTGAATAAATTCATGCATATGGTTTAAAATCTCTCTTTCTCTCTCCAAATATTTTATGTTTATTAAGGTTGACAGGAGACATAACGAGAATAAAAGTGCTTTAATAAGTATGTGTAAATTTTCAAACAGACCAAAAATGATGTTATGTGAAAGCTGTGGTATAGTTTCTTATCAAAGACTTAATGTCTTTTATGTCAATTAATTGATTTCCAAAGCATCGTCACTTCCCTATATCTTAGCTTATATCCAGATGTCACCGTTTATTAGATAATAATAAATAGGTTATGCTGCTAAGTGTCTTAGGAATTAATGGATCTCTTTCGCTATAAAATTCGAGTTGGCATAAAACTATATTTTTTTATATTCATACAAAAAATAAGATCATAATTTTTTTCTTTAGTGCATTATTTTATTTTAGACACAAGTGACTTGAAGAACATATGAATGTTCACAAAAGCTTAACGTTACCTGGATGATTACCTCGTTTCGTTTGTAGTTTTGTTTTTCAGTTTCACAATATAACGCATTCCAGTTACAAAGAGTTACCGGATAATTAATTTTATTTTCAAAGAGTCAAAAGGCTCAGATTCTTTTTATCAATTTGTAAGTGTTTTGATGTGTGCATTCTTAAAGCAGCTAATTACATCTGTGGCAGATGAATAGCTTAAACTGACCGCTTTTTTCGATCATTATAAAAATGATTCAATAATAATTATTTAACAATATGCTGTGTATAGCAGTTTAGTGCAGCGTATGTTATGCGTCACACGTGTCTCAAACATGCACATTGTCGGTACTTGCACAATAGGTTACGTGGTACAGTTTGTTCATGTATTTAAAGTACAATGCAGATTTATGAAGCAAACTGTAGCTGAAAAATATGCATTTGTTAATAGCCAATTCAAACAATCAAAACACTTAATTTATAACAATTAATTAATAACAAAACTTATAAAAGCAAATGGTTAGCTTATTTATTTATTTATTTATTTATTTATTTATTTATTTATTTATTTATTGAGGGCTATGGCCAACTTCTTGTTTTGAGAACCAGGGGTCCCAAAACACAAAACCTTGTTCTAGATCAACGGCGTGTTTTTGAAATGACACATTCGTTTCTTAGTTGCTTTATGCAAGAACCAATTGCAGTATTAATATGTGGCAATACCTTCATAAATTTCGGTACAAAAACTCCATGTGAAAATGTACCTTAAAATTTCTGTCAATACTATAGAAAAACATACTGATTAGAAAATATACCAATATGTCAGCAAATGTCTTTTTTTATCTCAATCTATTGTTTTCGAACCACATGCTTTACATTAATGATTGAAAACTTGAAGTATCACCAAACTCATTTATTACGGATATTTATACAGAACCTTTATATTTTTACAAAGGTAACGTGTAACTCATCATTCTGTCATACAGAAGATAATGTTTTACTGAATGCAGATTAAATCATAAAACCTTCAAACATTTTATGGGCGCTTGTTATCTTAATATGAAAATATAAACAAAATAACCAACCAAATTGTCTGCAGAACGAAAGATATGTACAGGATCTGTGTATTGTCTTGTCGATGGAACATTTATCCTGGTCTGTACAACTCCAGGTAGCAAGATAAGTTCTCAGCTGCACCGCTTCCTCTCAATACAAATTGGTTTATTGATGCCTACAGGTGTAATATGAAAGAAACAAACTGATCCGTCAAGTAACACTGCTGACGGATGAAATATCCATAAGATACGTATTTTTTTTAAAAAAGACAATAAATGTAAATGTACCGGAAATTCGTGGATCGTCTGCCTCCCACACAGGAAATCCATTTATTTCCTTCTGGTTGCCTTCCCTATACACGCCAACGACCTACACTATCGATTAATGCTCAAATATACACTTAAACAATTCCAAATATGAGGAGGGAATTTTCGTAAATGGGTCTTGTATGTTCTTCAAATGGACATGCATTGCTGATACAAGTGCAGGTCAGTGAGCCGGTCATTTACTATAAGCTTCATTCCCTCTGTTTGAAACATGCAAAATATCAGAAAAATATCGCAATGCATGCATAATGGTTTTTTTTTTTTTAATTTCCAAATTTCATTTGTTGTGTCATGTTCCTCATTAATTTGCTGTTGCCAGAAACATAAATGTAGTTCAAAGAAAAAAGCATAAATATTTTGTAATTGATAATTGTAGATTACAATTTTTGACAAAAAGGTCTGGTTTTTTTTTTTTTTTTTTTTTTTTTTTTTTTTTTTTTTTTTTTTTTTTTTTTGATGTTTGGGGCCTTCGTATATACGATAACATTACAATTGGTTACCATTAATAACTTTAAAGTGTCTGATCATTTCGGGAGTTTTAAAACATGTGATGTCCTTTTGTTTTTTTTTTTTTTTATTTCGTTTGTTCTCTTTATTCATTTATTTATTTATTTTTGGAATCCAGAAAGAAAATACATCGGATATCTGACGGACACTGCACATTATTAACCAAAGTGTCGATTGTATTGTGTTTGTTCGCCGCGTGATATCTTATAACTTTTTTGTGGAACCTCTGTTTTTATTGGATATCATCAAACCACATATGTTGACTCTTTCCTGCGGGATGGCGTTATTTTGTAAACGTTTTCAGAACCGTTCCACACACACATGTACTAGGGTATTGTTCACGTAGTACTTGTATTAGTGCATAACTTGTGTACCTGTTACAAAACATTAAAAATATGATGACACACTTTGTCTAGACAGTGCACGTGTATTCAGGCAAATAATGTAGTATATCAAATTATACAAGTATTGTCTTAAAAAAGAAATAAAAAATAAGTTAATAGTAAAATTTATTGATTTAAATCACAGACAATTTTTAAAAAATAATTTCTTGACAATTAGATGTTACCAAATTCAGAAATCAGAGCATTTCGTTTGTGTTACAGCGATCTATAACCAATAATGGCTATTTATAGCCTGGGGAATGTCTTTCGAGTGCAATTTCATAATTTATATCGCTTCGAAAGATGATTGCAATTTCTGATAAATGTATTTTTTATACCAACAAGAACATTATAAAATGTGTCCTGGAGAGAAATTAATTGAAAATTAGTTGGTAGGAAAAAATAGCAATCAATGAGTGCTTTGTATTCTATATAGACAAGCGATTAATTATTGTCTGTAGGTATAGCCATTTAGTTGGTTGCACAGTGACATTTTTACAATCAAATTCGGGATAATCATTATTTAAAATTCATTAAAATTAACACTGCTGCCAAAAATATTAAATTACACATGCAACTATCAAAAAGAGCTTATAATATGTCCTTTGTAGTTGTGAATTTTTTTCGACCTATTCTCACCACATTCACCAAGTTTTTTTGGCAATGACTGTTTTTAATCACATATTGCATAAATCAGCTTTAAATCAACATACAAGTCCTGTTTTTAATTTTGCCATTATTTCCCGTAATGAACGTTGTTAAGTGACGGTGGGTACAAAATTCAACCGTCCTTGTAATACTTTTGATTGAGACCGAACGATTAAAGAAAGTGTACCGGGCATTATGTATATAAAAAGGTCCAACGTTTTGTAGAACTTTTAGCCAGCCATAACGGGTACCGGACATAATGGGAATAGAACGGTCCAACGTTTTGTAGAAGTCTTAGCCAGCCATAACGGGTACCGGACATAATGGGAATAGAAAGGTCCAACGTTTTGTAGAAGTCTTAGCCAGCCATAACGGGTACCGGACATAATGGGAATAGAAAGGTCCAACGTTTTGTAGAAGTCTTAGCCAGCCATAACGGGTACCGGACATAATGGGAAAAGAAAGGTCCAAAGTTTTGTAGAAGTATTAGCCAGTCTGCTTTATTTTGCATTAAGGAGGAGAAAAGTTTAATATTGGTGTTTTACGCCCAAGTCAAAATTCTCTCACTTAAACCAAGGCGGTCACTTTTTGGACTTTGGAAGACATCGGAGCACCGAACAAAACCATCTATTTTGCATTAGTGACTACAAATGAAAAAGGTTATTCTACATATGGGAAATTTTTAAACTTTTATTAAATAAAATATTAAGATTTTCTCATTTGAAGAATTCTGAGTATTTTATGTTATTAAAATTAAAAAATTCGCACATTATACTAGGTCTATCATTTAGTTACTATGAATAATGGCAAAACGGGTTAGTTGTACTTATGCATTGTAGTACATGTATATCGTATTTGTTCCTAGTTTTTACACATTTTGCATTAAAATTTGTTTTCTGTTTTTTGACATTACGTGTTTGACAGCACGTAATGATTTAGAACGTACGATAACAATGTATGATTTATCATTGTCTAACCAGATTATCTAAGTTGTTTGTTAATCTTTGTTTATCTAATGTTACGTCTCTAACAATTACATAATTTTTAAACTTATATCTTTTTTTCTTATGAGGTTGCTTTTCTGCTAAGGTTCCTCTTGCTCAAAGAAAGAAAGACAACTCTGCATAAGAAAGAATATATATACATATATATATATATATATATATATATATATATATATATATATATATATATATATATATATATATATATATATAGTGAAAACTTCAATGCAGCATACCCCAACACATCATTGAGAAATCCATCACTTGTCTTATTTAGGTTGTTTGCAAGTGTTCATCTACTATTCGGTCTCTATACTGAATTTAAATTCACTAACTGAATGCGTCTGACAAAATCTCGTGAAAGTTTTACACTGGTATTTTTGTTTTCTTTTGCTAGAAAATCTCTTTTAAATTACAGCTTTTTTTTCAACTGATACGGAATAGTAATGAGCAATTTTTAAGTCTGGGTTTTTTCACAATTCCTTTGTTTAGTCCGATCCGTTTGTAGATACGTTCTGATATTTAGAAACCAAAAATAAACAGCAATTGAAAACAAGAATTAAAAAGAATAGAATAAATAAAACAAGACCAAGGAATCACGAATGAGACCATAAGTTATAATACTCTAGATTTAGACGGACTTAATATAATACAAGGTGCTGTGTTATAAGTACAATCACAAAGTGTTACACTTGATTTAGACTTACCAATCACCTTTAACAAGTAATCTTTTTTGTTGTGTGAAATAATTCCGTCATGATGACGTAAAATAGTTAAGAAAAACGTATATTTATTTGTTTTGATGATTCTAGGTTTTGTGCTAATGACTAAAACAGGTACCTGAAACGAGTCCAATTTACTTTTTTAAAAAAATCATGGTTGACTTTCTAATCAAAATTCCAGTATGTTACAAGTGGTATACATACCACTGTTATCATACGGGAAATCGTTTCATAAAGATTCCCGGTAGTACAACTGCATTGTAAGATATGAAACCGGTATGCGGAATTTTTACGGATTTCATTAAAAACTAACTGGCGTAGAATGTTAATGATCGTGTAAAGAGTAAAACCTACAAGAAAGTCTAGGTTGTAAATTCTTTAGAAAATAGAAAAACAAATAAAAAGATTGTTACAAAAGATGCGTCTTCACTATAAAATATACAATAAACGGTTGTCTCAATCTTTTTATCTGGCCGGATCTTAATTGGTATAACTTTAATATCCCAAGTCTTATTAATAGCCGATTGGCTTTTTGTTGAAGGATGAAAAATAATGAACTTGTCTTTTCCAATTTGTGAACTAATCAGTGTTAGGACCCATGAAACAAGGATTTTAAAAATACTTTAATTATTTGTTCTTTTTGTCTCTTTTACGATGGTTGTAGATGAAAGGGAAGGAAGCAATTTCCTATTAGTTATAGAAATAGGTAGATAATTAAAATAAATGTTAATTAAATAGCAAAGAATTATTCCTATTTATTGTTGAAGTTATTGTCAGGTCCACTATATAATTAGTTGTAAACAACATTAACTTCCCGTTATAAGTTCAACCAAGAAAAGGTTTTGAGACATATAATAGGTTCTTAAACAGACAATTTGGATCCCACGTTTATAATAGAGGTTTAAAGTCCATTGTGATGAATTTTTATCAGAAGCTAACAGTCGGCGTTGTCATAAAGACCGAGCGGTAAAGGCCTTCAAGCTCATGGCGTTTCAACGCTGTGGGTTCGTTCCCTCGATCGCAAATGAAAAAGATTTTTCTTCTCGTAGGCCCTTACAGGTTGGTTTGGAACCAGTATTATGGACTGAAGGATCTGTGACAATGTAGGAGAGCGTAAAAACACTCTCAAGAACGCCAAAATGGCGAACTTGTACAATGACGATCTCAATAACTTAACGCATGCACCACATGAACTTTGTCTTTTTAAGAAAAGCTGAAAAATTGCTGATGTGACGTAGTATAACAATTAACCGACCAACTAGTCTATAAGACATTCAAAACTAGCACATGATAAATTATCAGTGGACAGTCTTATATACATGGAGTTTTATATGACCCGTTTATTAATAGAAGTGAATTGACAATTTGAAAGAAAAAAGGGATGGTCGTAAGTTTTAAAGAAGCAAGATTCAAATATAACACTTGACACTTTTGAAGAAAATTAGCCTAGTATAGAAAACATGGTTAAAAATACGTTTCGAACACTTGAAAACATGTCCGCTTGGCGATTGCTATAAACTGTACAAGGTCATGTTGCTTTGCAAGTTTTATGTAAATTTTAAGGCTACTACACAAAGTATTGAATGGCATTTCAACGCTACATGTAATGTTCTGTCAAAGTCTTATAAACAGTGGACTTACTAAGTTCGTTTGTTTTGTTTTTCTCTTCTTTAACACGGTTGGTACTTGTAAAAATGCAGTTCTTTCTGGTTCTAGTTATGGCCTAGATGTGTTTTATTTTATTAAATATTTCTTAAAATATTGTCACCTTTTTGTTTCGATTCATGATGAAAGGTATGTGATTTTTATTTGTCAAATCAAGCTTGTATTTGACTTTTTTTGTTCATTAAGCATTCGATTATGTTTAAATGTTGTTATCTGTTATCATTCACTACCCATAGCATCATTAACCCGTTTTTATAGAGGTTAAAGCTGCATTAAGTTTCACTAATATATAAAAGGGCATTTTTCTTAACTATGCCTCTTGTGAAAAATATAATACTTGGTTTCAAGATTAAATATTTACTTACGTTGAAATTACTACAGTTTGATCACGTGATTCTTTATCAAAAACGAGAATACGTCAATTTATATTGAAATCAATTTATTTTTGAAAAATATTGTTTTTTTCACTAATGGGTAAACTTAATGCAGCTTTAACAAATTTGTTAAAAAGCGCAGGATAGTATGAACAAAATATATGTTAACATGGCCTAAAATAGATCAACCCATAAAGCCAAGCACAGAGATAGGTGAGATGTCTTCAGTCTCACCTGCCAAAACCTACGGTGAGGTAAGATATACTTCAGCAACAATGAAGGTTATAAGAATTTGACTATCATCAGTAAACTCGATGTTTTATGGTCTTGTTGTTGAAGGCACAACAGATAACCGACGATACTTAATTAAAACAACAGAGAATAACTAATCTGGTAACAAAGTACGCAATGGCGGGGAGTAAGGATTACTTTGAAAACAGACTTTATTTATTTCTAGCCCATTACGAGATGTGTGGATTATCACGCCGATCTTTGTTTTTTTGTGACATCTTGTCAATATAGTACAACACGGTGCCAAGTAAAACTGTTAAACACCCTCAGCTAGATGTACTTCTTACGTTTACATTGTATTATATGTTAGATGAAACAATAAATCAATTTTTTATAAGTTACGTGATTCTAGCTGTATCTTCCAATCTGCAAACAGTAGGAGCACCCAGAAACATTGGTCAACGGCCAAGTTTAATCTTGTCTGCTGGCATTTCTTATCACAAACTAATGCACTCACAACTCCAGCGTTCTACCGGGATAAAATAGAACACTAATTAATTATGACATTTTCGCAATTAAAAACACAAAATATTGAGCAACAGACACCTTATATCATAGAAAAAGAATCATTTTTGTTTATATAAACCGAGAGTTTTCAACCATATTATCTAGTTCCGTTTCAGGTAAGTAGGAAGTATGGCACACCTTAGCTGATAAACCACTTTTGAGTTACTCCTAAATGGAATAGAAGCCATACGTACTAAAACGTTCATGTACCGAATGGTGTAATGCTCGGTGTGACCGTACTATAAAATTCTATATATTTTAATTATTTTGCTCCTTTTAATTTCATTCAATTTACACACAATTACATAATTAATCAATTGTTTAAAAGCTTATTAAAACAATGGCAGTTTCATTTTAAACGACTGAGACCAACCAGGACTTTACGTCATAATCTGCAAGGAATTTAAGCTGTAACAAGATAACCCGCTGATACCTGCCGTACAAAGAAAATATTTTTGTTTTTATCCATTTCAGAAGAAGCCGTATTCATGCTCATATTGAGATTAATTACAACTATTTTAGCTTGTACTAAACTTTCATTTCGCAATTCAAGGTGATTTTTAGTACAAAAGAATTTGATTGGTGTCTGGTGATTTCAAGTAAAATGGCGAACATTTCAATTATCACCAGAGGCAACAATTAAATCGGAAAAATTTACGTACTTTTGGATTTTTAGGTTTTTTTTCATTCATTTAAATTGTTTTTAATTAGAATTTGTTAAATAAATTTGTTCAATTTTATTGTCATTATTATTTTCAGAAAATATTTATTGTGAAACATTGCACATGGTGTTTTTAGTTTAAACGAAGTAAACGAACTTGTTCTTAAAATAATTCCAAGAGATAATAAACTTGCTGTATTCGCCAAAAGCTGACGAATTGCTGGTTCGATGTTAAATAACATTACAATCAATGAATCTTAGCATTAGTGTTGTCCGTACATAATAGTATCTTGTTCTAATGGCGTGTTCAATCCTTGTTACACACGCGTAACTTTTCTTCTACCACTTGCAAATTTATAAACAAGCAGTTTGGGTTATTATTTAAATATTGACATATATTCATCAACACAATTAGTTTTAAACAACTTATTTAACCAGTTTTAAACGGAAATCACATACATTGGAGGAATTTATTTTTGAGTTTTTGGTTTATTTTGATCAGGGCATATTGCAGCGTTACCACCAATAATAGAAACCCTAGTTACGTTACATAACCACCTGTTGTCGTACATGATTTGCTGCTTACATTGTCTATGCCAATCTTAAATGTAGGAAAAGGAAATTCGGTGTCTGTAATCACTACAAAAGATGCTAAAAATTCCCATAATCCTAAAATATTTCAAATCTGACAAAAATGTGTAAATAGTTGTTCCATTATCTCTAACTAAACCATAAACATTACATCATGAAACATTGGAGTTTGCCAAACTCAAGAAATAAAATCAATCTTTTTATATTGAGGGTCTTCCATGGGGGTAAAACAAAATTTCAGACGCCAATAATTTTTTTATTATAATTTCCTATCATCATTTTTATTCATTTTTATCATTAATATGGCTACCATCATTTTTATTCATTTTATTATTAATATGGATATCCATTTCCTCATATATCTAAGGCACTGTTGGGGCAAAGCCTATGTCATTTGTATAAGACGCAAACATCCTGTAACACCAACTGGATCGAAAAGACCCACTGGAGTTACCGGAATGGATGTTTGAACTTGTGTCATTTTATTGAAATGCTGTTATATAAGATCTGAATCAGTTAAAAAGAAATTTACTTGCAAACTGTGCAAACGTGACAAAGCGCACATACAACCACCTTAAAATGAAAACTTCGGACAAAAATTAAAAAAAAAAAAAAAAAAAAAAAAAAAAAAAATCTTAAAAATTACTAGTTGATGCAGTATTACATTGAAACATTTTATATTAGCTTTTTTCTCTTTTGTTATCGAGGCAGGTGATCTACTCAGCGCTATCATATCATTCGTATAATTTTTAACATTCTCCAAATCTGGATTATTGCTTATTTCAAAGCACTTGATAAAGTAGCGCTTGTGACCAGACTGAAGGACTTCAAATGAAAATTAGTAAAAATTATAAAAATATAAATAGGTGTAAGCTAGTGCATGTAAAGCATAAATATATTGCACTAAAACCCCTCTATAGCACATAGTTTCTACTTGATTACTTAATCGACAAATTTTCCCCGATTTATTCGGCTTTAGTTTGACTTATTTCATTTATAAAGATTGATTAAAACGACAACCTTCGTTTAAAACTAAAACATAAATTTAAGAAGACGATTTGTTCTTAATTTATTATTACAATATGAACACAAGTAGATGAACTATTTTTGGAATAATTAGTTTGTGATCAGGTTGAAAATAACTTTTCTTATATAAGACCGATTTTTTTTTTTATCAGCACTGTCTGACTTAGCTGAATTCCTCTTCTTTATATGATATTTTATGCGTTTTTACTTTGACAAATATATATTGGTATGGATCTTTTAGGAATGGTTTTTACCTATCATATTTTTGTAATGGTAAATCGGAACATATGTGAGGGATCAGGTTAAATGTTGATCTATGTAGATAAAAATTTTACCTATATCATATCCAATACACCTACGCAATCTTAATTTTATTTCCTGACATTGTAAATGATATCCGGAAACTCATTCTCAGATAAGAGCTACAACAGGAAGTTCCAGCAGGTTGGTCAGCTGTATTATCATAATGCTTGTAACTTGATTTATACTGATTTTCATACAAGATAATTATTATCTTAACTTAGAATTACAAACCAATCAAAGATAATTCATTAATGTTTTAACATTTTGAAACATGGACACCTGTTGATTACTGTTAAAATACTAATAAGTCTAGCTGAATTTTTGAATAGCGATGAACAGTTTCGCCAAAATCATCAAATGGTAAAGAAGAGTATTTTTTATCAAGGCCGCTTAAGCTTCTGTAGATACCACTCTTAAGTTACATAAAGACGAATCTAGTATTTTTCGACTGCCTTTATGCCTATGCCAAGTCATGCAAATGACGAAGTTCAAATATAGCGAATGAAGAATGGCCATGTGAGTAATTTCAAAGGCAATGAAAAGTTCTACAAAGAAGCAGCCATGAACTTATGCATCACTAAATGTTCCTTAGCCTATTGGTTTAACGTAAAGGTCAACACATTCAAATACATGTAATGTTACTCGAATATATTTCTGTATGTTAGTAATTTTATTGCTTCAATCTTGCATTACCAAGCAAAACGTTATTAAATTTGCCATTGAATATTTTCTATAAAACATACAAAAATAAAATTGTTCTATAACACCGTAAAGTAAATGAATGAATGAATGAATGAATGAATGAATAAATTAAAGAAAAAACTTAATTTAAATAGACAAAAAATATGCAACGGTAAACCAGCCACCATACTAAGGATATTGGTTTTGATTCTTGCAGCACAAAATGAAGGCGAAAAATAAACCGATGGTAATAATCAGTGCCATCAAAATCTTGTCATTACATTTAAAACGTTATGATAAATCACTTAAATCCAACAGTTTGGATTTTAATCAAGCTCTTATGAAACTGTATGTAACTAGAATGGTGGAGGAAACCAAAGTACCAGGAAAGACGCGGAGCAATATTCCAACCTGTGAGGGGCACTTTGATGCTTAAGCGCGAAATTTAGACCACTCGGGCATCGGTGCCCCTATTGTGAAAGGGAAATTGAGCGGATCTATTTTTAACATTGTAAAAGAAGTCAGAGATTCGTTTTCAATCTATAATTTATATACCAACTAGCTTAACGCAATTAAAAAACTTAGGCAATAACAATTTTACCAAACAACCTCTCACGCTATATACGATTTAAAACATAATAATATACATATATTTATGTTTTATAATAAAAATGTATACACATGATCAAATTACGAAAGTTTAATTTACTATAGCAATCATTTTATTTCTTATGCAACAATTTTCCGCAGTTAAGCACCATGTAAGTTTGCAGTAAAATACTTCTTTGCAAACGACAACCTATCAGCCGAAATAATAAACACGGAATTTCAGATAAACAAATTTATAACATATTATATAAATCACTTTTATATTCTATTTTGGCTGAATTTTTATCTTTTTAAAATTCTTTACTTGCAAATTGCCGGTTACGGAAAAATATCATCAGTTTTATAAGGAGCAAGGTTTCAATCTTTTACAACCTTTATCTTTTTATATTATAATGTTCCGTTAAATCTGCTACTTTTTTATTTTATTTTTTAACCTGATAAATTACAGATATGGTCGTTTATATCAGGTAAGAATAGACAAGGGTTCAGACCTCATTAAGGGTATATAACAAGCAAAAACAAAATTTGAATTTATGATTAAGAAAAACAATTTGACATCTTATCCTAGTCTGATAGGTACATTTATGGTTGAGAACAAACTTATGATAACTTCAGTTATTTGGATAAACAATTAGATCCCAGTCTCATGTGGGCATTTACAGTTAAGATTAACCAATGGAAACCATTTTCTATATAAATATCTAATCGCATACGGTAACCAATAGGTTAAGAGTTTAAACAGAAATAAAATCCCAAACGTAGAAAGAAAATGCTTGCCAAAGCTTAATTTATTTTCTTTATTTTCTTTTTTCAAACAAACAAAATAAATAAATAAATAAATTAATTAATTAATTAATAATTAATAAAAAAATAATAATACTAAATTTTGACTTATTGTTTCATGTCATTGCAAACCATAATGCCTCTTCGTCTACTATCGACGACATCCCAACAACAAGCGAAATATTCTTGATCGATTTATCATTTAATCAATCAATCAATCAATCGATCAAACGATCTTCAAAGTGTAAGGATACAATATATAGTTAGCACCGTATATATATTATATAAACATATAATATATATTCTTCTATCTTATCATATCAAAATGCCTTGCAATGCTTGGCAGCACGTGAAAACATTTCCCATCACGAGAGACTGTCTGTACCAAATCACTCGTCATATTACCGGTCTTTGTGACTGATGAAATTTGGTTTGGTTTGTGTCCAATCTACCGCATAGATGAAGGATAGAAGGAGATATATTAATTGATAGATCGGTAAATCAACAAGAAATACTTAAATACATGACGTGTTGAAGACATTGCTTATACAATATCATTTACTGAAGTCTACATTGATGATGTAAATGCGATAAACGAAAGCAATATCAAATTGCCGTCAAATCCTCTTTTTTTTTGAAAAAAAAAATCATTTTTGGATTCATTTTCTTTTCTTTTTAAAAATTTAAACTATATAAAATTTAGCAAATGAAAAATACATGGTTGGTGGTATATCGTCAAGGCTACTGGCCACCAAGGCCCGGATATTTAAAGTTCCGATATACGATATCGTCAAGATAATGACCACCAACGCTAGAATATTAAAAGTTCCGATTTTCAATATTGTCAAGACTATTGACTACCAAGGCCCGGAAATTTAAAGTTCCGTTATAAGAAATTGTCAAAGCTACTGGCCCCCAAGGCCCAGATATTTTAAGTTCCGATATACGACACCGTCAAGGCTATTGACCACCAAGTCCCGGATATTTCATGTTCCTATATACGATATCGTCAAGGCTACTGACGACCAAGGCTCGGATATTTTAAGTTCCGAAAAACGATACCGTCAAGGCTACTGACCATCAAGGCCCTGATACCTAAAGTTCCGATATACGATACCGTGAAGGCTACTGACCACCAAGGCCCGGATATTTAAAGTTCCGTTATAAGAAATTGTCAAAGCTACTGACCCCCAAGGCCCAGATATTTTAAGTTCCGATATACGACACCGTCAAGGCTATTGACCACCGAGGCCCGGATATTTTATGTTCCTATATGCGATATCGTCCAGTTTACTGACCACCAAGGCCCGGGTATTTTAGGTTCCTATATACGATACAGTCAAGGCTATTGACCACCAAGGCCCGGATATTTTAAGTTCCTTAACTTATCAAAATAAAGATCATTTATTTCCTTCTATAAAAATTGATCTTATCTTTCTGAATGAAAAACTAAAACGGATATTTTTGTTTTGTAATCGTATCACGAGAATTTCCGACAAGTTTCCTCGATAACATCACTATGATCCCCACTTTTCAATGATCGTAGTTCTAATCATATCCTTAAATTGTTAAAAACCAAAGAAAATTCCAAATACTAAAGAACAATTAAGTTACGTGCATTGTAAATGCCATTTTACGAAAAATTGTCTTTTTTTAGTATGTCATCTCCTCTGATAATGTTTTTTTTTTTATTAAATGTTTCATGCGCATTTCTCGAGTTCTAATTGTATATTTATATTCCAAAGAGTACACCAGAAGATGATTCTTATTCCTATAAATTTCCTCTGCCCTGCGCTATTTGTGGCACGGAGTTTTGGACGAATAAAAATATTATTATTATTATTATTATTATTATTATTATTATTATTGGTCCATTATTAGTTCACCCTTTTCCTGCCGAGGTAGTTATGTACTACAATGAAATAAAAGTACATTCAAAAGTAGTACTTTGAATATATTCTTTAAAGCTATATTAAGTTTACCCATTATTGAAAAAATAACAATTTTTAATAATTATTTTTATCAATATGAATTAGTTGTTTTTTACGATCTGTGTAATTCATTTTCTTAAGTTCACTATTATTAGCACAAAATAGATAGAAATCCTAAATTCCATAATATGTTAATTATTAGTTTTGAGGATACATGTAAGTAAAGAATGGCATCGACAGCCTGACCAAGCTCAGATGGAAAAACGTCTGCAGTTTTGAAATATGAAAGAGTCGAATGTCTGTTTACTTAATTTTATATGTTTAATTACATACATTTTTAAAAAAGTTTATAGAGAAATTAGGCACTTTTTTGTTTCAAGTTTTTTTTTTATAATAATAATGTATTGAATTCCATTCTGCCTTTCAAACGTATGCTGATAATTGTTTGCCTTCCTTTATATTCTGTGATGTTTTACGAAAACTTTTGCTACTTTTTGCACGTGTCCATTATCTAGAACACAAATACAATATAAGTTGATGCATTCACTGTTTTATTGGCTTCTTTCCTCCCTACAGCCTGCAGATGACAATGTGATGACGTCTTTAATGCATATCATATAAGAAATAGTGCATTTTGATGGAGATACACAATAACTAATGCATTATTTTAATGTATAAAAAGTACTTCATTACGGAACACAATATGATGTCACTTAATCAGAAATTCTAGGCCAATGTCAATCTGTTTCGGTTCAGATAAACATTTACCTAGTTACACCTCTGTGGCTGTTACACACATTGGTCGATGAACCTGGTTCTTCTTGCCAGAATTTCTGTGTAAATGTCAAATTCTACATAATCGTCATTTGACAAGTTATCACGTTTGTATTTAATTAACGTCACATTGCATTTTGCTTTGTATAAATGTAAATATTGTGGATTGGCAACTTGACATTGTTTGTTTACATTTCTGGATTTGTTGTTGGTGTTGTGGTTTTGTTACACAACAGTCATAACTCAATAAAATGTGAATATTGTAGATTAATTATTCTTTTTGAATGCGTTGTTGTTACCTTATCACAAAAATAATCATAACAGAATAGAGCGACAACAAGTAGTTAAGTCGATTTATCGACTTTATGTGCTCAGACTATTTAGGCAAAGTTCGCAAGCAAACAGGTTCATTTTCGACTCCGACATACCTTCTGATCAGTTTCCAGGTAGCGAACTGTTTCGAACCTGTAGTTTCAACTCCGTGTTAAAAAGACAGAACATGTTCTGAAAAAATTGGCTTAACAGAACATACAACAAAAACTTTAGGGAGCATCTCGTCACTTTTTGGGAAGGACGTTTTAAATATGGTATAAATACAATTAACAATTGGCACATAAATTAACTATTATGTTGTACAGTTTCATAAAAAATTGAAAAGCAACTCATGACAATGAAGTATTCAATATTGCACAGCATTCTTGCCCCAAAGCGACTAGATGCACACCTGACACTGCAGCACTATGATATGATAAAGCTGCAAAGAAAAAACTACTAACAAAGTGATAAATCTAAATATAAATTTTGTTTTAATATCATATCGTACTTGTGGCTTTTTTGCATTCCTCTCACAACAACAAACTATGTACGAACAAATGAGCATACAACGAGTTACTAATGAGATGTTAATGTCTTTCTCAGTCGATGACCTTGTCTTGCTTGCCAAACCAAACACGTACTTATTGTCGTATTCTAAATACAGAAATCATAGTATTTTGTGTTAGACAATAAAACGATACATTATACATGCAGTAAAGTATCACCATGTCTATGTTTTTGTGAAGTTGATCAATAAATCCCTTGTGCATTCCACGCGCGCCAGTGAAAATGAGTTTGAACGTCTATCTTTAGCTCTTGCATTAAGATAAAGTGGAATAATTTGAAACAACATACTGAGGGTTTAATACAGTTTACTTACCTTGATATCAAACAAGATGAAGCAGTAATTAATAAATAAACTTTTATTGAGCATGTTATTTACTTGAAGAGTTGAAATAAAAAAAAACCCGAAGGAATTTGGTGCAACAAGAACTAGTTACACGACCGGTTGATTAAATATTGTAGGTACATTGGTACTGCATAACTTAGTTTTTAACATGTATTTTAAATACGGGACTAACCAATTTTTGTCAAATTATTTTTACTAAACCATTGCAAGAGTCTATAAAGGTTATTAAGGTATATTAAGATTTTGAAGAAATAACCTTCTTCTGGTAATGAAGTGTCGTATAGTGCATTTAAAAACTTTCTATCTGAATATTTCAGTCTTTTCGTTTATAACGTTTAAGTATCACCTATTATTTTGCAGATTTGTTGGTTATATACGTTAATAGCAATATTTTCTTTAGAATTTATTAAGAGTTATATTTCTTCATTAAAATATATTAACATACATGTGACCGACTTTAGTATATGGTCAGAGTTATTGCGAACGGATTGCTATAGTAACCTCAAGTTAACACACTTATATGAAGGTCTTTTCTGTTTTATACCTAATATAGTGAGAACTAGCAGGAATGTACAATAAAAAAGGGAATTTGTGACAGAAATACGTGTTTTACTTGGTAAAATTCAACGTAAGCAAGAACACAAAATAACACAAGCAAGTGATAGAAACAGTAAAAAAAATGCAAAAGTCTTTGCAGGTTTACAAATACATAACATAGATAGTGTTGATGACTGTAAACATGTGTCATGTGCAGAAGAATTCTGAATATTTCTCTTTGTAAAAAATTCAAAATTCTGCACATGACACCTGGATTTGAAATTTCAGTAAAAAATAATTATCGATCTGATCCCTAAAACTCTTCAAACTTTAACCTGATTATTTCCACATTGAGAACATGAAACTGCATATTTGGTGTAATTACTTATTGCTATAGAAAAATATGGCACTCAGAAATATATTTCTTGCTATTTTCAAATACTCTCGTATATGCATAAATCATTTTTCCTTATAAACACAATTAAAACGTGTTTAATAAAAAGGACATATATAAGAGGTTGGGAAGTATGTAGGCTCTCATGACAATGGTTGAACAAGACGAAAACTTTGTTTTCAACTATTTGTAAGGGCAATTGTTGGAGTATTATTTCTGGAATCACAAGACAAATTACTAGGAGCTATCCAAATTTATAATTATTCATTCATTGTAATTTCATTCATTATCGAACCCAATTAAACATTGTTCATACAAAATCATGTCCTCTCCATAACTTCCACATCTATAGATGAATTTTGATTAAACTTGGAACAAATCTATACCAACATCAGAGGATGTATCTGGTATTACATCTAGATGTGTTGGTCAAAGGTTTAAAGTCACATAGTGATAAGAAATGTTAAGAGGGTATTTGGCTATCAAGAGACAGTTCTATTTATTTTCTTTTTATCTTTTTTAGGAAACTACGAACCTTAATGACCAGATACAATTAACCCACCTATCATATCTAATACCCTTGATAATCTATTGGTGTCTATGACTTTGGCATTGGAACTATTACTGTCGAGATTAACTATATCAAGGTTTCTTTACTGTTAGTATTAAAGAAAAATCGTGTACATGTATTGTACTGTCTTCAATATCACTGCTGCTCGACGTAAAACGATTTTTGTATATAGTAAATTAGTAGTATAATTAGACTACCGTGTTATGTATATATGACTGTGTTAATTAAATAATGTCACTATTTGTTTGGATAAGAGCTAACGGTTTACACTATTTACAAGATACAATTTGACTTGACTCTTCTCATACCTTCACGAATGCCAATAATGTTTCATGATAATAGTCCACAATCACTTTAAATAACTAGAACATTTATTTGTAGTTGATAAGAAAATTGGCTGATCCAGATCTGTTTATCTTTTAGTGATTGTAATTAAGGGAGACGTGAAGGTAAGTACCTTAGTGTAACATGTGAACCTTGCTTAACCTGGACTTAAAGATACTAAATAAACTAACATACTACATAGTCAAAATCTTCAATAATTGTTTGAAGCTCTTTGTACATAGAGGTTAACATGTAAGTAAATCAGCCAAAATATTTTTGTCCGCGCCAAGATCCATAAAACTATACAATGTTTTCCGTCTTCAAGAGAAAATCATGTTCAGTACAACGCATCTTTTATCGGGTGCCGCTATTAGTGTTACTGAATTTAACTTAGTCATAATGTACACACTTAATTATTATGATATGAAAATTAGTTATAATAATTAAGTGTCTAAAATTCTAATTTAAATTTCATTGATAATTTCACGTGTTGTTGCTCTTACTAAGAGTTTTGAACTGGAACAAATACAGAATACACTGTTATAGCTCCTCTATTTTTGTAGTTGTTGTTGCTTATTTATTTCCAATATTTTTTATTTGATGAAACAAAACTTTCTGAAGCTAAAATTCGAGTTTCCTCTGTCCCTACCAAACTTTATGCATGTGTGTAGGGTTGAAATAATTATACATGAAAAACCTGAGATTATCCGATGCCAACTTGGTTCGGCCGCCAATTTCGTTTCGAACTGAAAATAAAAATGGGATCCCAGAAAAATTACACACAGCCGCCACCTATAAAGTGTGTTAAGATCAGAGAAAACTCGGATTTCTTAAAACGTGTATCTGGCTAAACCTAATGTAACCAAGACCACTGACAAGACAACTTGAATGAAATAAGACAGCGCAAGAAAAACATTTAATGAGGCAATGAGACAATTACTTAACTAAAGCTTAAAAGAAATCCCGACTGTCGATGGACAAATTTTTTTTTTCATAGTAGCCCGTGACGGAATTGTACATAAAACTAGAAGTTGCAGCTAACTAACTTCTTTTCAATAGCTTAAGCATCATTTACAACCTCATATATATATATATATATATATATATATATATATATATATATATATATATATATATATATATATATATATATATATATATATATATATATATTCTAACATAAAAACAACGAAATAAGTACTGTATAACGTTTATAGAAAAGTTTTGGTGTTCAACATTTGAAAATTCATTTTAAACAGTGGTAAATACATAAGATAATACATTCAAACATTCAAGATATTGTTAAATTGTAAGTTCAAACAGGTGACGTACAATATATTGGAACGTTTGAGCAAAAGAGAAACTAATGTGTCATTGTTCTGTTTTTTATTATTTTTTATTTTTTAATTTAAAACAATGTAATCAACTTAAATTTTTTTAGTATAAAACATTTAAAAACCCTTGTTTATAACAAAATTTCAAAATCAGCTTATGGAATATTTTTAAAGTGTTCTACATATAAATGTTAACTCTTTTCGTGACAAGATTAATTTTTATCAGCACAAAATTTATTTAATTATATCTTTCTACCATTCCCTTTTCCACGTTCCTTCTTTTGTCTGCATTTATAAACCGGAATACATTTCCCACTCCATTTATTATTTATTTGTAAAATACTCTTATACATTTTGTTCTTTTATATCAATTCAAATTAAAAATATTTCTTTTTCGTTTTTTCCTGTTTTTGCATTAATAGGTACACGATTTAAGCTGATGAGCAACAATTCAAGTTGATTGTAAAGGTGCCTTACGAAGAGATCGATTGTTTATTTTCAGACATTTATCAATAATAAATAGCTATCCGTTGGTATTTTCTCTTCATATATTCATTTATATTGTGCGTGTAGGAAAATGTATTCTCTTTGAATTTCATTACCTTCAGGTAAATATCAAAAAACGAAGATCTTATCCGAATATATCTTGACGAACTCATTGTCTTTGTTTCATTGGCAATGTTCCCATTCGGTAGGTTTTCACAGAATTTTAAAAACGCTTATACGTTTGTTTTCTGTAACACTTTAGTTTTATTAACTTCGAAAATGAATGGCCTAAATAGTCAGTCAATCCATTTGGGCTTTATTCCTAACAAATAAATGGTGTATTGTAACCTGGATGGTTTTATTTTAAAACAATCCGAAAGAAATACAATGCATTTCAAACAACATTACTGCATTTTTATGATACCAGTAAATGTAATACCCATGTTATTTCAAAGTTAGCAACTTAAACTAGCGGCATAAAACATATTATACAAATAGTATTATACTCGTCTTCATACACAAAAATCCTGTAACGGCACCATGTACAGTAGACATTGGTTATGACAAAGTCTGTTATGGATATAACGAAATAAGAATGCATGTCCCTTTACACTTCGTTATAAACAGACTCCACTGTACCTTTGTTCGCATTGTTTTCTCCATAAAAAAACTTTAATTCGCCGTCAATTATAATATTATAGATCTCTGACAAAGAAATAATTAATCTAATTAAAATGTAAAAAAAAAAAACTGCATAATTCGCCGTTTATTTTATTTTATTATAGATGTGTTCTAAATTACTTAAAGTTCGAATTTTCTTTTTACTTAATATTGTCGTAACATAACTTTAATGTTCACGTCCATGATTAACATAGGATATCCCGACAAAGAAGAAAATACCGCCACCATAAGATTTAATATATAAAAAAATCCGTTTTATGGAAAAAAGCCTTATCTGGCGTATACTGCGTATATACTAGTATACGTATTGATACCATATTCGATATGCATAACTCCTATTGGTTCAATTTTATTCTTTTGACAAAAATACTAAATGGATGCACTTTAAGATTTTAAGTTACGTCTAAGCTCAATACTTAACTTCATTCAAGAATATCAAATTTAATTTTTTATTTGCTTTAACGAACACAGTGATGCCAACAATAAGATGATAATAAAACACAAACATACCAGTCCATGTCCAAATCACAATTCCCCCAAAAAGTAAAAACTTTGAAAACTGGCAAATTTAATTATACACGTGAACTTCCATCAAGGAAGTGATGCCGGGTGCTCCGGAAGGATAAGCACGTCTTGTCTAGATAAATGAGAGAATAGAGAATATTGCACAAAAAACATTGGATAAATTTAGAGGTTTAAGTTGTACCAGTCAACCGATTCAACAGATATCTCTTGCTGCCTTTCCTGTTGACCAATCAAATTAATTGCCGGAAATAAATGAGCACGTGTTTTTATATGTAAAAAAGCACGTGTTTTTTTAGTTGCAAATTTCTTTCTTCTTTTTCAAAGTCGGAACATAGAATTAGATTCTTATATATTAATTTAGTTTAAGTTATAGACCTTTATGATTTTGATTGACAGTTGGCATTCTTTACTAATATACTTCCAAACATCACTAATAAAATTTTAACAATAGCTTATATATATAAATTCCGAAAGCCCATTGAGCTCACTTTTGAAACAGAAAAAAAATTAATAACGCGTTATTACGCGTAACTTTCGCAAATTAACGCGTAACTTTCGCGAATTAACGCGTATCTTTTGCGTTATTACGCGTAACTTTCGCGTAATTACGCGTTACTTTCGCGTTTTTTTCGCGTAACTTTCTATATGAACAAGATATATCTGAAATAACTTAATGTAATTTACTCATTATAGAATGGAAAAACAAAGAATAAACTTTGTGAGGTTATATTTTGAACTTGGTTTATCGCATGCTGAAATTTTATGCTTCCTAGCAATTGGGCATTACATCATTATAAGCAAATCAACGCTGAAAAGGATATTAAAAAAGTTTAAGTTGACGAGAAGAAAAAATGTATGTGATGTTGCTATTTTCATCATGGATGAACTTCAGAATTCTGGACAGCGTCATGGCTATAAATGGATGTATAATAAATGCTTACAAGCTGGTTATATCATTCCTCGTAACACAGTATACCATCTAATGAAAATCTTAGATCCAGACGGTATTTTAAGTCGGAAAAGGAAAAGGCTTCATCGAATAGCGTCGCGCTCAACAAATTTTCTTATAAATCTTTTTTCTAAAACTAACTAAGATGTCATAAAAAAACTATGACTACTAAAATTTCATGATATCAGTTTCCACCGAAAAATATATCAGGATCTGATGTCTACCCATTTTTTAGATTCAATATCTTTAAGTATATTAATGTTTATATGATTAAAAAGAAAACTAACATTTATTTGATTAAAAACGTTAAAATCTCACGAACACGCATTCTTGTTTGACAACAACAAAGCATCGGTTTTTGGCAACTTATTATTCTTTTTTACAAAAATATATAATCTGTTTTGATATGTCCAAAAGCAAAGTAAATGGTAATGCACCTGTTTGCAAAGTTAAAATAATGGTTACAATTAATTGATATTAAGTTCAATTGGAACTTTACGCATCCGCAGTAATGCGTGTAAACTCTACGGTGTTGCACATTTTCTACATACTGTACAAAAAATGTTTTCTAGTAAACGCATAGCATATTTATTAATTAAACATGAGTGGACATAACATTCAAGACGTAGAAATTTCATTGTCATACTTTAGTATAGAATGAGTTATATGCTGTGCACCTGGTCAACTGACTATGTAACCATCGGATCATATTAATAATAATCAATGCTATAAGGTTCAGACGGATGGTCAGATGGACGTTAAACGGTAAAAGATGGTACTAGGACAATGTCTATTTGTTCAGTATTAAGCCCATTATAGTTATTGCTATTCAACGTAATATAATCTAAGCAAAATATAAATGAATATTATTTTTACTTAAAATTTATTTCCCTTTGTATTGCCTTCTTTTTCTTTCACCATTTGATCTTTAACGTATTCTGAAGATACCTCTTCTAGAAATACCCAAAAATCTTTTTCATTATCCATTGTTCAACTGTCAGTCATACCTACCTAAACCGCTTTTTATAACGCAATTCGCGTTTATTCGCGAAAGTAACGCGTAATAACGCGAAAGTTAGGCGTAAATTCGCGAAAGTTACGCGTTATTTTGCGAAAGTTACGCGTTTATTTGCGAAAATTACGCGTAATAACGCGTTATTTTTTTTCTACGAAAGTGGGCTCAATGGGCTTTCGTAATAAATGACTGAAACAACACATCTCGTTTAATTTCCAATATCCTAGGGTATAACGGTATGTAGTTACAAAAAACAGAAAAGCTTTGGATGTCAGTAAGCTTAGAGGAAGTTGTTAAGTTTTTATAAAAGCGCTTTAAAGACTTAAGTCTAACCCCTAAAAGCATGGAGTTTGCAAATGGCTATTTTTTGGTATCGAATCAAAGAGATATAAAAAGATAAGTTTAATCTCTTAGTGATCAGAAAAATATTAGATTGACATAAAAGAGTATAATTAAAAATCCGATGTTTTGAAACCTTGATGTAGAAAATTTTTAATATGTACGCCCATACATGCGACTTTGAAAATGAATCCATGAGTTCGATAATAACAGTCTTTTGATTAATGTCCAGAAAAATTTCCTTTAGCTAAATTCTATATAAATCAAAGATATTTCAATAAGAAAAACGCACAAAATATTAACTTTAAGATAAATAATAAAATTGCGAATATTTTTATGATAAGATGCATGAAAATTTAGGTGACAACTTGTTTAAGTGTTGCTCTAAGACGCTTTTAAAGCAATGCTTTTAGCTTTTCGCAACGTGGCCTTTTTTCTTATTAATTTTAAGGATGATCAAAACACAAGTTTAGTTTTGTACAAAGATTCTAATGTGTTTTTTTCTTTTATACAGTAAATTATAGTTATTGTGCACGCAATATTGCAAATAAGCATAGCAGGCCAGCTATCCAAAATATATTATTCCTAGTCAACAATTAGAGGTCTTAAGTAGAACAACCCCAATTTTAGTCAACCAAGACCAAACATTACGCTAACATCATTCGCAAAACATGCTCCTTGGTCAGACAGTTTTTAAATGATAATAAGTACACTTTGTTAACACTACATTGAGTTAATGTTATTTCTTAACATAGGTTAATATTTTGTTTTTGCGTTATATATGAAATATAAACAGTTACTATCACATTTTTATTTTCTTAAATGATTCTTATTTGAGCATATTTAATTCAACGGATGTAAGACTTACTTCTGTATCCATAAAATTCTATGTAATTTTTTTTTAAAAAGAAATGTTCATTATTTGTTATCGTTTTTATATGCCGTGTCTATCAAAAGTTTATAGTTCCATAATTATTACTTGTATTGTTTTCTGTTGAATTTGATTGCATTGCTATATATTGTATTGTTGTATTATTTTGCATTGTGTTGTGTTTATTGTGTTAGGTTGTATTGTATTGTATTGTATTGTATTGTATTGTATTGTATTGTATTGTATTGTATTGTATTGTATTGTGTTCTTCTGTATTGAATTGCATTGCAATATATTGTATTGTATTGTGTTCTGTTTCATTGTGTTGCATTTTTTGTGTTTTGTTGTAGTGTGTTCTGTTGTTTTGTGTTCTGTATTGTGTATTGTATTGTATCGTATTGTATCGCATTGCATTGTATTGTATTGTATTTTTTTATTTCATTTGTTAGACAAGTGGCAAATTGTTTCAGTATAGTTTTAATCTGTTTTATGCTTTTAATATAACGCTGTTCTTGTTTTGCATGGATGTTACCAAATTTTAGTTGTTTTAGCTACAAAAGTATTTCTGTAACAATTTGGAATCCGTTTGTGGTCAACAAGACATTGCATGACCCAGTAGAAATGTATTTTCAGTACATATTGAATTAATACTTGCACAAAAGCTCGTGCACCAAATGAACTTGAATTTAGATTAATATTTGAAGTAAAGAAAAACAATTGTTTCTACAGTTATACCTAAAAATCACTGATACGATGTTTTGATACCAAAACAATTTAATAATATTGAATAATGCAAATGTCCCGATGCTTAAACTGATATTTGTGTGAAACGCTCATTATTCATATCCAAAAGGTGTGAAATAAGTTTCTTTAAAACAAAAAGGCTTCCAAACACTAAATGGCAATATATGAAGCAATACAGAATTTTGGTTGCTTAAAATTTGTGTTTGTTAAGCTATTAATAGAGAGATCATACATAGATACAATCAGTTTTTTCTTTGAAGTCAGAAGTTCACAAAGTGACCGTATGCTTTTGATCGAAATATAAAGTCTCAATGAAGTATCTTTGAAAATCTGAAAAAAAATGTTAGTAGTCTTTTTTGGCATCACTAGACTATACAACTATTTTTATTGGTTTGTTCAATGATCATTTTCGCAGTTCCGACAAAGCTTTATGCTCTGTTGGAACTAGTTCGTTAATCAGAAAGGTCGAAGAACGCAATGCAATACGCCATTAAACAATAATTACATTGATATCCACTTATATATATATATATATATATATATATATATATATATATATATATATATATATATATATATATATATATATATAGTGCAACTTCCAAATACCGGCCCTTCTAAAAACCGATCACCTCTACATACCGAACACTCCAGACAGGTCACGAATATTTCCTTATATATATATATATATATATATATATATATATATATATATATATATATATATATATATATATATATATATATATATATATTCAGTTGCTTACAAAGGAATATAAAAAACAATTTCAAAACGTTTTTTTTTTATTAAGAATTAACAAATTTCCCATTACAACATTCTGCTTTAGACATAATTAAAAATTTTAGAAGCTTAGAACTTTAACAAAATGGACAGTAGCCCGGTAGCCAGTTTGAATCTACTTTACACAATATGGCCTAGTATTTCAAAAGTACATATGGATATTCATGACGGTGTTCAATTTTCTGCAACTTTAACCATATGCGTTGTTGAAATTAATTAATTTTGAGCGACCGTTGATAGATTAATCATCATCCGTTTTTTGTTATAAAATCATAATTTTAATATTATGACTTATATCTTTATGATTTATTAGACTCCAGCATGGAACTATTATCATAAGATGCATGTGTAGTGTTACAGATTTATTGAGTCGCAGTGTAATATTGTAGAACATCCCGCAGTCATTTCTGTCAAGGTCAAAACAATAAATATCGAGGAGTCCAGAAGAAGTTATCTACTAAGAGAGATTTTATGCTCCTCCTGTCTTTGGTTGTTGATGTTACCAGCTGTATTAAGAATTCGTTACATAACAATAAAATTGTTACATGTTTTTAATTGTCTTATGGCATATTGAAATTAAAAGCCTTAACGTATGCTTAACAACGGACAATGCAAACAATAACATAAAATTAAACACAACAAGTCCATTGAAATAAAAATCTCAACTCTGGGCGTGCATTGAGTATATCAATAAACTTGTATGCGGTGGTGTGGTTATAGTAAAATAATTTTGAACTCTCAATAATGTGCTTTTTTCCTTGTGTATGTACTACATCAAGTTACAAGTAGCAATTGTGTTGAAGCTAGAAATGGTAAGTACTATGCAGCAAACAGAAGAAGAAGGAGGAGGAGGAGGAGGAGGAGGAGAAACAAAGGTTTAGCCTTATCATTGCTTAATAATTAAAACTCTCTCGATTTTACGTAACTTATAGTAAATCATTTAAATTACACTATAATGCTAGTACCTACACTAATTTAGTCTAGTGTTAGTGCTAGTAGTATAAATGACGATGAACTAGATGAACGTAATGATGATAGAGAACAAATGCTAAAGTACTGTAACAATTGATTGTCCGTGAAATTTAGACAATATGTTTTTGGCAATGAAGAGATGTACTAGGACCTTGACAGCCTTTGAGACTACAAATGATTTTTGACACAGATTCGACACTGAAATCATGAAGTGTTATTATTTTCCTTTGTTATATAGTAACAGTTCTTTGCTACAACACATGTATTTTCGTTCATCCAGAACCCATAAATACCAGTATGTCATTTACCATATGGTTGTAAACTCCTTGTAGAATAATACATTTCTGTGGCATGGTGTAAAAAGCGTGTTTTCGTGTCAACAGTTCGTCATATGTAACTGTATCGAGTAATGATTGATTGCTTATAAAGTATGACATGTGGAATTCAACCCGAACAATAGACATTTACAGAAAATAACTTAACATTTACAGAAAATATACTAAAAATCGTTTAACATCAATTCCGTACTTTTTATTCAGAATTCAATTTACTCCATTTGTTTTGCAAAACTTTAGGAAGCCAGTTGCATCGCGAGATTTTTTCCAAAATTAAAACATTGTTAGTTTGGCAAACGTTTTCTGCAGCTAAATTTTGTCAGCAATCCACTTATATCCCGCCAGATATTTTGAAACGTCTTGCAACGAAACTGTTGTCACATTTACAGAACAACTTTAAACCGAGTTTGGTTTGCAACCTTTGTGAAACTTTAAATTTTGCTCTAGGCCATTCGACTTTTTTGTCATTATGCTACTAACAAGGAACTGAACGTCGACATGAATGTCAGGTAATGCTGTGCCATGTGCTAATTTTATATGCATTATTTCAATAGAAATTCAAAATCAGCACATGGCAATATGATATAAGTAGAGCTATACTATACATTAGAATGTAATATCATCATAGAGAGAGAGAGAGAGAGAGAGAGAGAGAGAGAGAGAGAGAGAGAGAGAGAGAGTGTGTGTTTGGAGTGTGTGTGTGTGTGTGTGTGTGTGTGTGTGTGTTATTTAACATCATATTGTAATATATTTGGTATTTTATTGAAGACCTCGGGGTACGTATTACAGCCCATCTTACTGGTTTGAATCCAACTCGGGCAGATCGTGGCGTGAGATAGTTTGTCAGTTCGCTTGTCAAAGGTTTGTGGTTTCCGTCAGCCTCTCTCGTTTCCTCTGCTATGAAATGACCGCCTCGAAATGAAGGAAGAATTTTGACAGGGACATAACACTTCGTTACTTAGTCTATTTGTAGAATTTTAATTACCAATGATAATAGACTTTGAGACGAAAAATAACTACAGATTATAAGACTTGGACGTTATTTTATTATATGCCAAATAACATAGATCACTTTTGCAGTTCTCCAAACAAATAATTTTTTCTGGACGGAATGATTTTAAGTTACTTTGGTTTAACTGTGTTTATTTTGTTCGTTATTTTGTCGGTTACTATAACAATTAGCTTGCTACCTTTTTACCGTAGTAGAGCATTGTAAAAATAAAAGATAGCAAAGTTTAAGGTTTTACATAACATGAATTCTATATGTATTTTGTGCTGTTAGAGTATTAGAATGGGTTGATTTTTATCATTTAATGACGCAAAACACATTTCTGGTTTGTCTTGATGAAAAAATATATAACATTGATGTAACTGTTACATCAAGTACAACAATAAATCATTAACAAATGTATATTACGCTAATGCACTTAACATGCATCTAGGTTAAAATATAGAGTAAATAAATGCATGAATTTAAAAAAACTGAAAAAAAATATTTATAATACCTGTGCATCAAAGCAATGGGCAGACTGTACCCCATCAATAATGGTGAAATATTCAAAAATTTATAATATGACAATACGAAGTTAAAAATAAAAATTTTATTTATTTATTTATTTATTTATTTATTCATTTGCCTGTCGATGTTTGATGTTATAATACCGTACATCCATCAAAAAGAGAAAAACAGTAATCCACGGTGTGGTTTTGCAAAGAAGAGAATCAAAAGAGAATCAAAAGTAGCACGTGACAGTGACTATTATATTATGTTAATGTTCTATTTACTCTAAACTTATTTATAGTTTATGATTAAATGTCATTATGTCATTAAAACATTTTCAGATATTTAGCTAAAATTGAACAACGATTGAAGTGGTTTTAATCGTCAATTAGTTAGAACAAAGAAAATAGAGATCCCAGAGTCTAAAGGGTGACCCTCTAGAGTATCTCAGTCAAGAGGGTGGCCCTCTAGAGTATAACCCTTATATCAACGTGGTCAGTTCGGGATGGTGTGGGATACCGGAGTGTCCCGAGATAAAACAGAGACTTTAGAGCAAATCTAATAACAAATTTCTGACACTAAAGTCTGTCTGAATGTGATTTGAACCTAGACTGCGTGAGCCGTCTGTAAGCAGGTGCTTTGCATATATGCTTGAGTGAGGGTGACTTAAGTAAAGGTGTTTACGCCTTAATTAAAAGTATTTGACTTAAATATACGTTGGAAGTCTGTTCTCAGATGGTGGGGAAAAAAACACTAACATCGGTCATCAGCCAGCGATTTGACGACCTTTCTTACATAAGAACCATTCATAGGATTCAAACCAAGATTATGAGAGACGACTTGACCCGTTGGCCGCTGCTTCAGACAACTCGGCCACCACGTCGCAGGCTTGACTTTTAGAATGTGAAATACTAGTAATTCTTTAAAACTTTTTTTCAAATAAACTGAATACAAATCATGTTAAATATATTGCAAGTTATTTTTAACTTTATCTAATTTATTCTTGATAAACATATATTTAAAATTCGGTGTCGTCTTGATACGGTTGAGGTGTTATAATGTTACATAATTATCACAGGTTAACAAGTTCTACCTTAAAAAGGTCAGTAAAAATGGTCCTGTGTAATAGATAATTTGACATATTTCCTTCCTATCGAACATCAAATGCTTTTCAATTAGATTTTTGTTGATTTCTTGATATTACTCTAAATATGATAAGAAGCCGATGATAAGAGAAAATTAATTGGGGATATATAGTTACGTCAAGACGTGTTCATGCCGCGATATCAAGCGAGCTTCAATGCGTAACATCATAACTGCAAGATATTGCACGTGTAGGGAAGTCAACTTGTTTTGTTGGTCAGGGACTTAGTAGGACCAAGGTATATTTGATATTTGAAGAATGTGCTTAGTGTCATATACCATTTTTTAATTTAATCATAAAATACATTCAAAAAATGGTATATGTATTGTCATATACCATTTTTTGAATGTATTTTATGATTAAATTCAAAAAATGGTATATGACATTAGCATAAGTTTGACCGTTCAACCAAAAAGTTTATAATAATTGTAATATATATATATATATATATATATATATATATATATATATATATATATATATATATATATATATATATATATTCTTTAGAACAATCAACATGCAAGAAGTCCTTTTAACATTTTTTTTACTCAATGCATTATTTTAATAAGATTTTAAAAATCGCAAATTACAATAATTTGTTGTTGTAGTTGTTTCTGTCATCTAATTTTTGGATTTGAATTTTTCATGAAATATATATATATATATAAAAAAAATTCAGTTGAACACGCACTCTACTCTTTTTAACTATATTTTTTATCTCAGTAAAATTAATATTGTTAGATAAATCATTTTTCAGCTTTTTATTCGCAAAATTTATTTTATTATAAAATGTAAAAATATTATAACTTAACGATTGATTTTTTTTTCAAATCTTTGTAGCTATTACATCGTGCATGAATTTTAAAGTTTATTTAAGAAGCTTATGAATAAAAAGCTTGTTAAAGAGTTCAGAAGAATATGCACTCGGAAACACTTAAATGAAAATCTGACCTTTTACGTCAAATTGTGATGAATTATTTAGGCTTAACTGGCATCATTTTTAAGTCATTACTCAATTGTAAATTACAATAAACAGTAATTATGCTACTATCACATTAAATGTCCTCAGATATATCATATTGTGATTAAGTAAACAATAATAATGAACTTCTTTTTTTCAATGACTTCGGCTCTATATTTTTATTCAAGTTCGATCTACTGAAAATATAATAGATTATGAGCATTGGCGTCGGGATTTATTTTTATTTTTGTTTAAAACAAAAACAAAAAAAAAAAAAAAAAAAAAAAAAAAAAAAACAACAAAGTACACGTATATTTAAAATTAATCAAAATCTAAGACGTCTATTACAACATGACAAATTTTATTAAATTTAGAGAAAAATAAATTGGCACATTAATAAATATAAGTGTTTGTTGTTTTATCTATAAGCAAATAAACATGACGAAAAAAGATTTATTGGCAATTTTAAAATATTACAGAACAGGTAAATCAAATAGATTTAACTTTTAAGTAATTCTTTAATAATCCCTGCTTTTAAACGTTAGAAAGAATACGTTAATCATAATGATGTAGTACTTAATTTTACTTCATTGCTACTTACTCACTTCTAAACTATATGATATATATACACATATATATTGTGAATTCTTTATATATATATATATATATATATATATATATATATATATATATATATATATATATATATATATATACACACAAACAGAACAACACTGCGTTCGAATGAGTGCAGATTCTTTACGTCACATGCAATCTTTAGACATGCGCTCAAAGGAGATGCTGCGAGAGCAACTGAGAAAAGATTCCCCGTGAGATAATACGAGGTCAAATTTCAGTATAGGCACACAAAACCGAACTAACAGATTAGTCACGGAGCATTTCCAAAACTTTTGCGAACTTTATTAGTACACAAAAATAGTTGTTGGAAGAAACAAATGCGATAGATTTAAATGGATTTATTTTCAAGAAATGTTGATGCCATACCTATATTTTTGTGACCTTTATCAAGGGATTATTTAATTGCAACTATTGCAACGTGTATGATAGTAAGATATTTTTATCGGATTATTGTTAATCTACGGGATTAAGAAAAGAAGAAGCCGCTGATATAGGATTAACATTTAATTTTATTATTTTTTAATTCTTAGAGGAAGAGATTTAATTTCAGGAAGTTTGTGATATCGTTTTAATTGTAATTTAAACTTTTGACGCGCACCTTAAATAACATCAGACTTGCAACTCTGGGATTTATCAATCACTGGACAGTTTCTATGAAAGAGGCCAATAATTGGCATGTAAATTGCACTGGAATATATTATCTGTCAATAAGGTGATATATACAAAACATGTCGCTCATAAACTGAAATTCATTAGGATCATCACGGTTGGTGATTACATTTCAACCCCTGACTACTGTTAACAGGTAGAGTTCAAATGCATGTAACTCACTGTGTACACCTAGGTATTGATTAAGTTCTCAATTGTAATTAATAATTGACAGAACATAATACCTGTATTGTAAGTGTAGGATGTAAAGCCAGTGAAGAACATCTCAAGACATATAAACAATGATTAAAAGTCATACTAAAGCTTATTTATTTATTTTTTAAAAGTTTTTTTTTTTGTCGGACATCGAGGAGGTAACTTTAACAATTTAAGAGACATAGGGACATTTGAAGGAGTTTTTAAAAAATGCAGACTACTGTTATTTAAATTAAAAAAAAAAAAACTCTTACAATTTTAGAAAAAATAAAAAGAAGATAAACTTCAAAATTTCAAAATGTGGAAATACGTGTTTTTGTACCCATTATTGATGACAGTTACATCGAATTCCATCGCTGCAGTTGACGTTGGACCTACTGTTACAGTGGCAAGATGTAGAGCTAATTGCATTGAAGAGGTAAATTTATTTATTTATTTATTTATTTATTTATTTATTTATTTACGTTGAAATTGGTCTTTTATTTTTGCCATTAATGTAAAACTTTCTGGCTTACTTTTAAAACTCTCTCTCTCTCTCTCTCTCTCTCTCTCTCTCTCTCTCTCTCGTGAACTTTTGAACATGTAAGCCACGACCACACTCACGATTCTCTTCATATCAGATATCATTAATTCCGAGTTAAGTCGTTAGTTTAAAGACTAAATAAATATTTTCTTTAATAAAATGAGGTTTTATCAGTAGAATCGCAGAATGTCAGGTGTTCGCAAAAATACTTATAAAATCGGATTCTTGATAAATTTTATGTTATTCCAACTGTATTTCAAATGCTCCTAGAAACTTCACTGAATCATATCCTGGAAGTTGTTTTCTTTTTTTTTGTATTTGTTTTTGATATTTTGATCAATTTAAAAGAAAAATTAGAGTTCCTTTTATACCAATTGCTTTTGCAGAGCTGACAAACATGGAAATGAAACACTCGTCATTACAGAATTGTCAATGATTTGTAAAGACAAGAAAAATATAATACTTGAAATGAGGATAGTAGAAACATTTTTTCTTAGCCAAAAACAAGTTGAATTACTAGAATAGGCTAAAAAAAAAACAAACAAAAAAACATGACTGCTGATTATTTCATACTTAAAGACTATTTGTAAAACATACCATTCTGTTTAAACGTTAAAACATGCAATGATAATTTTATGCAAAACTTGGATAATAATTCACAAGGCACATTTGGTTTATTTGCTTTTTTCAGATGCTTGAAAATTAAATAAGAAAAATTGCACATTATGTTATTTCTTGGTAATAGAGATTTTTTCAAGGGAGTTTTTTTTAATAAGATGATCGTTTAAACAGATTCATGGCATTCAACAAAAATACATTATTTTGCAACAAAATACCCAACATGTTATTATTACATCCAGTTTGATGTATGTTTATCCCATAGTGTGAGGAAGAAATACTCTTATAAAAGAAAAGAGTAAGAGCGGGGCTTTTTTTTTTTAAATATCACGCCTAATCATAATCGATTTCTATTGCAAAAAGACAACAAAAACTGAAAAGAAAAGATATTTTATTTTCACTAGATTTGTAAACTTTTATATTCGTTTGAAAGCAAAGCGTGTTTTTCAAAGTTTAAAAATTGGTTTAAATACAATAACTGCCAATGCCCGTAAAAATCAAAACTGACGCCATGACATGGCCATTTTAGAATTTATTATTACCCATATTCATCCGGTTTATCACCAAACCAGTAAAGGTTTGTATTGAAAGGCCCGATCCATTTTTAAATGATCTTCGTCACTAGTTTTTCAAAGTGAAAATGACAATCAAACGAACAAGCAAATAAATAAATAAAATGAACCCACAAAACTTAAAGCCATATTTAGTTTTAAAATAAAGAGAATGCTATAAGGTTACACAAATGGTTACATTTGTTTTTACCTGTATCTCTTTAAATGATAGTTAAAACACAGGTGTTTATATTTGTGTATACCTATTGCTTACATTTAATGCAATATCTATTAAGAACTATTAAATCTTAGTACCTATAGAGAATTTACTATCTTTAGATTCCTGTATGCATATACTGTCTGACCTTCTGACAGTAACATATGTTTTCTAACAATTTACTGCTACTGTTTCATTTGCATGAGCTCCATCTTGGAATTTTACTCCTGCTGCTTAAACGAATTAATGTAATCCTATGTATTATAGTGGATTGTCTTTTCTACTTACACATGAAAAGATATCACTGGTCATGAATGACAGGAAATGTAATTGAAATGACCAGTTCATGCTGATGACCATTACTGAAAGTCCACTCCCTAATGATGACCACAACATTGAAACAATAGTATCTTTCAACCAAGTAAAAATGTGGTCAGTTTTCTGTTCTTTAAATGACCATTTCATGCTGACAAATCACTTTTGCTATTTAGAATAACCTGTTTTACATCTTTGAAAAATATCTTGACACCTATAAGATGTGATGTGTCTATTAAACTACATTGTTAAAAGTTTTTTAAATAAATAATTCCATATGCAATTCCACCTCTGTTTATTAATAATACAACTAAATGCATATTTTATAACATCTTGATTTTATAATTAAAAAATTCTATTTACATTTTATCTACTGCATTAAAAATTCCTTCATGAATGAAATGTTGAAAAACAAAAGACATACAAATAAATTAATCACAAAAATAAATTAAAAGATGTCAGTTTATTTTTTGTTTACAGTTTCAGTAATAGGCAAATCACTCAGATCAATTAGAAATACATTAATACTATCATTAAAATAGGAAGTGAGAATTTTTTTTTTAATTATAAGCGTTACAACATGCATTTTTCATTATGGGATGTATGTGCACTTAATACCTTCAGTTGAGTAAGACAAATACCATTTCTACTGTAATGTGTATGCTAGTGTATTATATTCCCTCAAGGGTTTTTTGCTATTAATCTGTTACATCCTTCAACTCAGTATTAAATGTATACACACTGATGAGATGATGAACTTCTTATAATGATACAAATTCTGACATAGGACAGTTGGTTAATTAGACAAGTTATTTGAAGTGTTAGTTTGATGTTTTTAAGTCTTAAGTAAACAAACTAAAAAGAATGGTATGAAAGAAAAAACAGATATATTACATCACCTTTCTGAACTTTCTATTTCAGTTTCAAATGTTCAATCATATGTAATCAATCACTGTTTTAACAGGGCTCCCAAGTACTACATGTACTTTTATTTCTACAAATAGTATCATGTGCATGCTGGTACTTGAATGTAACTAATAGGCAAACATCAGGCATGAAAAATTTTTTAGTTATTTTGACTTATGAGACACCTTTAAACCAGTGCTGTAAAAAAAAAACAACTGTATTCACAAAGAGACGTTATTTTCTTGACATTTTCATCTTTTTCATTGAGTAAAAATAAATAATTTTAAGAGTGTTTATGTTTGGGTTCATACACACAAACTTATTACAATACAAAAGATGCAAAAATAACAATTTTGGCCTTGTGAAACACTTTTAACCTGCTGTCCATAAAACAATTATATTTATAGACAAACATGCATAAGTCATGTTATTAACATATAATTAGTTTAATTTTCTTAAAGTTTCTATTCAACCTGAAAAACATTATTACAAGTTATTTGAAAAGAGATAACAAAGGTCTGTATTTAAGCTTTGATGTAAGAGTATTATAACACTGTACTGAACATCAGTGTTTATTTATTATTATTATTATTATTATTATTATCATTTTTTTAATCATGTTAACTTATTCCATTGCTCATTATGACCAATAATACCAGTTTCAAATGCAATCTACATGTTGATACCACAATGAACACTACAAAGAATGGAGAACAATTTAACCTAATGAGTATTCATAAATGAAATTAATTAATCAAATAATAAATAAATTATTAAATAGGACATCAGTTTCAATAAATACCAATGAGAAAGTTTTGAAAGCCTAAGTTTCATAATATTGTTATAATGGAGCACTATGCACTCATTGATTCGTCTTTTGCAACTGAAAGGAAAATTATTTTTAATTTTCAGACATATATTACAACATTAGGAAATCATGTTTATTATCTAATTGGAATAAAAAAATAATTTGGTAGTTTTATAAAATATAGGTGTTTTGTATATTTATAGCAGATTAACACAAAAAATTATTTCATTTCTATAATTTTTTTTTTATAAAAATTGAAATTACCAAACAACAAGAAGGATGTCAGAGAAAGTTTATTTCTAAATGTAATGGAATGTATGATGTAATACATTCACTAAAAACTTTGATGCGGGATTACAAGACATACATAAACATGTAACATCATCAAATTCTTCTCCGTTTATTAACATAGAACATGTTGTTATGATATATATTATTACACAGTTCTTATATCAAGCTTTTATGTCTAGTTAGTTACATCTTTCTTAATCCTTCAAATCTGGATATTATAAAAGCATGCCTGATGATGATTTTTACATTATTCATAGAAGTAAATCAGAAGTTCTCAGGGGCTATGATACTGCATGTACTTTAAATAAAGTATCTTGGGGTTCAGTATTATATGATAACTCTGAATTTTATGAAGCCTGGTGGGGATTTTTTTCCCTAAAGATAAATAAGCAAATGGATGTACATAATAAGTACATAATTGCATGCATATTGAGGTGGTCTGTGGGGGTTGGGGGTCTGTAACATGTCCTTATGTACATATGAAGTTGTCTGCAATCTGATTTTATAAAGCATTGGTAAAGATTCTTAACAAAGGTAAATTAGACAAATTATGGTATCAGGGTATATTATTTGATGCAAAGTAAAGTGGTAAGGGGGTACATGTGTTGATAAAAATCTGTCTCTTCCAGCTGTGAGGTATAATGCCCATTCACAGTATCATGTAGTGCTACTAAGAAGCTGAGATATGATCATCATAGAGGTGTTAATTAGAATCTTACTTATATCACACTGAGATCACACAAGACAAATTACAAAGAGTAAGTCTTAATTAGTACCTGGTCACTAAGATAGTTGTTAAGTAAGTTATATGTATCACTCTTGCTTCCTGTACATGATACTGATTTAATTTGAATAGCAGGATGCCAGAGAAGTTTAAAAGAAATCTCTGGAAATTTTCATGTGCAAATTTTAAAAATCAGGCAGTATGGTTTCATTTAGAAACTTAAATTCAAAGAAGTTTAAAAGAAATCTCTGGAAATTTTCATGTGCAAATTTTAAAAATCAGGCAGTATGGTTTCATTTAGAAACTTAAATTCAAAGAAGTTTAAAAGAAATCTCTGGAAATTTTCATGTGCAAATTTTAAAAATCAGGCAGTATGGTTTCATTTAGAAACTTAAATTCAAAGAAGTTTAAAAGAAATCTCTGGAAATTTTCATGTGCAAATTTTAAAAATCAGGCAGTATGGTTTCATTTAGAAACTTAAATTCAAAGAAGTTTAAAAGAAATCTCTGGAAATTTTCATGTGCAAATTTTTAAAATCAGACAGTATGATTTCATTAAGAAATTTAAATATAGCACAATACAGGTGTCTAATATTAGATGTTTTAAACCAACTGTCTTAAAAGTTTCCTTTTGCATCATTTCCTTTCACTGCATTTTAAATAAACATGTATGATATATATATATATATATATATATATATATATATATATATATATATATATATATTTATGTAATAAACAATCTAAATAAATTAGTACAGAAAAAAAATTAATAGAGATTAAAAACTGTTCAAAATTCCTAAATACATATAACTAAAAAAGTAACTATTTCATCCCTGTAAAATCTTATTGTTATTAATTTAAAAAAAAAATAAAATAATAATAATAAATAAATGTAAAAATAAAATCACTTAAATAAAAATTTTAGGTAAAATATGATCCATTTTCCTATTAATTAAAACAGTGTGTATTCTGTTTATTTTACATTCAGTCAAATTATTTATAAGTTAGTAACTTAAGGTCAAAAAATCAAAAATAGAAAATAATGTTTTTATCCTGTTTTTTTTTTTTTTATGTATCTTTTCATATAAATGAGCTAATTATTAAAGTAGCTTTACATAATTTAATTAAATCTGCAACAGCTACACACATTTTTGTTTAATTGTAAATATGGATCTTCGTTTAGATCCCAAACATTTTATTTCCATTTAAAATGGATTATTCCTATTCTTGTATAATTTAAAAGCATCCCTCAAAAAATCATTAAAACACCTTTCCAAAAGTCTTCAATTTTTATTGACAATATCCCACACATTAGATGGATTTTATGTAAGAAATGAAAAAAAAAAAAAAAAAAAAAAAAAAAAAAAAAAAAAAAAAAAAACATCAAAGAAGAGATTTATCATAATAGAGAAGATTTTTTTGTAAATGCAAAAAGTGATAAAAGGATATGATTTTAAATGGATGATTGTGTGTTGTAAAGAGCATAACAGTCTGTGCACTGGTTTATTTTTTTAAAAAAGTATTCATATATTTTTGCTTAAATTTGTTGTTTAAGAAATTTTATGATCTGTAAAATTTATTAAGCTTTTAACATTTCAATTGTCCCCTATGTTTTAAAGACAATATAAATACTAGTTGCGTAATAACTTAGAGAGTTTTGTTGGAGAAAAAGAAATGAACTTAGAAAGGTTTAAATTAATTTGTTAACTTTCACAAGAAGCTGGGGTTTTTATCATAATATGTGCTAATATGTGTACAATTTGACTAAAACAGAAATTTTGTTTAATCCAGATATATTTAATAAACATAAATTTACAGTAGTTCATTTTAGTGGTGTGTATAATTTTATTCTATTCTCTGTCAACTATTCTCCCCCTTTTTCTTTCTTTTTTCTTCTTTTTTATTTATTTTTTTTCCCTGGTTATAATGATTTGATGCAGTATCTCCTTATTATGTCATTTTACTTTTAGACTCTGAGTCCTAAAAATCGAGCAGACTATGATGCATGTGTACGAAAAAACAGTTGTCGACACGTAAGTCTTTTGTATATATACATGTATTTACATTGCTAGAAATTTTTTGAACTTATCCACACAATATGTTTCTCAAAAATACACAAAAACTGTTTGATGGCATTTTTCGTCCTGTGATTTTTAAGAATATTGATTATAGACCTTGATGCAGTTTTTATTCGAGATATGTGATTTCTGATTCATGCATTATTTTGGTAAATTTATAAACAAGATTAATGAAGTTTTAATACCTGAAAAATTTTTGCATTATAGATTCAAACAGAAGTTATCATGCCAGCTAGATTCTGAAAAAAAATTGGAAATGGAGTTATATAGACCCTAAATTTTTTTTAACAGAGTGTTCTTAAAATATTTCATTAATTTTGTAGTGTTGGGAGATGTGTCCATTATTGATTTTTAGTTATCCAGCTTGGTCAGAAATGTGTTTGAAGAAGAAATTTTGTGTAAGTATTGGTAAATAAAGTTCCATAACTTGGTGTCATATCAGTTGTTTCATCCTGATATCAAAGGGTCATAACTGTTTAATTTTTATCATAATGTTTCAAAATTAAATTTAATATATATAAGTTTGCAATATTTTCACAAAACAATAACTGCATGAAATCCTGTGATGGTTCAACAGTGATAAAAAATTAAAGAGTTGAGTTGTGTAATGGTGTTAAACATCCCAGCCAAGAATATTTCACTTATACCAAGACATCGCCAGCTATAGGTAAAAGCGCAAAAAAATTGTCTATGCGTTGTGCTGATGACATTATACAGCAGGTTTCTTTTTCATGCCAAGCCTACCGTGACACAGGACCTTGTTTATTATAAGTTCCCATCCGAAAAAACTGACTTTCATTTCACAAATTAAAGAATTAAAAGTAACAAATTAAAAAAAAAAACAAAAAAACAACAACAACAGAAAAGACATATGTATTTTAGTCAAAACTAAAAAAAAAAAACAAACATGGAAGTTAAGAAAATTGGACCCTACATAAAGCAGAAACCTGTCTTATCTAAACAAAATTTTGTCAAGGAAGTGTTCTATCAAGAAAGGATCCACTGTGCTCTAAGAGAATAGGTTATATTATAATAATTAGTATAGCAAGCTCTTTGGTCATGTGATCAGGCCGTCTAAAGTGCATATTTACAGATCACAGTATCTCTCATTACCTAATTAGTTAAAATTGCTTTCTGGCAGATCATGGTAGGAGAAAGTTTGTCAGTTCACTTGTAGAAGGTCTATTGGTTTCTTTGGGCACTCTACTTTCCTCCACCATTACAGAACTGACTTCCTCAAAACAAGTTAAAAAATCTTGACTGCAATGTAAAAGACCATTATCAAAACTGCACTCTCTGTTCCAAGCAGTGTACTTAAAAGACATTAACTAGACATTTTGTCTGTGTCATAAATATCTATTTTTTACATGTTAAATTTATGTGTGGGTATGATATGTCTTTGTACCTATTTATCTTCCATAATATGCCATGTGTGTACTTACATGTACTGGAATATACTAATTATATTTTTGTAATTCAACTTTTTTTTTTTTTTTTTTTACAGAAGAAGGGCTGTAGAAAAGCTTGTCAATTCAGCAACAATATACCTGATGGTAAGTCACAACAGGTGTAATTTATGAATGATACATCATTTTAATGTTTAAGATGAAAGTGAAAGATGATTTAAACAAAAATGATGATTTTTAATTAAAAGTACTAAGGTTTATACAGCTAGTTTGGCGACACAAATATTACCAGTTACAATTTTTAAAGTTGATTTTTATTTTGTTTGCATTTATATGTGATAATAAAAAATAAATATCAATTGTTGCAATTACATTTATTTTAATAAAAGTCAATTTAATTTTTTTTTTTTAGTCATTTCATTTAGTGAATAAATCATTTTATAGGAATGCACTTTTAAGGTACTTGCAATTAGTAATACAAAAAAAAAAAAAAAAAAATAGAAAGAAAAAAGAAAATAAAATTCAGTGTCTTCTAGTCTACATTTTTGTAAGAAAATTTTTACGTAGATAATGTATACTGCATTGTTCTGGGATAAAAAGATAACACATAACTTTCAAGAGCAGGTTCAATGTTTTTATTTATTTATTTTTTTATTTTTTTGAAAGTTCAGGTGTTTGTAATGGGAAAATGTTTGTTATAATAAGTAAAATTTATGTTTTTACAGTCAAACCTTGTTACATTGTCACCATTTATTCAGTCAGTTTTCAGCATGACAAAGGCCTTTTGCTTGTCTGTCATGAAAATTTTTAAATACAAACATCTGGACTGGTATCAGTAACTTTTAGGCAGATATGATTCAGTGTCAGGATGCAGGGTTGTAGCTAATACATATGAAATTGCATGGTTATATGCTAGGCTCTCTCTCTCTCTCTCTCTCTCTCTCTCTCTCTCTCTCTCTCTCTCTCTCTCTCTCTCTCTCTCTCTCTCTCTCTCTCTCTCTCTCTCTCTCTCTCTCTCTCTCTCTCGCACACACACATGCACCCCCCAAAAATCACACATGCCCCCAAGAAAAAAAAATCCAGTTTCTAACTGTACAATAATTAATTTTTTGTTTATTGTTTTGCAGCCATAACCAGTCAAGTAAAATGGAATTTATCCAAACCAGTTGCTTTACAGTATCATGAGACATCAAGACTTGTGATTGTTTGGAATCCCCCAAAATCAGTTGTAAAAAATTCAGAAGAAATGACATTTATATATGTATTATTTGTTAGAGACTCCTTACAGAAGAATGAGGAGTGGAGACAAATATCACAGGTGAGTCTAGTATTTTTAAAATTTCTCCAGTTTATAATTTCTTTATGTTGTGCTTGACTGTATAGCCTCTTCTACCCAAGTTTGAGTGCTAACATTGATATCCATTGTCCATCGTTGGTTTATTTTTGATAGACAAAAGTTAGTTTGTGAATGCAACTAGTTTGTAACTTTTGGATTCAGCATTTCTGTTGTTTTTGTTCATTTATATCAACAAATATTAGACATTTAGATATTGTAACAGGAAAGGGAGAAAATGCAGTGGCCAAACCAGGACTAGAACCCAGGTCCTTTCCAATAATAGTGGGACGCTCTACCAACTGAGCTACCCGGCCACATATCAAGCCCGGTCTACTACATTCCTCCCTTCCTTTTTTTCGGTTCAACTACCCTGAATTGAAACCAACATGTTTCACCCTTGGACCAACTTGTTGTTCAGCCATCTCCCAGGATCAGACAATCCCCCAAATGTAACAGGAAAAGGAAAAAAAAGCAGCAACCAAACCAAGACTAGAACCTGGGTCCTTCCCGATACTAGTGGGATGCTCTTCTGACTGAGCTACCCAGCCACATATCAAGCTCAGTCTGCTTACAATATGAAACTTACGCTTTTATTTGGAACCAGTCTAAGTGTAATGTGCTAGTTGCTAGTTAGAAGATGTGACTTAATGTTGCCACTGTGTGGATTTTACAAGTTGAAAATGGCTAAATACTTTAAACATAAACTTTGTGAACTCTTATGTGATATGTGCAAAAGCTTCCAACATTCAAAAGATTTATCAACATGCAAAATGATTATTTTCTATTACTAGGTTCAGATAAGTGGAAAATACCATGCCTTATTCAGATCATGAAAATTTTGCACAATTTTCTGTCACAATCTGTCACAAACACAGTGACTCTGACATTAATTTAAGATACTAGAGTTATGGATGATTGTTATTGTTATAAGTAATATAATTCAAAATTCCCAAAGCATTCGTTAATTAATAAACTACATCAATTTTTCAAAAAGACAGTGTCCATTGTTTTATTGATTATGATATTTAAAATAAATGTCTTTAAACTTTGAAATTGGTTCATAAAAATATCAAGGATAACTCATTTCAAATTTAAACATGTTCAGAGACAGTTGTTCTTTACATGGTAAATAGAGCGTTACCCAACCATAAAATTACATATATACTCAAAAGTCCCTTTTTAATGTGGAACACTCCATGCCGTTTTTTTACTAGCAAATAAATGAACTTAACATAGATGCCAAAAAAGATGTTACAACAATAATGACGTAGAGAAAATCGTAAAATTAACTTATTTTAAAGATAAGTGCATTTTGAAGGAAGAACTCCTGCATGTTATTGGCTAAATTTGCAGATAAGATAATAAGTACATTTAGGTAGAAATATGAGATTACATAGATAGGTGGTGTCGGCTTACAGTTCCAGGCCTAAGTTTTAGTTGTTTCATAAAGATTATCTTGGGTTGTAGTACTTATGTTTTTCTCTCCTCTGGCTAATCTTATACAAGTTCATTTTGACTACTGATTAATCTGATATAATATAAAGAAACCAGCAAAAGATTTTCATTTGAATCATCATATTTCATAGGCACTAAATCAACTTTATTAAATATAGATCAGATCCCATGTTTCACAATCATAACAAAACTAAAAAATTTCATTGAATATGGCAAATTTTGGCAATATCTTCTGGAATTGTAAATAAAACATTTTCGCAAAACTAAATACAATTATTATAAGCTTAAAGTGACTTTTTGAACGATATCTGACTGGAATATCTGAAAAGTTGATAAAATTATTGACATTTCAAATTCTCCAGATTTAAATAAAGGAAAATCGTAATTAAAAAATGATTGTGAAACTGGGACCAGAGACAGTTTTGTCTGTTAACAGTTACAAAAATTACTGATACATGTAATAAATGTATTGACGTCAAATCATAAGTCATGATTTACATGTATCGGTATATTAAGTAGTTTTACCAATAATAGCCTATATAGTCTCTTACTTTATTGCCTATTTGACATTGTTCTTATAACAGAAGCTTCAGTAGCCAGTCATTATCCCAACAGAGTAGATTCTAGTTGTCAGTTTGCCAATGGTTTGTGGTTTTCTCTGGCACAAGGAACACATGCTTAAGGACAGTTTATACAACCAAAAACTTTAAACCATGCATTCAGTTAAAGATAAAACAGCTAAACAAGACAAAGAAAGGAAGAAAAACCAACATTTGGGTGGGCACTCGAGAATATATCTTGTTGTGTGGTTAATAGAACTATTTGAGGGCCCCTAATTATCACACTGATTTTACACCTAATAGACAAATATGCATATATAAAAATTTTAAAATATGTCTCAATTATTTATTATAACCAGCATTCCTAACACTTATACGTTATACAGACAAACTTAAAGGAAATACTTACAGAAAGTATAACTAGAGCCAAACATATTAATTGCTTGTCATTTTTAATATGATTTGATTTTATTAAGGTTCAACATTTACTTATAAGTCATACTATTGATTGCTATCAAACAGATATGGCCACCTGGGAATGTCAGGTTCTCCAGAGAATGCCAAAATCTCAGCTTGATTTTCTATAATAAAAACATTGCTAAAGGTAACAGTATAAGTCATGGGAACCAGTTAAATTGTTTTGATATCGTACAAGGAGATAATCAGCCAGTTATATACCACTTTGTATTGTAAACTTCAAACCAAGGAATCAAATATGAAAATTAGAGGAAATCACCACTTGCCAAAAATTAACTGGATAGAATTCAAAACCAGCATGCTTCTATTCTGAAGAAATTAGTAAATGGTTTTACTTTCCTTCAAATTTAAATAATAGTTATTTTGGCCTAAATTTTGAAACTAAATTTTCTTTTTAAAATTTAAAAAATTTCAAATGATAAAAATTTATTGGCTTCAGCTTTGAAACCCTTAATTTGTTTTTCTTTTTCTGTTTCAATTGGTCATATATTGTTAAATATCCATATGATTTTGATACAGAGAATTTTAATAGACCTATATCAACATGATAAGGAGTGCCCTAAAAATTCACTTTTGAAATTTAGATAGGTCAATCCTTTTTTATATCACTCCTTGTAGCATTTAAAACCAATTGAAACATGTCAAAATATTTAATGTACCAAAATATTAACAGGCCAATTAAGTTGGATTAAATGTAACATGTATTCATAAGTACAACTGCAGAAGTTGGACAAGAATGTTTTAACATGTGTGTTATATTTTCTTTTATGTATACTTTTTATTTTAAATCCTATTTATTTTTGAAAAGTCATTTTCTGGATGTGTAGATTCTAGAAAAAATGATGACTCAGAAAAAAAATCAAAAAGTTTAGTTTACAATTTCATCAAAATCTGTCTGAATACTGTTGTGCAACCTCTTAATATACACAGTAGAAATAGAACATGCTTTTCAAGATACCCGCATTTAAAGAAATACATTGGTAAATAAGAAATATACATTTTCTATTAGATGAACATTTTGTTGTTTAAATAAGTCCTTGAATAGATGAGTTTTTTCTTGTTCAAATAATTAAGCCGTTAAACAGATGAGCTTTTTGTTGTCCAAATAAACAAATCATCAAATTGATGACCTTTTCATTGTTCAAATAATTAAACCTTTGAATGCTTTGGTTATTCACTTATAAAATAGGTTTTACATAGTTCATGTTTACAATATATCTCGAGTCCTACCCCTGTTACCGTACCAGACCAGCTGAGATGTTACATATCCCCTTCATAATTATATTAAGTAAATCAAAATATCAAATTATTAAATATTAAAATATTAATATTAATATGGCATATAATTGAGAGTGATTGGTGAAATGTGCAATCTTTGGAAAATGTGGCAATGTGTGGCTAGGCTTGCAGTCAGCCATAGGAATTATATTCTAGTATGTGGTTTGCTATTTTTGACCTATTGTAGTGTAACAATTACATTATAATGATGTATGAAGTATTATGATACAGTGGTTGATACAGGAGTGATGCCATGTGCATTATTAGGGCATAATGAAAAATTTAGTACAATGCTAATAGCAATAAGTGAGAGAACCAATTTTTTCCGTAACTTAATTAATAATTAAAATGCATAGGGTCTGTGGAGCTTCCCACATTAAAGGTGGATGCTTTGCCAGCTCAGGATTTTACTTAAGCATTAATGGGTGATATAAGAAAAATAAAAACTCTTACTGTTTGTTTTACATTGTCTGGAATGTGGTAAGTACTGGTAATCAGAAGACTTGATACACCACAATGCCATGTTTTACAGCATGCACAGAAGCAATAAAACTTGTATTTTTTATATCTTGATCATCATCAGGAGTATACCAGTTGATCTTACCAGATGTTGACATTAAAACACTGTTTGGAAACTCTGTACAACATTGTTTTTGGTATAGAAGAAATTCTGGATTTTTCTGTCAACACAAGTCTATATTTTGATTGGGACTTGCAAATAAACTAAAATTTAATCTTGACAAGCCTGTATTCTTAGTATGAAAAAAACCTATATCATTGCCTTAGTATGTGAATGGTTATTAGTACATGTATTGATAGCCATATTAAAAGGGTTCTCAGGAGTGTTGGAAAGGACATGCATACTTATCACAGCCCCTGTCACTGCCTCAGTTCAAAACTGACTTGGGCAGATCAGAGCGTTTTAAAGTTTGTCATTTCACTTGTCCAAGATCTTTGGTTTATTGGAGAACTTCAGTTTCCTTCATCATTCCAGAACTCATCATCTTTAGTATAACTAGAAGTACTTGACTGGTTCATAAAACAACATTACTCCATTTTGTTAAAACCATCTGGTGTACAAGATGTGCAGACATCTGACAGCTCTTGTTGTGATCTATACTGAATATTATCTCCCTGAGGTAAAAAAGAGTTAAGAAGGAGGTGTTGCCATACAATGACAAACTTAATTTCTTAATTGCTTGCTAGATTAAAAAATAATTCAAAGAATAGTCCAGTACAATGTTCTCCCATACACCATTTATTTTTTCTTCTGTTGTACATTTAGATACACAGTCTATCATATGGGCCAACAATAAACCTATATAATGAGGAGAATGGATATAAATACTAATTATGTTTACAAATAGTTCATGTAACCACTTGTCAGCCACAGTGTCTGTTTTCCTGATATATACCAGAACTATTATTGCCATTATTTTGTATTTGTGGTACAATTTGTTTGTGTTGTAAATAAGTCAGTTTTCTTTTGATTAAGCTGATCACGAATCCTTGTAATCGAGAAGGTCAGTTTTCATTAATAGCTCCTTGTAATAGATAGATAGGTGATAACCACTTAATGTCCATGCTTAATTGTTCTGAATTTGTAATTTATAATTACTACCAGACTGATAACCCCAATCTTGTAACCCCACTGCTGTAAGCCCAATTCAGTTACCCACTGCTGTAAGCCCACAGCTGTAAGCCCAATGCTGCTACCCACTGCTGTAAGCCCAATGCTGTAACCCACTGCTGTAACCCCACTGCTGTAAGCCCAATGCTTTAAGTCCAATGCTGTAAGTCCAATGCTGTAAGTCCAATGTTGAATCCCACTGCTGTAAGCCAAATGCTGTAAGTCCAATGCTGTAACCAACTGCTGTTACCCACTGTTTAACCCCACTGCTGTAACTCCACTGCTGTAACCCCTATGCTTTAACTGCACTGCTGTAACCCCACTGCTTAACCCTACTGCTGTAACCAACTGCTGTAACCCTACTGCTGTAACCCCACTGCTGCAACCCTAATGTTGTAAACCCACTGCTGTAATCCTAACACTGTAACCACAATTTTTTAAGCCCAGTGCATAGTTATTTCTACAACCTCATCTGTAGGTTATGATTTAAATTTTGATTTTAATGAAATTTCTTCAAATTTTTTTCAATCAGTTTGTAATGGACATTACCTTTCATATCACATAGATCTGACTCTAGATTAAAAAAAAAAATCAAAATCATGATGGTAACAAAGTTCATTTTGAAAGCTGAAAGTTCTTCCTACTTTTGGCATTGTAACCTGTTAGTTGAATTTAAATATGGCTGACACATACCCATCAACACTATAGAATGTACCTTTATTTTATTGTCTACAGTTATAGTATATGTTAACCAATGTGTTTTTGTAATTTTGACTCAGAAACACATTTTTGTAATTTTTTTCCTGATATATGTATTAACTTTAGCCTAATGTCTTGTTCTGATGCCAAAATTACAGAATGCAAAATACTCAATCTACATTATGTTAAGCAACATATACTGTTTGTTTATTGTTAATTATTTAGTAAATGTAAAACATTTAAAAAAAAAATTAAAAATTCAAAATCATTTATATTCTGATGTATAATAAACTTTATTATGTACAATAAAACTTGCTATAGTGATCACCTCTATAAATAGAAACCATCTGTTTTTAAGGTCCCTTTTGCTTCATATTCCAGTCAAAAAGAACCTCGATATAAATACCACTTGCCTATAAAAAGTCAATATTTCTGAGGTCTTTATATCTAGGTTTTACCATTCAAGAATTTAATCAATAAATGCTCTTTGCCAAACATACAAAAGAACTAAACTTTGTCATAGTTTCAATCGTAAAAATGAACTAAAATATTGCTGTATGGCCAGTCAGTTTTATTTAAATTCATAGATGCAGAATAAATTTCTATCTCAGATTTATCTAAACAGTAGTTTACTGTAATTAATATTTGACATAAAATTTGTCTTGGGGTCAAATTAATGCAAAAATTACCTCCTTGTGGATTTAAAAAGAACTACACTTATCTCTAATATCATAAAACAAATGTTTTCTTAAGTTTTTTGTCTTGTGAAATTGAATTTTTATGGTCATATTCAAAATGCAAATAATATACATTCTCTTGAATTTAACCAGATTTTGTCTCATTTTTACTAATGAATTTGACTAAAATGCAGCGAAAGCAATATAAATCATATCTACTTAGTTTTCTCTTTTCTTGTGAAATCTCAAATGTTACACAAATAGTATGTAAAGAAGGTGTTAAAAAGCTGAGAAAGAATTTGTTTAAAGAAAAGGAAACTTATTTTTAAAAGAATTTTGAAGATTTTAACAAATGGAACAACTGGAACACATGCTGTAGAAACAACATTGAAATCTTGTACAAAACAAATAAAACTCCAAAAAAGTTAAAACAAAATAAATCAATTTTTCAGAAAGAGAAAAAATTAAACAGTGAGAATTTCAGAAATATGAGCAAACACAGATTTATGCCAAGTTAATGTTTTTTAGTTTCCCCTTGTTTCCAGGCCATTAAGTTTTTGAAGAACAAAAATGGTTAAAAACTTAAGTGAAAAGTGTCTGAAACATTTGTTTCATATGATATTACAATCATCTTTTCTCTGTAGCATAAATTACAACAGCCTCTATGGTAGTGAGATAATTGTGTGTGTATGTTTGTAAGCTGACTGTAAAAGCAGTTGTAGTTCAGTGCATTTACTAAGTGTGACTAAGATGTATAAAACTACACAGCTGAAATAATTAGTTGCTAATGCTAATAGGTTTAACAAATTACTTGTTTTTAAAAAGTATAAAGTTTATATTCACACTTCAAATACCCTATCAGTTTGTACATTTCACTGGGTCCAATACCTCTAGTGTTAGCCAACGTAACTATTTGTCAGGTTGTACATTTCACTGGGTCCAATACTTCCAGTGTTAGCCAACTTAACTATTTGTCAGGTTGTACATTTCACTGGGTCCAATACTTCCAGTGTTAGGCCAACGTCACTAATTGTCAGGTTGTACATTTCACTGGGTCTTATATTTCTAGTGTTAGCCAACATAACTATTTGTCAGGTTGTACATTTCACTAGGTCCTATCCTTCCAGTGTTAGCCAACTTAACTATTTGTCAGGTTGTACATTTCACTGGGTCCAATACTTCCAGTGTTAGTCAAAGTAATTATTTGTCAGGTTGTACATTTCACTGGGTCCTTTACTTCCAGTGTTAGCCAACGTCACTATTTGTCAGGTTGTACATTTTACTGGGTCCAATACTTCCAGTGTTAGTCAACTTAACTATTTGTCAGGTTGTACATTTCACTGGGTCCAATACTTCCAGTGTTAGCCAACTTAACTATTTGTCAGGTTGTACATTTCACTGGGTCCAATACTTCCAGTGTTAGCCAACATAACTATTTGTCAGGTTGTACATTTCACTGGGTCTTATATTTCTAGTGTTAGCCAACATAACTATTTGTCAGGTTGTACATTTCACTAGGTCCTATCCTTCCAGTGTTAGCCAACTTAACTATTTGTCAGGTTGTACATTTCACTGGGTCCTATACTTCCAGTGTTAGCCAACGTCACTATTTGTCAGGTTGTACATTTTACTGGGTCCAATACTTCCAGTGTTAGCCAACTTAACTATTTGTCAGGTTGTACATTTCACTGGGTCCAATACTTCCAGTGTTAGCCAACATAACTATTTGTCAGGTTGTACATTTCACTGGGTCCTATCCTTCCAGTGTTAGCCAACTTAACTATTTGTCAGGTTGTACATTTCACTGGGTCCAATACCTCTAGTGTTAGCCAACGTCACTATTTGTCAGGTTGTACATTTCACTGGGTCCAATACTTCCAGTGTTAGCCAACGTAGTTATTCGTCAGGTTGTACATTTCACTGGGTCCAATACTTCCAGTGTTAGCCAATGTCACTATTTGTCAGGTTGTGCATTTTACTGGGTCCAATACTTCCAGTGTTAGCCAACTTAACTATTTGTCAGTTTGTACATTTCACTGGGTCCTATACTTCCAGTGTTAGCCAACGTAACTATTTGTCAGGTTGTTCATTTCACTTTCTTTATGGCCAGTACTAGTCTGCTTGTATAAGTGTCATACCTGCAATCTGTTCTACAGGTGTTTTATAAAGCTTAAGATAATTGAAATTTTTAATTTCATTTAAATTCCACATAAGCAGATCATTGTGTGACAGAGTTTGTTAGACACTTATCAGGGTTTCAGAATTGATTGGCATGATATAAGTGAATGAATCTTGTATGGGTCATTAGACATTGTTACTTTACTGCACTATGATAGTGGCTCACTAAAGGCAAAAACAAAACAGCATTAACAGAAAACAGATTTTATTCACAATTCATTTGATTCCCCTGGTATACATATTTGGGTATATTGTTTTTGTCTTACAATGGAAAAAAGTCAATTACTTTTTTCATTTTTTTTTTCAAAATTAATAACACTTTAACATTTGTGTAGATAGCAGAATCAAATGTTTCATCAAATTTCACAGAATAAAGTTTTTTTTTCCGTATTAGTTTTGATTGTCTGGCACAATAACAATTATCACATCAATGTAAAATGACACTACAAGTAGACTTAAAGCTAAAAGTAGAAATAATTTAAAGATTGGTGAATTTTTTTTTCAAACCTTCTCTAGTATATTTTTTTGTATTGCTTTTATTTTTCTTCTTATGGAACTTGTTATTATATGATCTTTATTTTTAAATAGATATATTTTTTGTGACAGGGTATGAATGGAATATTATTCATTTTGTCTTTGTGTAAACAACTGAATAATCATAGGGTTATTTAGGCAAGCAAAGCACACAGATGTATACAAAGAGAGAGAGAGAGAGAGAGAGAGAGAGAGAGAGAGAGAGTAAGGGACAAGCAAAGCACACAGATGTAAACAAAAAGAGAGAGAGCGAAAGAAGGACAAGCAAAGCACACAGATATAGATCTGAAATACATGGCTCTGAATGGCTTTTTTATGATACTGATGATGTCAGAAACGGCAACATCAGTATTATAAAAAAAGCCATTTGGAGCCATGTATTTCAGGTTTAAGTTGTATACAAAGAGAGAGAGAGAGAGAGAGAGAGAGAGAGAGAGAGAGAGAGAAGAGAGAGGCTCTGTGTTTACAATTACATGATGTTATCAAGTGCAAAGAGACCAAAATAAACTGGAAACTACGTTTGTAAATACCACTTTTTACATGTTTATATACATACCTGTAGAACATGTGATTTGATAACAGAAAGCAAGAGTCATAGATCTTGTATGCATGCAGTTTTTCTAAAGATAGAACAGTTTTTGTCAGAATAAATTCATTTCATCCCTCTTTACCCTGGTGTTCATTACATTGGATTTGACAGCTGGTATCTCCTATGGCGTAGCTGGCCAAAATTCTCATAACTGTAGTAAACTTATAATGTCATACAAAGAAAAGATGATTTTATTCTACATGTATAACAAAGTTATAGACTTATTAACCCTTACTGAGTTGAGTTGAGTGATGGTGTTTAATGTCCCAGTCAAGAATATTTCACTTATATTTAGACGTTGCCAGCTATAGGCGAAAGTGCAGAAATTTTGCCTCTGCATTCTGCTGATGGCATTATACAGCAGGGTTCTTTATCTTGCCATGCCTACATGACACAGGGCCTCATTTATTTTAAGTTCCCATCCAAAAATACCGTGATTTTCATTTCGTAATGCCGAGTACTTGGCAAAAGAACAGTTACTACCCACTTTCAAGTCTTGGGTCAGACCCTGTTGGGATTCAAACCCAAGACCTCCCACTTACAAAGTGAGCACTATACCAACTGAGCTACGGCAGTGGTAAAAACTTACTGTAAAATCATTGAAAGAATATAATAATGTCAACTGAACAATTTAACTGATATCATCTTACAACTTGTTTAGTTAAGCACTGAATCTGATTTTCATTCGAGTTATTGAGAAATAACCTTGATGGATGCTGTGCACATTGGGTAATTCGCAAAGGGAATTATGCAAAAGTGTGCACAGTGTCTATTTAGGTTATTTCTCAATGACCCAAATGAAAATCAGATTCAGTGCTTATAATTAAATTTTAAAGACAACTTATCAAATGAAAGAATAACTTTATGTAATTTTTGCTTTTAATAACTTTAAAACGATAAAATGACACACATTAAAAGTAGTTCGTTCTAGATTACATCACAAACACTTCAACACGTGAGTTCAAGTCATTGAGAAATGACCTGAAGGTAATTTCACTTTTCAACCAATGAAATTTAATTATAGATGTGTAACATTTATCTCATTATTCTTAAATCTCTTTTATTTTAATTTTTTATTATTTTATTTTTCAGACATCTTCAACAAAGCTAAAGCTTAGCCAGAATGATGTGCCAAAAGTCCCAGAATTCTTGTTACTAGTTGTCACCCAGAATGGGACTATTGCTGAAGTAAAATTTAATATCACAATGGATCCTGTGGTTGAAGGTACAGCTTTATTCAAAATATTCAAAAAAAAAAAGGTCTTGTGTCATATTGGTCTAAACTAACCAATTACCTATCACAATGGCTCTTACTGCCACCCAGGTTTGAATGGAACCAAGGCCTTAAAGGCAAAACCAATGGAGTTTTTTGTCAAGCCTGGCATTGACATAAGGCGAGACTTAGTGTTACTTTCCAGTGTCATCGTAGGCGGCAGCGGCGGCGACAGTGTCAAAATGTGAAAGTTTATGTTAATGTCATGTATTTTCTACTTGATCAAGAACTAATCAGGCGAGATACTGGTACATTTATTTAAATCCACAGAATTCTTGTTTATACTGCTGTTTCCTCTACATTCCCAATAGAGGATTGCTGTCTCCATATAAGTGAAAGAATCTTTATCAAAAGTAAATATGATATTTTTGCAAAATGACTTATGTTATTAAATATGTTTACATCTCTGTCCAATTCCATTTTTGGATAGGAAACTGTTGACTTATACAATAGAAATAATAATTCTTTTCAAAAAGTGTGGGGTATTACATATGCTGGTGGATCCATCTATGTTATTTTTATCCCATAAACTAAATAGAAATCCCATTACTGTATTTAGAATGAAATATTATTCCAAGAGTTTTGAATAAACCAATAAACAAACATCTTATAGATAATAGTAATACTTGAATGAAAAAAAAATTATATCTTTTAATATTTATTTATTTATTTATTTATTCTTGCAGTAATTAGTCAACCAGTGGAAAGTATTTCTGATTCTAAGATAAATGTCACTGTGATATCCACAGTTAATGAGACCAACAGTGATGGTACACTAGATGCTATTGTGGAGTGGCATCATCCACAGGGGCTTCCAAAACAAACTCATTATGCTTACACTGTAAATTGGTTTCTGGTGAATTGTGGGATATATGTCGACTCCCCGTACTGTAATATACCAGACCAACACTATGCCAACACAGTTTTTGTAAATGCTACTAATACAAAGGTATCTATTATTATTATTATTATTATTATTATTACTATTATTATTATATATACTTTTTTATCTAAACAAAAATACTACATGTAGTTAGAGTAAACCAATGCTTAATTTATTCTTTTGTTCACTCACTTTGACAAGTAAACATTTGGTTGGGACAGGTGTTTTTTTTTGTCACTTATTACAATGCTTAGTTGAATTTTAGCTTAGCTTTAAAGGAGCTACTTTTTATAATCTTTGCATCTAAATAATTATCCAGTGTTAATAGGGCATATTTTGAAATGATGCATGCATACCGGTCATTACCACATTGTTTTTTTATTGTAAGTGGGGACTTATATTAAAATTGTCTAATTTTCTTGTATGTTATGCAAGTTCATTAATCATATCAACAAAGAATTTAAGTGTAATTTTAAAATTGTTAAAATATTGAAAATAAAGTCTGATCATCATGATTTCACTTTAAGGGAAAATGGGTCATGGTGCTGTTTAATACCATCAGTGCAATACACAGGCAAAATTTCTGCACTTTCTCCTATAGCTGGCGACATCTCGATACAAGTGAAATATTCTTGACCTGGGGCGTTAAACACCATTACTCAACTCAACTCAACTTGTTTCATAATGAATTCACTCATTATTGGTTTTATTCTTTTATTTAATTGCAGCCATCATATCGAATAAAAAGAATTGTCTACAATGCGAAATATTTAGTGAAAATTGAACTTGGAAATAATAGAGACTGGATTGGAAAGACAAAATTATTTACTCTGGATTGTCCTAATGTTGACCTAGAGACATTTAGACAATGTCCACTATATAGAAGTAACCAGAACAACACCAGTGACCAGTCTATGGATAAGTGGACCAGAGACCGGGGTATATATTGGGGTGGAGAAGGTATGTAACAGACTTACAAGTTTATAAGGATTTTTTAAACTTTGTTGTATGTAACTTGATCCTTCTCCTCCTCTTTCTCATCATGATGATGATGATGATTATTAATATTTCAAACTTACAAACTGAATTTTCAATCCGATTTAAGAATTTTTTTCAGTGATTACCAAGTAAGCTGTTTGCTTTAGACAACTAGGTCACTGCAGCCCTATATATGTATAAGACAGGTTCACATGCAGACTGACTTATTGTTCTAGACAACTAGGTCACTGCGGCCCTATATACCAGGTATATTCATGTATAAGTAAGACAGGTTCACATGCAGACTGACTTCTTATTGCTTTAGACAACTAGGTCACTGCAGCCCTATATGTGTACAAGACAGGTTCACATGCAGACTGACTTCTTATTGCTGTAGACAACTAGGTCACTTTGGCCCTATATATGTACAAGACAGGTTCACATGCAGACTGACTTCTTATTGCTGTAGACAACTAGGTCACTTTGGCCCTATATATGTACAAGACAGGTTCACATGCAGACTGACTTATTGCTTTAGACAACTAGGTCACTTTGGCCCTATATATGTACAAGACAGGTTCACATACAGACTGAAGTCTTATCTTGATAATGTTCTCCTGCTTAGACTATCAGGTGTCAAGTAGATTTTGTAGTAAAATAAATTGTTTTTAATTAATAAGAAATAAAATTTTTGATTGATGATCTTAAAAACATTTCAAAACATAACAAAGTTTTCCTTACACCATGTTCATGCAGTATAGAGTGCAGACAGATATCGGTGAAATTTTCTGATCTATCTCGTTTCTATCAAATCCTGTTAAGCTCTAGTCTCGTTTATCATTTTTGTCAAAAAACATTATAATATAGAAAACTTTTCAAAATTTTAACACAGCATGGTTTCTAAATGATAAATAAAAAGATCCTGACATGTACACCTGTTTCTGATTTTGACCAATCTAACATGATGGCCTATCAGTAATTAAAAGCAATCTAAATTTATTTTGAATTTGTAATAAGGATTATTAGTATAAGTTTATTAGTAGAGTTTATTTTTTTGAAAAAATTATTTAAAAGAAAACCGTAAAAAATTAAGTGTCTTTACTTTAGGAAATTTAATTCCAATATAATTGAGTTATTAAGAACCAAAAGATATAATCCCCCCCCTCTCTCTCTCTCTCTCTCTCTCTCTCTCTCTCTCTCTCTCTCTCTCTCTCTCTCTCTCTCTCTCTCTCTCTCTCTCTCTCACACACACACACACACACACACACACACACACACACACACACACACACTTGATCATTCTTAGTGCAGCAAAATGTGACTTTACCATTTCTGAACTGAATACTTCACATAAGTGAATTAACTATGTGATATTACTAATTTCCATTTCAACTAACCTTATATAAGATGGGTTTTTGACAAAGTATTCAATGTATATCAGTTTTACTGTTTTCATTTCTTAGATAAAATTTTCAAATCTTTTCAGATATAGGAAGCACTGCATGTACTTAGTAAATAAATAGATGGCCTACACTAGTGTATATATATATATATATATATATATATATATATATATATATATCTCACATTTGTTTAAGAGTGTGTTGGTATAGAAGATTTAGGAGTGTAATGAGATTGGATTAGGCTGCTGTATCTAATAGATATGTTTGATAGAAAATAACTTAAATAGATAAGAATATTGCTTAAAAAGCCTTTTTCTGCAAAATACTTATCAGTTAGATAATAAGATCATACACTCTAACTGACTCTCTTTAGAAACAGTAGTATAAATTTGGTAATATTTTTTACGAAAAGCTGCTGCGGCTTTTTAAACATTTTATACAAAAAAATTGTTTTATTTTATTTTTTCTAAGAGTTAAGTTTTTTTTTTTTTTTTTTGATACACAAGATTAGAACCAGATTTAAATAGATTCATGTGTTTTATTTAATTTAGATTTTACCATATTCAATTTTGAAAATAATTAGTAACTTTTAAATTTAATTTACACAATTAATCTGATTTTGGAATAAGCTAGTTCAAATTTTTTAAGAGTGTTAGAATTTTTTTTCTGTAACAAAAACATACGAGTATTTATAAGATATCCTATGAAATTTTAACACCCTCTCATTTACACATTTTATCATTTTATAAAACACTATACTACAGTAACCTGACCAACAGGTCGTGTGAGTGTGTGTGTGTGTGTGTGTGTGTGTGTGTGTGTGTGTGTATTGCAATTGTGCAATTGTGCAATTGGATGCATCTCTGTTGTGTATAAATATGTTATCAACAAATTAAACAACAGAGTATTTAAATTAGATATCCCTATTTCTCAAGGCACATTTATAAGCATTGAAAAATAACTTCTGTTATTACAGGTGCGAGATCTTGTGTGTGTATGTGTGTGGATGGAATCAAAATAATACAGAATAAAAGCTTATCTTAATACAGAATTATTTTTATATTCATTTGGCTTTTTTTTACTTTACAAAGTACCAGTAATTCTTTTTTATCTTCTATCTTTCTTGTTTGCTCTTGATAATTGATAATGATATATTTTATATTTTTCTTATTCAGATTTACTTCGCTGGAAGCTAAATGTTACTTCCTATGCTATATGACAATATGACGGATATGGTTATTGTATCATTGAACTGGTCTGTTCCATTCAACCATTCTGTTGTGGAACTTTACTCGCTGAGGTGGAACATAGTGGAACATTCTGAGGGAATTGAAGTTTTAAAACAGAACTGTACAAAGTCAAACATACAGCTCAAACTTAAGCCACACAATAACTACGAAGTACAGGTAATAATTTTGGTGATTTTACTTCAAAATAATATCTCACTGCAGTTTTATCCTTTAGACTCAGGAAGTTTGAAATTTAACATTTGGAGTGAATCGGAGTAATGTTATTTTATTCTCTGGTCAAGATTCTTTAACTTATTTTAGGCAGTCAGTTCTGAGATGGGGAGGAATCAGAACCCCCCCCCCCCCCCCCCCAAAAAAAAAAAAAAAAAAAAAAAAACTCAACATCTCAAGTGGAATAATGGTGTTTTACACCCTAAGTCAGATTCTTTCATTTATATCAAGGCTTTTAGTATTTGGATGGTTGAGGAAAGGAAATGAAAATGATCTATCTTCAAGCAGCACACAGATTAAATTAAATTTTTCAAACTTTTAATACAATTAAAAATCTTAAGAGCTTTTTTAAAAAGAAAATAATAAACTCTGAAAATAATTTTTTAAAGAAATATATGGATGTATAATGGAGAAATATATAAACAGTGTGTATGGACATTTGTTTTGAATTGTAGGCAGTTGCTTATTACAAAGATATTTTGGGTAATGCTGTGGAATCTGAAAGTGAAATCAAAGAACTTAATACTTCTGGTATTAAAAATATGCCATGGCTTCCAAGATCACAGACACTGGTTGTAAACAGAAGTAAGTTTTATACAATTCAGAAGATCATCAGATTACCAAGTCTCACTAGAAAGTGACTCCATGGTCAAGGTCATCCACCATCCAACTTTTGTACCAATATCTGTAGTATTAATCATTATTGAAATTTCAATATTTCTATCACTTATAAATTTCAAAAATAGGTATAAAAAATTAACCAAAAGGTTTGAACTAATGGGGATACTGGGGATGACCACCCGACAGGTAGGCCTTTAACACATTTTACGACAAGACAAGAATCATCATCTTTACATAACATTTTATCAATATACAAATCTTAAAAAGTTCCTCCTTAAAAACACAACCAAAGTCACACAAAATCAAAATAAATAAAATAAAATTTTAAAAATGTTTTGTTGACTTTTTCAGAGCCTCCAATTAAGAACTTGGATGGTATTATAGTTGGTATAACCATTGTCCTTGGTATTCTCATGCTAGGATTAATTATCCTCTTTATATACAAGAAACGACAAAGTTTCAAAGATATTATCATAACCAAGACTGCCGTAGCCAAAAGCAACAGTTACAAGTCTAATGTTGGATGTAAGTATTATTTAACTTCTTCTGTACATAAAATTCAAATTTTAAGTTCGGTTTTTTTTTTTTTTTTTTTTTACTTTATTATTATTATTATTTTACTTTTTTGATTTTCAAAAACAATGTTGGAAACAGTTGATTTGAATCGCCTTATACCCTACACTGTTAAATGCTCTGACTTGTGTATATATCTGTACTACTCTTAAGCTGCTTCTGTTAATTGTTCCTCTGCTTTTTATTAGGATTTAAAGATGCAAAACATTATTTATATATACCTATCACCTGCTCTTTGATTTTGGAGATTGTTGACAGTGGGTACACTTTTTACATAAATTTTCCATCCTTACTAAAAATAGTAATCTTGATGCCGTTTACTGAATTAAATAAAAGCAAAAATGCCAGGAAAAGGGCCAAATAAACATAAGCATTATTTCTATGTAATTCCAAATAAAGTTTGTATGTCTTGTCATGTGACCAACATTGACTTAGGATTTCTAGATACAAGAATGACAGGCATGATTATAAGCTGCATCATATGACATCACTGAACTAAAAATTGATCCCTTAATTTAATGAGAGAATTATCTATTCTCTCTGAAAAACTTTATTATCAAGATATAAAATCAGATATTTAAAACAAGACTCACAAGCCCTATATGTATGTTTTTGTCTATCAACCTGTACTCTCAAACCCCAAAACTTTGACGAAATGAATTTTAAAATTGAAAGGGCATGACTTATATTTCTTTGTTATTTTACTTTTTAAATTAGAGCTACTGCAAGAACTGACAGACAAATATGTTGTTGTACAGTTAGTCGTTGTTTACTCATAATTCACTTTAAAATGACTAAAAACATTATGTATTTGATTCATTTTAAAGAAAAATATCAAAATAAAACATAACAATATTTTAACAATTTTGATGGGCTGACATAACATATAAACATGTGGGTATATCTATGTTACTTATCATTGAAGTAGTAAGTTTCTGGGACCTATGCCAGGTATACTTTTTAAGGTAATGGCTTCTAAGATTAACTCCGAGAGGAGCAGGAAGATGTTCTTTATAAAATCTTCAACAGGTTTGATAAATTTGATAAAGAATTAAAATAAATGCACTAGGGGGTAAAGCTGTTTGGACTGTTTTGGCATCCGATGAAAAATTGAGATCTTTTTATGTTTGCGTGAAGAAGACATAAGACAGACAAATCGTTTAACACTTGTAAATATGGGTCAATTCAGTCTAACTTAAGACAGCTAGAGCTTTCTTAAAACAATCTGTTTTAATAAATTAAAGTTTGATATATAAGAGATATCAGGTTTTTAATGTGAGTTAAATATATAGTGTTAGTGCTACTGTAAGATAAAAATTCATCCATTTATCTTTTATATTCCCATGTTATGTGTTAGTTATATTACACATAGGGAAAATAAAAAATAAATGTTACAAACAGATTTAATACTACCTATCTACTTTAGCAGATTTTATGGATCTCTTTTTAATTGATTAGTGGGCCTTGGTCGCCCAGTGCATGGTCTAAAGTTTATGATTCACAGTACCTTTAACCCCCTTGGTTTGAATTCCATTTACTATGATTTAGGCAGATCATATTGTAGAAAATGTGTTAGTTCATTTGTTCACGTTGGGCATTACAGTGTCTTCAACCATCCTAGATTTGATTTATTTGATTTAATGGAGTTTTATGGCCCAGTCAAGAACATTTCACTTATATCGATACATCACCAGCTATAGGTGACATGGCAGAAACTTTAGACCTTTGCATTGCGCTAGGGCAAGGTGCAGGAAGGGTTCTTTAGCGTTCCATGCCTGCCGTGACATAAGACATATATACTAGTATGTACTTAGAAGGCCCTATTTCAAGTATTGATACAATGAGAACTGACCACCTTGATAAAAGTAATAAAAACTTGAATGGACATAAAACATTGTAATACCTGCTCTACTTATTATACTCATAACACAATATATTTTACAATAAAAAACACAAACACAAACAGTATAGTAGTACACACACATACAAAAAAACAAACAAACAAAAAATAAATAAATAATAATAACAAAACAAAAACAACAACCAAAAAAAAAAACCACAAAACAAAAAACATATTGCATAAATTAGAAAATGGTGATATAATTTGTAATGGAGATTGCCAAAATTTGTTTAATTAGATTGTGATGAGATGAAAGTTGAAGCATAAAAGTACCGAATATTATACCTGTAGACCCTGACACATTGTAACATTGAAACTTTCATTAGACTGAGTTTTAAAGTTGTTGTCAAATTTCTTAATAAATATATTATTATTTGTTTGAAGAGCACAGCTGTAAATGGGAATTTAATATTATTTACAATGATGGTGTGTATTATATGAACAATTAAAATGCCGACCTCTCTATCATAACTCTGCTTCAGGAAATAGGAAATATCACCTCTTGTTATGATATGTTTGGCACTTAGAGATAATTGGATGTTTTACCTACACTCCACTTAATGTTTTACGAGTCTAACACGTTACCTGTTACAGAAATTACATATCATATTGGCAGTATCGTGCAGATACTAAGTAGAATGAAATCGTGTTTTACGTATTTTCCATATCAAATGAAGTGCATCTTGTTCTGTTATAAGAGGCCTAGGCGTTAAAAAGCGTGTTCAGTCCAATTAATCGTCATGTTAGCGTCGTTGGTAAAACTTAATCATTACTTATCGGCTGAACTTATTATTTTTGCACATACACATTAGTAGCTATACATAAGAGATTCTTATTTGAAATGATTTAAATAAAATATACAATACTTATCATCAATTATATTTTTAAATTGTTGATCATTTTATTGACAATTAAATTTTACCACCCAGCAATATTATTATATAATTTTCTAAAGTTTTCTTAAATTATTATTCTGAGATTCAATTATGGTAATTAAGAATTATTTATGCGATTTTATGCCTTTGTTAAATGTTTATGAATCACATAGGTGCTTTTTGGGTTTTTGTTTTTAAACATACAAACTTAATTTGATAATAACTTTTTTTTAGAGAAACAATTTTGCCAATTAGATATTTTAAAATAATAATAGAAAAAAAGAAATAAAAAAGTTTATAATTATTAACATTTTTTCAATTCAATTTTACTGCCTTACCAAATTATATAATGGTGTGTGTGTGTGTGTGTGTGTGTGTGTGTGTGTGTGTGTGTGTGTGTGTGTTTAAGTTTTTAGTCTTAATATTTAAAAAAAAAGCCATATTATTATTAGTATTATTAAATATAAGACATTAAGTAACTTCTGGGATAATTTTAAAATGGATTTTAAATGTCAGTTAAAAAACTATGTTTTTAAACACTCACCTGCCAGGATGGCTGAACATGCACCTAACTGACACATATTTCTTAATTAGGTAATTAGACATTAATAATTATAAGATGACAAAAGAACCACAAAAAATTGACAAACTTGACAACTGAATAAATTACATGCCTAATTTGACGCTTGTGTAAACACACTTTGTCAATGACAACATAAGAGTGTGTCAGGTACAACAGAAAGGGGTGTGAACTTTTAAAATTTTAGTACATTTGTTTTAAAATTAAACTTTTTAAAAAGAGATATTGTTATGCTAAGTGGTGCATTTTTGTCTTGATTACCACCTACCTTATGCTGGTACCTTACGCTGGTACCTTGTGCTGATACCTTACGCTGGTACCTTATGCTGGTACCTTATGCTAATACTTTACGCTGGTACCTTATGCTGATACCTTACGCCGGTACCTTATGCTAATTCTTTACGCTGGTACCTTATGCTGGTACCTTACGCTGGTACCTTGTGCTGATACCTTACATTTGTACCTTATGCTGATACCTTACACTGGTACCTTACACTGGTACCTTGTGCTGATACCTTACACTGGTACCTTGTGCTGATACCTTACGTTTGTACCTTATGCTGATACCTTACGCTTGTACCTTATGCTGATACCTTAAGCTGGTACCTTATGCTGATATTTTATGCTTGTACCTTATACTGGTACCTTACGCTGGTACCTTGTGCTGATACCTTACGCTGGTACCTTATGCCGATAGGATTTATGTTGTGAGATAGACTAACTTCCTTGTACATCTCTGCATATTTGCTGATTATCTTCTAAAATGTTAATAATTTTATTTATATATATTCATAAAATTATTCTAAAATGAAAATAAACTATTTTATATGTCTGAATTTTTTCTCAACAAGATATTTACAGTAGTTGTTGCACAAGATATATACAGTAGTTGTTGTTCAAGATATATACAGTAGTTGTTGTTCAAGATATGTATAGTAGTTGTTGTTCAAGATATATACAGTAGTTGTTGTACAAGATATGTATAGTAGTTGTTGTTCAAGATATATACAGTAGTTGTTGTTCAAGATATGTATAGTAGTTGTTGTTCAAGATATATACAGTAGTTGTTGTTCAAGATATATACAGTAGTTGTTGTTCAAGATATATACAGTAGTTGTTGTTTCAAGATATATACGTAGTTGTTGTCTCAAGATATATACAGTAGTGTTGTTCAAGATATGTATAGTAGTTGTTGTTCAATATATACAGTAGTTGTTGTTACAATATATACAGTAGTTGTTGTACAATATATACAGTAGTTGCTGTTCAAGATATAACAGTAGTGTGTTGTTCAAGATATATACACTAGTTGTTGTTCAAGATATATATAGTAGTTGTTGTTCAAATATGTATAGGAGTTGTTTGTCAAGATATATATAGTAGTTGTTGTTCAAGATATATACAGTAGTGTTGTACAAGATATATACAGTAGTTGTTGTTCAAGATATATACATAGTTGTTGTTCAAGATATATACAGTAGTTGTTGTTCAAGATATATACAGTAGTTGTTGTACAAGATATATACAGTAGTTGTTGTACAATATATACAGTAGTTGTTGTTCAAGATATATACAGTAGTTGTTGTACAATATATACAGTAGTTGTTGTACAAGATATATACAGTAGTTGTTGTTCAAGATATATACAGTAGTTGTTGTACAATATATACAGTAGTTGTTGTACAAGATATATACAGTAGTTGTTGTTCAAGATATATATAGTAGTTGTTGTTCAAGATATATACAGTAGTTGTTGTACAAGATATATACAGTAGTTGTTGTTCAAGATATATACAGTAGTTGTTGTTCAAGATATATACAGTAGTTGTTGTACAATATATACAGTAGTTGTTGTACAAGATATATACAGTAGTTGTTGTTCAAGATATATACAGTAGTTGTTGTTCAAGATATATATAGTAGTTGTTGTTCAAGATATGTATAGTAGTTGTTGTTCAAGATATATATAGTAGTTGTTGTTCAAGATATATACAGTAGTTGTTGTACAAGATATATACAGTAGTTGTTGTTCAAGATATATACAGTAGTTGTTGTTCAAGATATATACAGTAGTTGTTGTTCAAGATATATACAGTAGTTGTTGTACAATATATATACAGTAGTTGTTGTTCAAGATATATACAGTAGTTGTTGTACAAGATATATACAGTAGTTGTTGTTCAAGATATATACAGTAGTTGTTGTACAATATATACAGTAGTTGTTGTACAATATATACAGTAGTTGTTGTACAAGATATATACAGTAGTTGTTGTTCAAGATATGTACAGTAGTTGTTGTACAAGATATATACAGTAGTTGTTGTTCATTGTTTGGCCAATTAAAATAAGCATATTGTATTTTTTCATTATGCTTTGACTTCCTGGTATATCTTTGCATATTTGCTGATTATCTTCTAAAATGAAAATAAATTTTGTTATGTTTATACTTTTATAAAATTAGAATAATTTTTTTTATATGTTTGAATTTTTCTTTCAATAAAATATATACAGAAATTGTTGTTTGTTGTTTGGCAAAAAAAACTTATTGTATTTATTCATAGACCACTGATCCTAAAGTATGCAGGATTGTCCGGGGCCCTCCTGAAGTACTTTAACCACACCACTGGATATCATTTTGTCTGGTGGTCACATGACAAGATTTACCAATCCGTTTGGTCCATCCTAAACTGTTAGAGCCATTATTGTGATATTTTAAACCTTTTATTTTCAGGCAAAGTGGACTATTCTAATCAATTACTTGTGATGAGTGATGAGTGGGAACTGGACACGAGATCAATCAAATTCTGTAGTCCTATTGGTCAAGGTGCTTTTGGTAAAGTTGTTACAGGATATTATGAAGATCGCAGAGTGGCTATCAAACTTGTGAGAGGTAATTATTATCAGTCTTTTTATCCAAATATCATATTGAAATGAAGTACTATAAGCTTTGAATAATTTACATGTATGGAAAAGATCATGTCATATTGTGTACAGTTGTAATCTGAGCATTATATTTGGCATCACGTTAATACATTTTTTTTTTTTTTGTTTTTTTTGTTTTTTTTGTTTTTTATTTTTCTCAAATGTTTTAATTTTTTGCTGATTGTTATTGCAGTACAATTAAGCCTTGCTGTTAATATTGAATTTCTAAATAGTTTCGATACTGTAGTCTTTACTACAGTAGATTTTTAAACTTTGTAAGTTACTTCATTGTATTTAATGTGATCAATAATTTATATTAAAATTATTTATTGCCAATCTTCATACATCACAGTATCAAAGAAATGTGGCTGATATTTAGTGCAAAAAATTTGGGAAATTTTAAAATTTAATAAAAAATTATATTAAAGAAGTGGACTTTATAGACAGGTTCCGGAGTCAATTTGGACTGAAAAGGGTGGACTTTATTCACATTAGACAGGTGGACTTTATATAGAGGTTCATTATATAGTAAAATCCATTTGGGATACTTCAGACCAGTTGCTATAGACAGGTGGACTTTATATAGAGGTGGACTCTACAGCAGGTTATACTGTAGTTCTATTCTCTGTTAAAAGGTTCTTCTAAATATTGGTCTGCATTATGAAATTACAACAATAAACATACATCATGTTTTAAGATTTACCTGACTAAATGTTAAACGCTCGAGGCATTAGTAGCAAAATGGTCTAAAACATCAGTTTACTGATCAGCATTCCTCCCACTGCCTAGGTTTGAATCTCACTTCAAACAACCTTAGTGTTAGAAAGTTTGTCAATTTGCTTGCTGAAGGATGGGAGCTTTTTTTTCTGGTTTCCTTCACTATCTGCTCCGTAAGTGGAAGGTCGTGGGTTCGAAAGTTGGTAGTGACTGTTCTTTTGCCAAGCACTCGGCATTACGAAATGAAAGTCACGGTTCTTTCAAATGGGAACTTAAAGTAAACGAGGTCCTGTGTCATGGCAGGCATGGCATGATAAAGAACCCTGCTGTATAATGCCATCAGCGCAACGCACAGGCAAAATTTCTGACGTTAAACACCATTACTCTACTCACTCTTTTACTATCTGAGAGTTGACCATCTTAATATAAGTGAAAGAATTTTGATAGGTTGTAAAATTTCATTATTTTTCTCATCTCAGCTTTATCGTCTGCTCATTTTTGCTGGTGGATTACAGATTTATATCCTTCCTCTTGGCAACTCATTTAGTCGCTTGTTTTAAAATGCAATGGTTTATTTAAACTATCTTCATTTAGTGTTGAAATTTTTTAAACAATGCTATAAAGAGCTGTGATTGTTCTAGTAATAAGTTACTTAACGCATATTAAAACAAGGTATTTCATATTCTATAGCCGTTTGTTGCCAACTTTTAATTTGTGTTTTCCTGTTAAATGCAGGTTGATACGGTGGCAATTCTCCAGGTGATTAAATGTTAATATACTATGTGATTTTTTTGGTCTTATTTTTGAAACAGATAGCGCACCATTATCTTATAAAGAGGATTTGTTGGCAGAGATTAACCTAATGAAAAGAATTGGCTCACATCCAAATATTGTGTCTATGATTGGAGCGTGCACGCTCTCTGAACCTATAGCTTTGGTTATGGAATATATTCCTTATGGTAATTTACAGAACTTTCTTAAGTAAGTAATGTCTTCTTAATTGTTTTAATTACTTAGTTTTAAAAACAGAAGCATCCATCTCTGTATCTGTTTTCCAGACACATGAAACCCGTCTGGTGAAACAGGAATGTTTTACTCCTAATCGTCAGTAAAATTGAACCCACTTCTCCCCAAAAGAAAAAAAAAACTAAACAAGTTTGAAAAAATTTATCTGTTTCTACATGCAGTTACCTTTACAGTGACAGAGCAAAAACAAAAAAACAACGATAATTGTCATAGAAGATAATTTTTCCTGATCTATACTTAATATGAATCTGGTGTAGTAGAATTTAAACTCTCATCCAATAACCATTGAGACTGAATATTTAGTTCATATTAGACAGATGTTTGGCTAACAGTTTAATTTACCAAAGAATATGAATAGTAAGTCTCAATAAAATAAAATACAGGTGAGACAGGTTTTAAATAATTAAATATTATGTATAATCAGTCCCATGGTTAATCTGGTGAACTTCATTGCAAAAAAAAAAAAAACATATATAAATATATAATATTCTTCCTACATATTGTTTTAAATCAAGTCTGATACTTTGTTTTCTGTTAAAAGTGTTCTTTTTCTCATGATCTGATGAAACGCATAGACAAAGTATATATACAGATTTGTAAAATTAAACTTATACATTTTATCATATATTCTAATTAAAATACACCACTCGGTAACAGCAGTTGTAGATAAACCATTAGCTTTAACTTTATGTGTAATTAAAAGCCTAAAAAAATGCAAGAACTTTAACAGAAATTTATAATTTATCATATGATAAGAGTGAAAAACAAGTAAAGACATACAAACAGAAGCCAGTTTTTATATATAAACCACTGATAAATGCCGAAATTTCAAATTACAGAGCACACTTACGAGGTTTACAGTGAACAGAGGTCGAGCTTTCAGATAACACAAACTGTTTAGAGTTTCTTTATTTGTAAAATAAATCTACAATTTTGTGAACAAAACTAGCACAAATGTATGATAGTGTCATGTCAACATTTGTTTTTAAATATAGTTTTTTTATGGTGTAGTGTGAAACATAAAATAAAACATAAAAATTAGAGAAGGGTACAGTAGACCAGTTATTTTGATGATGGAGTGACGGTGGTGATTTAAGTCATATAGTAGGGACTGAGGCAAGTTTTTAAATTAAAATCATAATGGTATGGTTAATATGAAAAATAGAACTGTATTTTTTAAATAAGAATCCTGCTAGGCAGATCTTAGTTTCAGAAATTTTTCTAGTTTGCTTGTATAAGGTTGGCTGTTTTTATCTGAGTACTATGGTTTCCTCCACCATTCCAAAAATGACTGCCTCGATATAAGTGAAAAAACTTGACTTGGTTGTTAAACACTATTAAACAGTGTTATTCCACTACACTTCTAACAGTTTTTAGGCCATAAAGTTGTAACTATAAAAACTAATATTTATTCTACACATGTACAAATTACTATAATTTGTTGGTTATGTGAAGATAATAATGAGAATTTCGATGTTTCATTGTCTAAACTTAAAAAGTATCAGACAATATTGGTAACAGAAGTAACTATCAAGAATTCAGCATTAATAAAAACAAAGGTTGTTTGTTTGTTGGTTGTAATGTTGTTTCACATCGCATCAGCAATTTTTCAGCTATTTGTGATTAAACCAAGGTTTATAATCTTTAAGGATAATCTCAGAGCAGGTTTGTGTATGCATGAGATGTGGCAGTATGTATTATTCATCTGCTTTGTACTAGTGCATACTCAAGACAGCTTTTTTGTGAAGGTGCTAGCTCACTGAGTCATTATTCTGCAGACAAGCATATCACTCCTCCATGAAAACAAAGAGATGGCAGTAGGACTATTGTTTATCCAACTGAATACATTTACCTACAAGAATCAATGGCAGACTTCTTGCAAAATGACAAATATTATGACCACTGATTGTACCATTTTAAGACTGAGGACTGTCATAATATCCAAGGTCTATATTTTACATATAGCCATTATTTAACCTGATTGTAAGTTTAACAGTTACTATCAGAAAGTGTGATAACCCCCTCCCTCATATCTCACATCACTACTGTGTGCCTTATCAGCTACTGGTGGATGTGCTCTATTATCATGAGGCCAGACTAACTTAATGTTGTATGTTTAAATTCAATTTAAAAAAAAAAAAATTACTATTTGCTTAAATTAGGAGTACTGCAGTTGATAGATTTAAAACTGATGGTTGAATGTACAAAAATATCAACAGTGACAAAGACTTTACATCTTGGAGTCATATGTTGACAATATCAGGAACCTTTAAGATACAGTAAAACCTGTATATAAAGACCAATCTTTGGAGATAAGAAAATATCAAAAATATAGAAAGGTGGTCTTTATAAAGAGTATCATTTTTGTTTAAACTTAATTGACATAAAGCATCTTAAAACATAATATAAATAAATAGACCAAATTATAAACCAATTATATCGATTTGTTTGGCCTTAAACTTGTGTCAGTATACAGCAGCTGAGGCTGTTTATTTTCTCTACCAGTCTTATCATTTATTTAACTTGTATTATTATATTTTCTACATTTTTGTGATCAGAAACATGTTATCTGCCATTTCATTAATCATATTGTGTCATATGTTTTCTTCAACTATGTTGTATATGCTTTTAATGTCTCTTATAATCTGTATACCTCTTTTGTGTGTGTGTTGATAGAAAGGCTGGGCCTTGTCGATTTGCTCATGTCATTTTCTTTTCATCAGTTTAGTATTCAACGTTAGTGGCAAGAAAGAATTTTTTTGGTTTATCATGTAAAGACCACCATCACGTAAATCAATCTCTGCTATCTGATCTTTATGGAGAATTTGATGCCGTAGTTATTTATTTTTTTTTTGCTTTACTAACAAAGAGTATAGCATGAAAGTGCAAAAGAGTAGTACCCCAGATGTTAAGGTTAGTATCTAGTTATGTCATACGGTCTCATACCCCAGATGTTAAGGTTAGTATCTAGTTATGTCTTACGGTCTCATACCCCAGATGTTAAGGTTAGTATCTAGTTATGTCATACGGTCTCATACCCCAGATGTTAGGGTTAGTATCTAGTTATGTCATACGGTCTCATACCCCAGATGTTAGGGTTAGTATCTAGTTATGTCATACCCCAGATGTTAGGGTTAGTATCTAGTTATGTCATACCCCAGATATGAGGCCTAGGGTTGTTAAGTCATGTCATACACCAGATGTGAGGGTTGGTATGTCATGTCATAGCCCTTGAAGTGAATGTTGGTATCTAATTATTTCATACCCCAATTATGAGGCCTAGGGTTGGTAAGTCATGTAATACACCAAATGTGAGGGTTGGAAATTAGTTTTGTCATACACCAGATGAGAGGGCTAGCATTGGTATGTCATGTCATACTCTTGAAATGAGGGTTGGTATCTAGTTATGTCATAGCCCAGATGTGAGGCCTAGGGTTGTCATGTTATGTCATACCCATGAAGTGAGGGTTTGTTTTTAGTTATTAATATAACCTTGATGAACGAATAAGGTATTTTAGTTTTTAATTCACTTAAAATTTCACAAATTTGGACAAAAGTATTTTGATAGACAAAATTTAAAAAGTCAACTAGTCTTAGCATAGAATGCTTTTGTTTAAAATTTTAACTCTTTCATGAATATAAACTAAGGCCATTAATCAAAGAAGGTTAATTTTTTTCCTGAATTAGTTTTATTAATTTTCCTACTTTTAGATTTTTTGGTCTTTGCCATGTTTATTGTATAACATCTTAAAATACTCAAGACTCTCTGTACTTATCAAAGACAACTTATCACACATCTTATATAAGAATATTAACATTTCTAATTAACTGTTTTCACAGGTCATTGGTTTCTATGGTTATTTTAACTTTGTGTATATTACTTAGTAACTGTTAATCTTACAGTTCATTTGTAGCTTTAAAACTATGTCAGACCTCTGAGATAAGATCTAGAAGTTAGAAGACATTTAACTCAGTCATATAGAGTATTAATGTTACAATACCTATTGTGAGTGTCCAATTGTCTCAATTGTAGATGTCATAGTCCCTTGTGTGAGTGTCCAATTTTAATGTGAGTGTCAAGTCTATATTTAATAGTCCCTTTTGTGAGTGTCCAATTTTAATTTCAAGTGTAGATGTTATAGTCTTCTTTTGTGAGTGTCCAATTTTAATGTGAATGTCCAGTGTAGATTTTATAGTCACTGGTGTGAGTATCCACTTTTAATGTGAGCATTCTTTGTAGATGTTATATTCCCTGATGTGTGTGTGTCAAATGTTAATGTGAGTATTTATTGTAGATTTTATAGTTGCTGGTCTGTCAGTGTCCAGTGTTAACATGAGTGTCCAATGTAGATTTTATAGTCTCTGGTGTGAGTGTTCAATGTTAATGTGAGTGTCTAGTACAGATGTTTTCAGAGTCAATGCTGTTTCTTATTGAAATTTGAAATAAGAAGGGACAGGGACAAAAAGTGGTTTGATTGATTGGTTGGTCAATTGAATGGTTGATTGGTGATCTAATTAATGATTAAATAGATTGTTTGTTGACTGATTGGTGGTTCATTGATTGATTGATTGATTGATTGATTGATTGTAGACCTTTTGACTGATTGGTTGTTAGAAGTTGTGGTTGATCTTTTGATTAGTTGGTTGGTAAGATTGTTGATCTTTTGATTGGTTGGTTGGTAAGATTGTTGATCTTTTGATTGGTTGGTTGGTAAGATGGTTGATCTTTTGATTGAATGGTTGGTAAGATGGTTGATCTTTTGATTGAATGGTCAGTGAAGTGTTTGATCTTTTGACTGGTTGGTCAGTTGGTGAGATGGTTGATTAAAAGGATGAATTGTTTATTCTGTTGAGTGTCAGATTGATTGGTTGATTGATTGATTTATTGATTTTATGTAAGTATCAAGTGGTTTTTATCTTCTGATTACAGCATATAAACTCAGTATGCTAGCACTATAATGACAAAGCAACACAACCACACTGTTAGAGAGTCAGAGAGCAGTAAATTGTTCAGAAACTTGTTACATAAACTTCAGAAATTCATGTAAAAATGTCATACATTCGAAGGAGAGAGATTTTGATAAAGATTTAATCTCTTCAATTATCTAAATCAATTTATGATGGAAAACGTGTAAACATAAAGAACATATACACCTTGACATACATACCACACAAAACACATAATAATAAAGGCACATAAATAAACACATGTTCCAAATAATTTGTAATTACAGAGCTTAATGCTTAATTACATAAAAGCTGTAAGGTAATTAGTAAGTTGTATAGTCACTTTAATTTGCTGACGTATTGCGATTTTTTTGTTCTTTTTTTCATTATTTTGGCATCTGTGTTTACTAAGTTTTTTGTATCATGTCAAACTTGCACTGAAGTCTTGTAATCAAATTTCATATTTAGATGCATTAATCGTTTATAGTTACACTTCAAATGAAAATAAATACATGGATTTCAAGTTTTGATCTTCATCTTGTGAAGAAAATAAAATTTCAACAAGACTTATAAAAGCTAGAAATTCTTTGTAGTAAAAAAAATGTTTAAGATATGAAAATTGTAAAATTGTAATCCTGTCATTATATATATATATATATATATATATATATATATATATATAATTTATAATCCATAAGACAAATTTTATGGCCACAGTGGTGAGGTGTGCACACGCACATTATATAAAATCATCTGGTTCACTGATAGACCCTATTCTAATGCAGGTTTAGGCAACTTTGATAGCATATTTTAAGATTAATGAAAAGGATTATTAATGTGAAATAAAGGATTGATCTGTAATGATTGATTTAATGGGGTTTTACATCCCAGTCAAGAATATTTCACTTATATTGAGATGTCACCATCTATAGGTGAAGTAGCAGAAATTTTGATATTTGCAGTACATTAAGGGAAATGTGCTGTTAGGGTTCTTAAACGTGCCACATCTTACATGACACAGGACATTGGTTTTTAAGGACTTGATCTGTAATGGAATTGGGACAATTGTAAAAAAAAAAAAAACCTTTAAACATACCATTGAATTTGTAAAGTTTGAGGGGAAGAGGTAACCTGGTTTACATTATGTATAGGATAGCTTGATGGATGAGTATAAAAAAAAAATATTGAGAAGATGTCTATTCTGTAGGTGTAAATATTTATTTTGTTTTGTCTTAAATTCATACAAGTTATCTTAAAAATAATAAATACTGGGTAACGCTATCTATTCTACACAAAATATGTGGGGATAAATTTCTCTGCCAAGCTCCCTCCCATAAAATCACACATATATGAAATCTGAGTCTTCTTCACACAAAGACTAATTATTATCTTCATACTCTGAATTATCTCCCTCAAGAACTAATTATACCATAAGTTAGAGGCTATAGAGGGATGGGTCATAACTTGATTTTAAAAATAAAAAAGATTTTAAAAAAAAACAGCTTATCTCTAGCTTAAGAAAGATTCATAACTAAAATTCTGTTTAAAGAAATTAACCAATAAACTTAATATTTAACATGCAAGTACAAAACCAAAACCCAATACTTACCTGACTAACACCTGCAGTAATTGTAAAAGAATGGGAGTTATCAAAATGCAATGCTTACCTAAAAAACACCTACATCTTGTAGAAAAGAATGGATAATTAAAAAAAACAATGCTTACCTGACCAACCTGCATCAGGTACAAAAGAATTGAAAGTTATCAAAACCCAATGCTTACCTGACCAACACATGCATCTTGTACAAATGGATGAAGATTTATCATTATCCAATGCAGGCCAGACCAACACCTGCATAAGTGTACAAATTTGAAGATTTTGATTGAGAAGTGTCAGGGGTCAGTTTGATTGACTAGATGTAGAGACAGGCTTTGTCTGCTGATATCCCTGGTTACATTTCATAATTAAATTAATTATATTAAAAAAATGATAAAAATGTATGACATACTTTATTATATATCAAACATTCTGTCATATAGTAGCAGTATTGGATAAAATCTCATTGAATAGCTTTGGGTAACTTGTATTCTTCCTTTTCCAAATTACTGTAAACATTTTTTCTAGAATGTATCTGTGATTACAAGACATAATTACCATGCTACCAGCTGTATAACCCCCCCCCCCCCTCGGTTCTGATAAAAAATGTCCTCAAATGCACTAAATTATACAGTTTATACAGATAAAGGTTCACTTCATCATGTACTGTAATAATCAATTAGTATATCATTAGATAAATGAGGGTAAATTAAATAATCTATCTAAATTGTATCATTTGATGGGTCATGTAGTTTTTGGCATCAACTCAGGTAATTACATGCATTTTTTGGACTTTTTTACTGTTTTAAGTTTTGTTGTATACCAGTCAATACACTTGTACCATTTTATTTTGATATAAAGTTCAAAAGTATAAAACATTGACCTTTCTAATCAATTCCTTGTTTTAAAATACATTTGTATCTGTTAAAACAACCTTGACCTCTTGGCTGTGGTATTAGATACCTGTTTATTTATTGGTTAAGGGGATTTAAGCATTAAAATGATTGGTTTTCTTGTTAACTCATATGTTTTATTTAATTTTTTTGTCTCATGAATACATTTCAAAATTTGGTTGCAATAATAATTTCTCGTACAGTATCTTGGAAAAAGATTCTTGGGACAATTGTACCTACTGTAGTTTTAATCAAAAGAATTTGCACTACTATTTTTAGTGTCCACTAGTACTAGTCACGCACACATTGTTTTTTTTAAAAGAAATCCTCATTTTTACAGCAATTTTTGTAAAATTTCCATGTACAAGTCTTTTTCTCTGTAGTTTTCCATTTTTATGGCTCATTTCAAACTGATTTGGCTAAAAAAAACATCTTATTTATATATTGTTTATTATTGGTGTTGGCAAGTTTTGATCACATAAGCTGCGCCAAATTTAAATATATCGGAAACAAATTTAATGTACACATTTAGCTGCACTTTTCCCTTCTTAAAATGAATGCAGTTGCATTTTTATCAGAAAATTTGTAAACAGAATGATTTAGAATTTTGTCTGCATTTAAATTTAAACATAGACATGTACTTTGAAACATTTTCAAATTGTCTGTCCAAGAATTTAAATTACAAGATGGGCTGATTTCATTACCTATCAGTTAAAATATTTGAAATGATGATAATGTCGGTACCCATGGGGAAGACATTTCACTCTTCATTTTTAATGGAAGTGGTGCATACCTGTCAGGTTTGTCATAACAGTGTTGGTTATACAACCTGAACATTTAGTTGGTACACAGTGTACATACAGGTTGGAATACCTTGTTTTAGCTATAAGTAGAGTCCATTAACCATTCTTGGTCTCATTAATATGCTTTTGAGGTATGAACATCCCCATTGTGGGCAATAACTATATATTACTGATTAGTCAGAACATTTTGTCAGAGTCAAGAGTTTAAACCCTGAACAACTGTCGAATTGAGCCATACAATACCACATTTTTCTGTCCACAAGATTGTTAAAAATTTCATTTTTAATGCTTGTGTATAGACTGTTCTTAAAAATGATTAAATGATTAAAATATGTAACAATTATATCTGACAGAGTGCTTTCAAAGTAAAGTTTTCTTTGCAGTTTCTTTCTTTCTATTTCTTTTTCTTTTTTTTCTTTTTTTTTTTTTTCTCTTTTTTTTTAAATCTTTGTTGTAAATTGTTTCCTGTTTGGTTATCTGCGACATTGTCAAGCATTTCATTTTGACAAGGGAAATAACTCTTATGATGGCAGCTTATATAGATAAATCATTAAAGAAGGTATCACTACTTTATAAATAGACAATTTTTATTTTACTTAATTGGTACTGCCAAATGAAATCATAACAATATTTTGAGAACCAATCTTAGTCTTTTTTTAACCGCAAAAATTTTTCTGCAGTGCAAGAAATGGAATAAACCATTATATTTAGTTTTGCTGCCAGATAAGGTAATCTCAACCCCGTTCTAATATATTTGGTTCAGAACAAATCTAAGGTTGCAATCTTTTCTGGCACCAAAAGTAGTAATACATTCTATTTATATATACATTTTTTTCAGTGATAATTTTGATAGCAAATGAGATCCCATTAGTTCATTTGTCCACCCTTATATATTATTTCATTGAGATAGGTTTCGAGAAGTACAATTTTTTCATTACCCATTCAATATATGTTTTATCAATTAGATAAGATATACATGTACATCAAGACTTGTCATACAATATGTACATGTATATCAAATCTTGTCTGTGTCATGTTCTGAAATTGATTTTGATAGGCCATTGATCATTAACCTTTAGAACTTGCCTAAAATGTATAGATTTTTCAACCCTCAATACTAAAATATCTGCAAATAAATTGGCAAAAAAAAAAATAAATAAATAAATAAAAAAAATCAGTGCATCTAGGATTTCAATGCTTTTTATAGAACAGCTTTTTTTCGTATTTTTAATTTCATTTTTTGAAGGGTTTACTTTAGAATTGTAATTGCACTTTTAAACAAGACCAAACTTTGTTTTTTATGTACATGTATATGATTCTTCAAATGACGGCACAAATTAAGAAATAATTGCTGTTGTTATCTTGTTACACCACACAGAAATACAGCTGTGAATCAAAATTAGTTTATATTCAGAGAATATTTTATTAGCTTAGTAAAGTATACAGTGTTGAAAATTTAATTGTTGTTTAGAAATGAAGTTGATAATGTTTTTTTTACACTTTGATACAAGTGCATATTCACGTTATGATTAACCATAGCTTGATTTTCATCATAGAGCAATTTATATAGCATTCTTTCTAAACATTTGTCGGTTGTAATTTGTTAACTTCACATCAGCAATTTTTCAGTTATTTGTGGTGAGGGGAAGGTTAATCGTAAAACAAGTTCTATGTGTGTGATGTACAAGTGTGCGTTATGGTCTACCTTGTACATTATACTACCATGAACTAAGGGTTACATTTTGTTAAGGTGCAAGCTCACAAAGTCAGTATGCTGCAGACAAGCATACCACTCTCTCAGTCCCTGACATCCAGTGAACCAGTGATACTCTGTCATTTCTTATGCCTAGCCCAAGGCAAGGCAGCAGTATCTCAAACTTTAAAGTCTTGTGTATGATCTGGCAAGGGTTCAAATCCCCCACCTCCCATTCTCAAGGTAGATGCTCTACCACTGAGCCACTGAAGCAGTGTATTTTTTTAAACAGTTAATGACTATATTATCATTAGATAATTTTAAATTTCTTAAAAATTTCTTATTTTTCCTGTTATTAACATGTATGTTTAGCCACTGGAACAGCCAAAAAATGATGTAGTAATTGTTTCCATTATGCAAGTGACATCACATGATAAGTGATAGTTTTTAATCATTTGACTAGTGAACAAAATCATTGCAAATGTCAATATATTGTTTCAACAAATGCCATAGATATTCTTTGTAAAGTGGTAGATATGCCAACTGCAATAGAATATGAATTTGCTGTAATAGAAAGTACATTTAGAATCTTAAAATATCTGAAATTAAATAACAACCAGTAAAAATAAAAACATGTACTTGAAACAAGGTGTGTTGCTTATGCATAATTGAAAAAGTATGGAAAAGCTTAACCAAATTGCATTGATCTATATATACATGTAGATGGTTTGGCAACATACAAGACTAATATGAGTTTTAACATCATTCGTTTTATAAACAAGGATGAAAACTATTCAGTTCAGAAACTAAAAAGAAGTAATGGAAAGATAATCATGAGTTAAACCTGATATCAAAAGCCCTTTTTTTTTTCATCCAATTCAAGTTAGTTTTTATACGCCCGTCATATGACGGGACGTATTATGTTACGGTGCTGTCCGTCCGGGCGGGCGGGCGTCTGTTAACAATTTGTATTCCGTTCAATAGAGACCACAAACATTTATGGATTCAAATGAAATTTGGTATACAGCTTTACCATGGTAATACCTTGTGCAAGTTCGAATTACAACTTTTTCGGATTATTTTTGGAGGAGTTATGCCCCTTTTTAACTTAGAAATTTTTGTATGTATGACCATGTGGTTTCCGATCATCAGAGCCTACAACTATTTATGGATTCAAATGAAATTTGGTATACACATTTACGATGTTATTATCTGGTGCAAGTTCGAATTACAACTTTTTCAGATTATTTTTGGAGGAGTTATGCCCCTTTTTTAACTTAAAACACCTTTTTATCATACTGCACAGATCACGGCAATAGTTGAAATTATAATTAAGCTTTATAGATATAAATTATTTTAGGTTGGTTAAAAAAAAGGTTCTCAAAACATTTCAGACAAAAAATGTTTTTGTTTCCTAAAATCTTCCTGCATGCAATGCTTAACACATGAAAACACTGCCATGACCTAACATTATATTTTAAACTTCTTCCTTCCTGGAAATGAATATGAATTATATAGCAGTCTACCACTATCCATTTAGCAATATATTTTTACATACATATATCCTAGTTGTACTTATACTTCTCAGTAAAGAATGGAACAATCTAGAGGATTAGTGACGAATTCATTCGGAACATCCTCTGGATGTGAAATGATAAAGGCGACAACTTTCTCCTTTTTAGCAGCATATATTTGCATCTTGGGGACCTTGAAATTTCCTCGATAGATTTTGCTAAAAATTTCTGAGGTTATGGAGTCTAATGCGATCTAGCTATCTAACTTGGTGAAATTTTTGGGAAAAATCGGTATCATACTTAATTTTGGGGTCAAACATGCAATAAATGAATTTTTCCAAAAAACAATTACGTTTAACGCACTCCTGTTCAATAACAGTTCATTGTACGAAAAAGTCGTCCATTGACTGAAAAATGTTTAAGATCTGACGGAAAAGACGTTATTTTTATATTTTTTCTATCTTTTACATAAAATCCACAATAACTGTTTAAAGTCGGCGCTATCATCCAAAAACAATTTAACGTACTGTTTTGAATTCGTACCCATATTAAAGTAACCAATTCTTTACCAAATTATTGGTAGGTTTGGCACTTATCCGTTAGGTCTGTGTCAAACTTTTGAGTGGCAAGTTCTGTGGATGAGCTCTACTGATAGAAATCCTCTAGATTGTTCCATTCTTTCCAGCGAAACCCCTAAAGGTGTCGCCACACTAGTAAATAGTACTACTCGATTAATATAATACGGGCGTATAATGCTACGCTCGGCGGTGCTCTTGTTCTATAATTTTTCAATGCCCTGTCTATTTAAGGACCTCGATGGCCAAGTGGTCAGAATTGGCACTTATGGATTGAAGTGTTTCTCACTGCCTAGTTTTGACTCCCAATCTCACAGATCCTTGTATGAGAAAGTTTATCAGTTTGCTTGCTTAAGGTCGGTGGTTTTCTCGTGGCACTTCATTTTCCTTCACCATCCAAGAACTGACCGTCTTGATATAAGTGAAAGAAATTTGACTGGGGCGTAAAACACCATTAATCTTAATCCATCTTATTAATTTCACTTGCTATATATTCAAGTACAGTATTGTGATAAATTCTAATCTTTGTAAATAAGTACCCAACTAGTTGTAACTAGACTGAAATGTGTGATTATTCAGTATCATAACTGGACTGAAATGTGTGATTATTTAGTACCATAACTAGACTGAAATGTTTGATTATTTAGTACCATAACTGGACTGAAATGTGTGATTATTCAGTACCATAACTAGACTGAATTGTGTGATTATTTAGTACCATAACAAAGCTTAACCTGTCAATATGTACCCAACTAGCTGTATCAAGATTGACATGTATGGTTGTGCAGTACCATATCAGAATAACCTTCCTCAATATGTACCCAACTAACTGTATCAAGATTAATTGACCATTTAGGAAATACATACTGATTTTAATCATCTGCATGTTAAATGGCTTGTCAGAACTTTTCAACATCTGTCTGTTATCAAAGTCCTAGCACTTGTTGCATACATAAAAAAAAAATTGTACTGCCTTTACTAGGATGGCATTGTGTAAAATCTGCTTTAATTTTTGTCTTTGATGACATGGCTTTGCTAACATGAATATTAAAAGGTATTACAGTTGTGAAACAAATTACACTTGTGTGCAACATGAGTGCTGATTGAGAGTATACTCTCCACTTTCTATGGATGCCTGGTTCAATATTGGAGAGTTGGAATGAATTCATAGGTCCACAATGTTTTGTTTTTTTTTATAGTAAAAACTTGATAAGTTTATAGTTTCATGCATTAGATCATTTTTATTTTCTTTAGAATGTTTTACAAAGAAAAACTCTAAAATGTCAAATTCTTGACTTGGATATAAAACCTCATTTAATTGATCAATCCCGGTCCCATTGGAACATACTACAAAATTTACACTATGCCCTATGAGAAAAAAAGGCCCTCATACACTAAATGCATTGGCAATATGCCTATCATGTATATATTCTAGGTAGCTAGATCATCAAGATGACAATCAGAATAGATTGTATACTTTTTGCCATTTCTCTTAAATTTTGGCAGATACAACCATTAGGGTTAGTAAGATGGTATAAACAGAATATTATCAAAATATAAAATTTCATCTTAACAGCAACTCTATACAGACATATAACTGATAAATCCCTACAACAACACACAATCAAGACAAAAAACAAATAATTACATAGTTTTACCAAAAAATCAACTATATATAAAATTTTTATAAAAATCTTTTGCAATCCAGCTGCCAAATGATTGCCGGTAAATGCAGTGCACTTTCTTACGGGAGTTTAGAATAAAAAGCATGCATTTAGCAAAAACAAAAAAATAAGAAGAACATATGTAACAGAAACATTTAAAAGTGCAAAGAAAAGGTAGATAATGCATTTATTTTGAAATTACCAATAATAAAACTGATGAGCATTGAATATATCAAGTGGTGTCAGTGTAAAATTCAATTTGAGCTTAATCTAGGGGATTTAACGGGGGTGTGATATAACACACTCGCTTATGGATCACAGTGCCTTTCACCACCTACATTTGAACTTAGTTCAGCAGATCTTCATGTCAGGAAGGTTTTTAGTCCACTTGCTAAATTTTTGTGGTTTTGTCTTTGGGCACTTTAGTTCCCTCCACCATCTCAGAGCTGACTGCCTAGATTTAAGTGAAAGAATCTGGACACTGGGGCATAAAACATCATTACTCCACTCCTGTCTTCTCTAAATCTGACCCATCTATGTTGCAATTTTACAAATACATTCAATCTTGACATTTACAGTGCAAACACTGTAAATTACTAAATATCTTAACTATGTATGTTGCATGAAAAGGGTCATATTTAGTGAAGAACCACTTTATGGTGACTATGGGAGCTTTTGTCGAGGCATCTAATTCCATGGAGTTCTTGTTCCATATATATGAACGAAGCAATATTAATTTGACATGTTATCTATGTGTTTCTGAAAGAAATTATCTTATGATAAAATTGTGTTTTTGATGTAAACACATAAAAAGAGAATTTTTTATAGATATTAAGTACATTCCATTATTAAAAGATGGTACATATTTTCTTCTCTAATTTCCATTATGTAATACAGTGTTTCATATCAGATGATTTCAATGTAGAAGGCATGTTTTTACTAACAGTTTTTGGTGGTTTATCAAAACAAGTCTTTTTGTACTAGATAAAATGGTATATTAGGTTAAATAATAACATCTTTTGTCATTGAATATTAAAGTTTTTGTACTTAGGTGGCTCTGGATATTGAATAGTTCATATGAGTATTAATTATCTGTGACTTTCTAAAGAGCATTTCATGTCATTTCTTACCTGGATGTAAAATTGCACAACTTTCATAGGGACTTTAGTGGCTGGGTGATTTTAGGGAAAGAATTATTTTACTATTCACAATTTCTGAACCAACCTGGCTTGATTGCGGGTGAATTAATCTTGGCAAGGTTGTAAAATACCACAATAATACCACATAACAACCTAACTGTTCACAAAACGTTCATAAAATGCATATTCTTATAGTGCCAAGTGCTTGGAGAAAGAACAGTCACTACCCACTTTCAAGTCTTGGGTCAGACCCGGCCAGGGTTCAAACCCACGGCCTTCCACTTACGGAGCAAGCACTCTACCACCTGAGCTACAGCAGTGGTTCTTATATGAGCATTTAAGCTTGGAGGAACATGTTGTTGTAACACTGCAACAACATTGCAATATAGAAATTTTGCAAATTCTTTCACTAAAGTGATCAATACATGATATAAAAATGCAATTTAAATAAGTATCATTAAGAGTTTTTACAGAGTACATAAAGAATATAAAAGGAAGGATACTTATATATACATACATATATTTTGTTAACCAAGTTAACAATCTCTTGTCAAATCATAGTCCGAGAGATTTTTAGAACCTTTGTTGTTTAAAAAAATGATCTGTTTATATATAATTACTTTGTAAATGTTTACTTAGACTAAAATTTAATTTTAATTATTTTTTAGGAAATGTAGATTGGAAGGTGAGTTACAGAAGAGAACGGGTTGTCCATGTGAAATAACTTACTCTATAATGGACCATAGTGGTGGAATTGATAGTGGTGTCATCACACCTACAGATATGCTGTCATTTGCACGTCAAGTAGCTATGGCAATGGTAACTATTAATTTTTCACATTGTATCACCTGAGACAGAAAGTAGCCAATGGAATAATTATTTTTTTTACATTTATATCTTGACCTACAGAAATGAAAGACACCCTGACATATTCTTTCAATCCCTCCCATCACTCCCACAGAAAGATTTAGATACTTTATTTTATACTAAAAGCTGTGGTTGCATTAATTGTGGAAAAAAACATCAGCAATTTTTTTTCAGAGATTATATGGTTTGCCTTAAAGATATTTCCTTTAGATGACTTGATTAGGTATAAGCAAGTGGCCATCATGACCTGGTTGCCATATGTTTTGTCAAACTGTTACACCAATTGATAGGAATACATTAAAATCTAAGTTTATAAATTAAATTTCTTTATTCTCTCTAACTACATAGGTAATGTCAGTTTATAACTAGTTTAAAAAAGAACTTTTTTAATTTAATTTTTCAACTAATATGCAATATTTGTACTAAGTACTGGTACTTAATTTCAATCAAGACTTGAAAACAGGAATTTGTTTTACCAAGCACTTTACTTTTGCAAAAGGAAAAAAAGATCTGTCCCTCTAATGAGATATTACCAAGATATCTTGTTGGTCCAAATTGCTCTTTACAACCATCCAAAGGTGCAATTTTCTGCAGCTATACCTATAGTTGGTATTAATGTATGAGTATAAGTGATCAAAACTCTATTCAATCAATCAACGAATCCTCTGCCTAAACAATTTTTCATAGGTAATTACAAGAAACAAATTATGTGATTTTCCACCTCAATGACATTACAGCAGGGCACACATTTAATTTTTTTTCTTCTTTCAACCAATTTCATGCCAATGTTAGGTACAGTATAATATAAACATTCTGTCGACATTGATTACAGATGTTGATAATACAGGTAGATTAATTGCATGATAATCCACAAGAATTCTGTAAACAACTTGACTTTTTGTATAACCAAAGTCTTAATCACAATAAATCTTGAGTTTGGATTATCTCACAGCTACTGTTGTTAAACTTTTGGCTGACAGAGATTTACAGCTTTTGTTCTGCTCCAACAAAAACTCATTAAGCAGATTGTTTTTTGTGGGTGGAGTAAGTTTTTTTTTAGAAACATTTATTAAAAGCACCAATCAATGCCAGATATAGTTTATTGTAACTATAGTAACATTTTAATACCTGATATACTGTTTTGGATAACATTAAATACTCATAGTTCAAATGGGGCAATCAGTCGCCAAGTATGTAATTCTGATGTAATTCAAAATTACATTCAACCAACCAACCTAAAAACGACAAACATATCAGCGTTTATACAGAGACTATTGTCAGTTGTACTTATATTTCATGGTACATGGTTTAACTTTTTTTAACCCAGAATATTTCATATGGACTTTTTATCTGTAATCTTTTGAAAACCGTAAGTTTAGAGGCCTTTTTATGTTAACAAGATTGCTTTTAATACATTCTGAATTATGTTTTTAAGAGAAGTTCTTTGTTGAAGGTGAACGTTTCAATGTGTAATTGAAGAAAATTCAAATCATTAATTTAAATGGTGAAACATTGCTCTAAAGATATTGGAAGATAGCATTATTTTTATTGGCTGAGCACCAAAAGTAATTAAAATATAAACATAATAAAGTATGATGTATACGTCATTCTCCGAGGAACAGACTTGCATAGGGCTTTTAGACTTTAATATCCATGTTATATCTAAATGTAAAAATATATAGTTAATAACTTCTGTCTTTGATAAGCCGAGGGGAGCTGTTTTGTTTGGCAGAGGTTTTTGTGTTTGAATTATGATTTATAGATAACTGACCAAACAAAAAAATATTTTGATGCCAGGATTTAATCAAAAATCTTGAAAGAGAAAGATGGAATAAACAGATTTTTTATCATCCCTTATCATAAAAGCAGTAATTTATAGAATTAATATTTTCTTAAAATACACTGTTGTTTGTGTTTGTTTTGGTATAAACAGGTTTTTTTTTTCTTTTTTTTTTCTTTCTTTATTTTTTCTTTTAATTCCAATTTTTAGTTTTTTAAACCTCAACATACATATACATTTTATTAATTCAAAAAGAATTTTTTAATCCTCTGAATTTTTTCATCAAGGCTGGACTTGAAGTTAAAATGTAAGTAGTCAAGGCCTCTCACTATTTCTCATCCCTGATTGTCAACAAGCAAAACAGGTTTTTCCTCATCACGGGCTGTTACTCATTACTCTTTGTTTGATGGTACCAATATAATGGATTAAGTGGTATCAAAGTCAACATAAGTATATATTAGTATAAAGCAGATCAGAAATATTTGCACAAAAATTAAACACAACATAAGCTTTTATTTAGTTTCGATCAAACCTTTGTGATTGATAAATTGAAATCATCTTATCAGAAAAATCTGAAATTTTACTGATGCAACATAAAACACCATGCAATCAACCAACCAATCTTGATGTCTTTATTTCAAATAATTTTTCAAAATAAAACTATTTAATTATTTTATTTACTTATGAAGTAACAATATTTTCAAATGAGTAAAAAAAAATTCCAAATCACCAGATTTAGAGTTGAGGAAAATATTGTTAAGAAATAATATCAAATTTTGGGTCTGATTTTTTTATATCAGATTTTCCCAACATCTTTGTATGAACATAAAAATAGGCTTTATATGACATTGACCATATAAAACTTGGCAAAAAGGTCACTGTGACCTACTTTAATCCTGGAAAAAACTTGTGATAATTATAGATGGAAGATGTAAATACTTGTATACTAAATCATAAAAGTATAGTTTGAAATTGGAAGCAGTTGTCATGGTGAAAGACATTCTTGCAATTGTGTTTAAACTTACTATTTTTCTATTCTTGTAGGAATACTTGGCCGAGAAGAAATATGTCCACCGTGACTTGGCTGCTCGTAATATTTTACTGGATTACAATAAGGTTGTCAAGGTTTGCGATTTTGGTTTGTCGAGAGATATTTTCAACGATAACCAATATCACAAAATTACCAGCGGAAAACTTCCTCTAAAGTGGATGGCCATTGAATCCTTAAGAGACAAAATATTCACCACATCGAGTGATGTTTGGTCCTTTGGAATTCTGCTGTGGGAAATTGTTACAATGGGTTTGTATTTTATGTATATTTTGTATGGGCTAAAAATGTGGAATCTGTACATTGAACACCATTCTGGTTAAATATTTTTGGTATATTTTGTATGGGCTAAAAATGTGGAATCTGTAAATTGAACACCATTTTGGTTAAATATTTTTGGTATTTTTTGTATGGGCTAAAAATGTGGAATCTGTAAATTGAACACCTTTCTGATTAAATATTTTTTGGTTTTTATGGTCATTAAGAAAATTAATTACAGGTAATTACAAAAGTTTATTATATAACTGTAAATCTTCTAATGTCGTTTTAAAGCCTTTTGGTTATAATGGTGGTTGACTTGCCTGCATTAAGCAAAAAGAGCTATTGTCATACCTCCAACATCTCCCAGCATCAGCATTAGCTAAAATATCATTCATACATCAAAGACAAGCTCAAAAGAGTTAACTGTCCTAAAGTAAATGAAGTCTGTTGTAGAATCAATTATATTTTTGAAGCTAAAAATTTTAGTTTGTTATTTGTAAAAAATGTCACAAAAAATGTATGGAATAATGTTTTGTGAAAATAAATCCCTGAGGAATGAATTAGGAGTATAGGTTCACCATCTTCTTGATATTCTTTGGAATATTTTTAGATTTTAGAATAAATCATACAAAGATTTCCTCCTGTAATATTTATCATTTTATGTGCTCTGCATTATTTTGCTCAAATTAATTGATATATTTGATCTTGTAGGTGGGTCTCCCTATCCAAGTATAGCACTTGCTGATCTATATACATTTTTGTCCAATGGTTATAGAATGGAAAAACCTAGTAATTGTTCTGAGGAATTGTAAGTATAATTTTTGTTGTCATACATTAAATGATGTTATATAATCATGTTGATTGTTTAAACTCTTTTTGTCTCAGTGGCCTAGCAGTATAAAGCTCATGTTTACAGATTGCTTTATCGCTCACCTCCTAGATTTGAAGCCCATTTTGGGAAGATCTGTCAGTTATTTGTTGAAGTTGGAGGTTTACTGGAGGGACTCTGGTATCTATCACTGTTTCATAACTGACTGCCTGAACAATTAAAAGAACCTTGACTTAGGTGTTAAACACCACTGTGCCACTTCACTCCACTTCACTGATACCACTACACTTTACTCCACTGATACCACTACACTTCACTCCACTTCACTGATACCACTACACTTCACTCCACTTCACTGAAACCACTATTTCACTTCACTGATACCACTACACTTCCCTTCACTGATACCACTTTTTCACTTCAATGATACCACTACTTCACTCTACTTGACTGATACCACTATGCCACTTCACTCCACTTCACTGATACCACTTTTTCACTTCAATGATACCACTTCTTCACTCTACTTGACTGATACCACTATGCCACTTCACTACACTTCACTAATACCAATGCTTCAATCCACTCCACTTCACTAATACCACTTTGCTACTTCACTGATACCACTATGCCACTTCACTGCACTTCACCAACACAACTATTTCACTTCACTACATTTCACTGATTGTTCACTACATGCCATACAAGAACCATGGCTCAAATCCTGTTTCCAAGCAGTACTAAAATATTACATTGGCATGTATACACGCAAAAATGTCCTTAAAATTTTCTCAAAACTTAATTTCATAAATTAATAGACAATATATTAATTCTCAAAAGTTAACAGGAAAAAAGAAGGTGAAACTTTTACAATTTGCAGTAGAGTGTTGTCGGTAATACGTTCCCTGTGATAAAGTCATACTATTCACAACTTATAAAAATGTATTATAAATTCATTAGAATATTAAAATTTGGACAAAAACCTACCAGAAATTGACTTCTATATCAACAATATACATATATATATATTTAAATTTTTTGATACTTTGGTTACCATAATTCAACCTTTTCAAGATTTGTTTTATTTTATGTTTTTTCTCACAATGTTGCCAAAGAGCTGAGTTTTCCAAAGCTTTAAATTCCAGTAATAAATCCAAGTCACAGTTACAGTATTTTTTCCCCATTTTGTTTTTAAATTAACACAGCATTTACCATCAAAATACTAGTAGTTGAAAATAAGTGCCAAAGTTTTTATTTAAACTCAGATCAATTCTGAAACATTGTAGATGTAAACACAAAATAGATAATGTCTACCAGACCTAAATATTTACAAATGGTTTTAAGATTCAGAAGAAAGATTCCACTAAATATCTCAGCACATGCTATATAGATCCAAAGTAGATTATATATAAATACTAGTATATCTCTTTGAGAGGATTTACTTGGGTATCTCTTGAAAGTTTAAACAGCCCACTGGCCTTTAAGATGCATACCATGCAATAGTGGATCAGTTTTCAAGAAAGTGAAAATTCTGTGCTGATTAGATGCATTAAAAGATAATACAATTTGTATATGACTTAAAACATTTTCTTAACTCAGATCTGTAATAGAAACAAGATGGCAGATGTAAGACATATCTGTTATATCAAAACGCATTACGTTTTACAGTAAAATGGTTTTAATTGATTTTTGTTAAATCAACTCGCACTCATCGCAAGAGATGTATATTTGTTGAAGGTAGATGATTGATATTAAGTTGTTAGATATACATTTAAATATGACAATAACATTAAAAGAAAAGAAAAATAATTAAATACTGGAATAGTACACAATAATTGAAAGAACTGATTAAAACACTTGAATATGCCAATGGAAACTAGGCAAAATGTTTGGTTTAAGAAGTTTTCCAATAGATTTTACATGATCTCAGTCTGCACTGTTTTATTAGGGGTTAAAGAAAATTAATGGTGGTAACAGTAACTGATCCAATTTGTATCAATATTTTGTCAGTCAGGAATGCTTCAAACCATGTTGTTTCATGGCCAAATGCTTTAAAGTTGTCTTCAGGTACTCTGGTTTCCTCCATCTTTCCAGAATTGAGTGACTCACTGTAACTGAATAAAATTTGATTTGTGCATCAAACACAATGACTTAACATCAGTCTAATCTTCAAAACATTGATAATCTGATATTCAATGTATAATGTCCAGTGTAACTGTATAATGTCCAGTCTAACTGTATACAGTCGACTCTGGTTATAACGAAATTGTAGGGGGCTGATCGATCACCTCGTTATAGCCGATATTCGTTATACCCGAAACCGAAAGTCGGGGAAGTAAAATGACTTTAACTAATAAGTATATAACAAAGACATTAACTTACTTTATTGTTGATTTAATATCCTTATAATCCTGACTTAAGTCCTATAAAATGTTTATTCCAGGTTATTTTTACACATTATTTACATATTTCACACATTATTTACATCACAAAGAAAATGATTACTCTATTTGAAAAAGTCGGTTATCCGACCTTGTTTTTTGGTATCAACATGAGTAATGAATTTTCTAATATCCTCGAGAGAACTGAACAGTTCAGTCGGTACATTACCTCTCTTTTGCATAAAAAGTTTCGGAGAGTCTATACAGTTTATAGCGTCAGTGCATAAGACATTTTTTCTTGTACAGGAATTTCATCATCATCGTTATCATCATCGCACTGCTCAGTGTCATCTTTGTGCAAAATTTCACTGACAGTGTACTCATCAGTTACAGTTTGTTAAACAATTATTTCAGAATCAACATTTATAACTTCCTCAACATTAATAGACTCGGTTCTGATTTTCAGACAATCTATTTAACATTAATTTTAGTTGTCTTAGAGGAAGATCATCATCCGGGTCATCATCCGATTAACGACTGTCAAAAACAAACCCGCCTTCTTAAAACAATTTTGCACACAGCTGAGTGAAACCTCAGTGCCAAGCCCTATGCACGTTTTAAGTCATAATTTTCCAAAATGTTGCTTTTATTTTTCAGTATCTAGGTACTAGACACAATTCCATAATCAGCAGCTATTTGTGATTTTGATTTTTTTACCCCTCTCAATTTAATTCAATATTTGATACTTCAGTATTTAAAGATATAGCTTTTCTCTTTTTTGAATTCGTTGCAGTCAGACATTTTAAAACACAAGTAAAAACTTCATTCATTAATAGAATAATATTTACTACAACATAAATACTTCTCATTATTAGTTCCAGTTGATTGACTTTATTATCAGCGTTGCGACATAAGTAAACAGCCGGTAAATATTACATCGGTATTTGTAATCAGGTATGTGCCGTCACAGCTGATTGACTTCTGAGCACTCGTTATAACAGGTGATTTTTACATACTTTTAGTTACGAAGGGGCAAGTATTTTGCCTTGCTATAAGCGATATTTCTTTGTAACCGATCTCGTTATATGCAGTAAGAAATAAACAAAAAACATAGACACCACGGACGGGGAAATTAAATGACCTCGTTAAATGCGATATCTCGTAGTAACCAATCTTGTAATAGCCAGAGTTAACTGTAATGTCCAGCGTTACTGTATATTGTCCAGTGTTACTATATAATGTCCAGTGTTACTGTATAATGTCCAGTGTTACTGTACAATGTCTAGTGTTTCTGTATAATGTCCAGTGTTACTGTATAATGTCCAGTGTTACTGTATAATGTCTAGTGTTTCTGTATAATGTCCAGTGTTACTGTATAATGTCCAGTGTAACTGTATAATGTCCAGTGTAACTACACTGTATAATGTCCAGTGTTACTGATTAATAAAGGTTGTTTTTGTTTGGTGATCATAGATGAGTCTTTCATTAAACTTTTAATGTGTTTCAGGTATGTTATAATGAGCCAGTGTTGGACAGAAAATCCAGCTGATCGATTAACCTTCACTGAAATACGCTTAGAGTTGGAACAGTTACTGTCACGAGACAGAAATTACCTAGAACTTGATAATATAGATATCCCGTTATCGGGATGTGAGAACAGTACAGGAAGTACTCCAAAATGTGATACAAACAGTGGTTCATTAATTACACATATATCAACTACACAGCCATGTATCGGCATGCAGCCCTGTAAACTTACGCAACCTAAACGTGTTGTTATACCACAGGATCCAACGACAGTCAATGTCTGCATAGAAAAGTCAACGGAATGGTTGATACGAGGTCATGATGATGAAACTGCATCGTGAAATTTGTGCTGAAAATATTGTTACAATTTTTGGAGAATTGTTATTTTTGTTGTTGTTAATTATGCCCATTTATTTCACAAACATTGACATATATTTGTGTTACAATTAGAAATGGTGACAATACAATAATAGTGCTAAATAGTTAAATAGTTAGACATGACTTGTGCCAAATGCAGTTAAGTATAACACTACTGTGATGAGTGATGGGCATTGGGGGTGGGGTATGGTAAGAGAGGTTAATAACTGGGGTCTGTTATATTTATACAGCAGAATATATTTGAATTTAAAACTTTTAATTAAAAAAACACTTTCAAACTGTTGCTATACAGATTTGCTGTTTGGTTTGTAAAATAAGTTGAAATTCTTGGTATTAAAAAGTTAAGATTTTATCAGTATAACTGAAATAGATTTTTTATTCTTTCGTAATTTAAAAAAAAATATTATTTTTTATTTATTTATTTATTTTAAATAAAAATTTCAATTACAAAAATTTAATTCGGAAAAGATCACCAGTTTGACCTCTCGGTTGATTTTAAGTGCAATTGCACTAATTTTTTTTAATCATAGTGCTATTTAATGACATTGTCAAAATGTTGTGTAATTTTTATAAGTTTTTATGTACATTTCATTGATATGACATATTAGAGACAATTCTGGTTGACATTTTTGTCAGTGGTAAATGACAAGATTTAGATCATAATATTAAAACACAAAAAAAGTTGATCAAAATGGAATGATATATTGATTTGGTGGAATTACATGTGACAATTTTTGAGGTGTATACCTGAATATATAATGTATATATAATAAAACACAAGAAAGGGAAAATTGACCTATTAATAGTGTTTAAAATATAAAGGAACAGTGCAAAGAAAGAACAGTGTGGGGAAAAAATGTGGAAAATTTAAACAGTTAAAAAGAGAATGTCTTGCTGCAAATGTGTTTGAAATATAATGATTAGTATGATGAAAGGCAGGTTGGAAATAAGTTGGTTCATGTGTTAAAGGGAGACAATGCTAAATTGCCAGGATGAAACTTAATCAAACACTGGATGTTATTTTTATTATTTTATGAAGAAGAAATTCAGCATCATAACAAGATTCAGAGTGAAAATAGATAAAATGTATTTTGTGAAAGCAAGATCAAATTTAAATTTGAAGAACAAAAAAAATAAGATTGTTATAACATGAAATGAGATTCATAAAGCAAAGAGGAATAAATTGATTTCATGGTCTGAGGAAGGATATTTTATATTTTCATATGAATTTAAAACATTTAACTTATAAACATTTAACTTATAAACACATGTTTTGTTAGAACTTCAAAAGAATTGTGAGTTTGTTCACTTTTGTGACAATAAACAGTTGAAATGAGGTGAAATCTTTCAAAGACATAGTCTTTCTCACCAGACATAATTACATGGAAATATGATAAGATATATAAAGAATATCTGACTTTTTGTTTCCTTGGTTACAGACTTTTGTTTCCTTGGTAATATTGATAAGACAATAAAGTGAAAGAAATTATATATTATGTACTGTATATATTTTAAAACTTGATATATTGGTGTACGATTTGTAAAACGGGTGATATGAATGATGATGAAAGTTATTAATTTAATTCAATATTTAAATTTAATATCTTTTTTTAAAGAATATATGAACTAAGTTGCTCATTTTTAACACTTCAGATTATAACATAGTCATTAGGTGATTGTGATACATTTTTTGTTTGTTTTGTCTGCCATCATAATCAAATCATCTTTTGTGTAATTTCATAGTATGAAATTTTTCTTCAGGGGAAGGGGAGTGGGCTAGATAAGGAGAAGGGTCAGACCATATTTCAAGGACCATAGTACTTATCAAACTTGTTTGTTTGCTGTGCTATTGTAAACAAAATTTATTGGTCACATTTATGTTTTGATTTTATATATATATGTATTTTTTATTCCATCAAATAAAAAGGTGGAAAGTTTCACTGGGCAAGACAAAAAATGCCTTTCTGTCTCAGAAAATTCAGGTGGAAAGATGAGTTATGTTTTCTTGTCTTAGACATTTCAGTCGGCAAAATGAATATTGTTTAGATGACAAGAAATGTACACTTCCTGTCTTAGATAATTCAGGTGACAGGACAAAAATTTCCTGTTTGAGAAATATAGGTGACAAGACAAAAATTTCCTGTTTGAGAAATATAGGTGACAAGACAAAAATTTCCTGTTTGAGAAATATAGGTGACAAGACAAAAATTTTCCCTGTTTGAAAAAATTCAAATGGTGAGACAAATAATGTTTGCTTGTCTAAGACATTTCAGGTGTAAAGTTTTTCTGTCTGAGACAATTGAGTCCAGACAAAGAGTGTTTGCCTGTCTTAGACATTTTAAAGAAGACATGTAAAGTTTTTTGTCTGTCTGAGACAAGACAAATAATGTTTCCATGTCTTTAGAAAACTTATGACAGTAAAGAGTCATTGATACAGTGGAAGAAAAAACAGAATGAACTTTTGTGCTCACCACCCATTAATTCAGCATAAAAGTCTTTGATTTTTTTTTTACGGAAATATTTTCAAAAAGCATTATTTTGTTTGCTTTATGATAATTTAGTCAAAATTAAAATTTACAGTGAGGGAGCAGTCATTAATGTCTTTCTGATTAATCTTTTTAATGATGCTTCTAAACTCAAGTTGCTTGTTGATGTAAGTATTAATTTTTAAAATCATTTTGTTTTCTGTATATTTTGACTTATTAATTGTATATTGTGTATTTAGGCTTGGCATACAAAATCATTATTGCCAGTATTTCAAGTTTTACAAGACAAACAAAAATCTTTTAAGTAGCATGTGTGCACTTAAAATTTCTTACCGTAATTTATAAATTTAAATTATGATTCGCAACCTATAACCATTTATAGGCCTCTTTATATATAGTACTTGTTAAAGTTTACTGGAAACTATGGATACCAGGGCTGAAAACTCTACTCATAGACAAAGATAAAATTATTGTAATGAAAAGGTTTAAATGAACACAGTGATCTTAAAATGTTTCCCCTTCTTTCAATACACATACCATTGTAATTAAGTTTAACATATTTAAATGTGACCTTCATTAATTTTCTTTAAAAAATTGTTACATTGAACCATACTTATATCTCATACAAATTTTTTTCTATATTTAAATAAATAACATTCAGTTTTTAACACCCTTTTTTAAAAAAAAAAAAAAAAAAAAAAAAAAAAACCTTAGTATGAAACTTTTCTGTATTTATTCATGTATTTATCATTCAAGTATTCCATCCATCCTTGACTTGTTTTGTCATTTTTGACTGATTGGTTGTTTTTTTAATGAATATTTTTTTTTAATTTATTTTTTTTTTATTTGGTTAATTATCAGTTCTTTTCATACATTTGTTAAGTGTACTTATTTGAAGGACATATCTAATTGCAGAAGTTTCCGATGGATGAGAGTTTCAAATATTTTAGATTCTTGGTTGTCAAAAATTTGCAGTTTTTTTTTTTATTCTGGACAGTCCAGTTTCATACACCTTGCTAAAATTGCATTGATATAAGCACATACTCTTGAATGGAGCATAAAACATAATTATTCCTTTCCACTCTACTTTTCAAATTTTAGGCAAATTGTTTCATGTTGGTAGAAGAAAAAATGGTGTTACATTTTTTTTCCAGGAAGTGAGATCAGTCAATCAAGATAGAAGTTTAAAACATGGGGGTGGGGTCAGATTTTAAGTTTGAATGTCAACAAAGGGTTATTTCAAACACATGCAAACATACCTCTTCTTGGCTGGGATACCTCCTAGCTATATGTATTTGATTTTAGTAATTTCTTTATTAACCTTTCTTTCAACATCAGATATTTTGTTAAAAGAATCTTATTTCTTTATTTCTTCCTTCTTTTCCTGTCTGCTCAACACAAGCAAATTTTGGACTTGTTTAATTATGTATTGGAAACTTTTAATATTGGCAATAATGAAAGCAGCAGCAAGTTGTATGACGTACAGTTAGGAAGCTATTTATTATTTTGAACTCAGGTAGAATTCATACAAAGTCAAATGGCAAGTTTGTGTTTTGTATATATTTGTAAGCATCCTCAGTGCCATAGAGTTTAAATTCAGATGTGTTAAAGGGAGACAATCTCATTTCTCAATGTAAACATAAGTGGTATAATGATAATGAGTGTTTGTTACACTTATTTTATGTACACATGTCTGATTTTCCAAGTCTGTTGAATTGCAATGATTCAAATTTTGGATTTTATTTTAGTTTCAGTTTAAAATGAACACGAGGCCAATTTTACATTATTAAAAAATCATATTTATTGTTATTATTGTCTTTTTGTTTTTTTTGAACAATTTATTGGAAATTCTGTCCAAACCCAGAAATGCATAATTTTATCTTTTTAAGCTTCAAGATATATATTTTCTAACTACTTTACTAAAGTATGTAATATATATATATATTTCTCATTTAATCATTTGATTATTTTGAAGAAATATATATAAATTACTTTTGAATTCAGTTCTTTTCATTGGGGAGATATCCATGTCTTAATAAATTAGTAATTCTTTACCAAGATTGGTACAAATTTCATCATTTCACAAGTTTTTTCTTTTCTAATTTAATTTTAAAGTAAAATAAATATGAAAGATAATTTTTGATAGATTACATGATTTTTGTATTATATCCAGTAATTCTGTCATTCATTCATGATTTCAACGCTCAGTACATTATTTTTGATTTGTCAAGTATATGGTAGGTTCAATGCCTGTAAGCAAGTTCAATATCAGATTATACTCTGCTCATTTCATAACCAAACCAGGGACCCATGTTTTGTTGTTTTCTGTGTTCAGGTTTTTTGAGATGAAAAATAAACATATCTTCAAATTGTTAATTTTCTAAACAATATATATACAGAATTTCAATTTTGACATTTTGCAGGGCTGTCATAACATATTGAAAGTGCAAGCATGGAAAATTCATTGGGGGAGTACCAGTATTTAACCTTATAATAAAAAACCTTCCAGGTAACTTCAGGTCAAGTCATAAGTATAAACTGTTACCAAGGTAACTTCCAGGGTCAAGTCAAAACAAGTATAAACTGTTACCAAGGTAACTTCCAGGGTCAAGTCATAACAAGTATAAACTGTTACCAAGGTAACTTCCAGGGTCAAGTAAAACAATAAACTGTTACCAAGGTAACTTCCAGGGTCAAGTCAAAACAAGTATAATCTGTTACCAAGGTAACTTCCAGGGTCAAGTCATAACAAGTATAAACTGTACCAAGGTAACTTCCAGGGTCAAGTCAAAACAAGTATAAACTGTTACCAAGGTAACTTCCAGGGTCAAGTCATAACAAGTATAACTGTTACCAAGGTAACTTCCAGGGTCAAGTAAACAATATAACTGTACCAAGGTAACTTCCAGGGTCAAGTCATAACAAGTATAAACTGTTACCAAGGTAACTTCCAGAGTCGAGTCAAAACAAGTATAAACTGTTACAAGGCTGTTTGTAAAAATTTTTGAAAACTTTTTTTTTCAAATTTAATGATATTTCAAATCCCTTATTTAACAGTTAATCATTATGACTTCTAAATTAAAACAAAATTTTGCCATGCAGGTGTAGCTAATTATGACCTGTTTTGAAAGTGATTTTTTTCTTCTTCTAAACTTCTACTTTTTAATAAAAAGTAGACAGAAGTTAATACAACACCACGCTGTTATTACCGTCCATGATGTAAAAATTGTTATAAATTTCTACAATTCAGATAGATACATGTATATATTTTGCAGTCATATTATTTATATGATGATGACTGGTTATCATTTAGTTATCACGTCTAATAAATAAATAAATAAAAAAAATAAAAACTATCATACAACTTAGTTGTCATGTTATTGTACAGATGTTATTTTTTATTTTATTTATTTTTTTTTTTTTTGTCAAGAACATTACCTGCTAATCAAGATATTTTACTTATATTGATGGAATACTACATGTTTTATGGTCAAGAACATCACCTGCCAGTCAAGAATATTTTACATAATATCGACACAGAACCAGCTGTAGCTATAATATGGCCGATTTTTCAGTGATTGTGACTTTATAAAAACTATCATACAACTTTGTAGTCAAGTGACTGAATTGATGTATTTATTATTTTCAGTCAAGAATATTTCAGTTGTATTGATACATAATCCAGCTGTAAGTATAATGAGACTGATCTCTCATTATCTTATCTTAAAACTGTCATACTAATTGTTAGTCTGGTGTTATATAAGCCTTTTTGTCTTAATTGGCTAAGGCGCCTTGTTGGCAGAGTGGTCTAATCATGCACTGATCACAGTGCTTTTCACTGGCTTTGTTTAAATCCTACTTCTTCAGATCAAAGTGCGAGAAAGTTTGTCAGTTCACAGTGCTTGTTACTGCCTATTTTTAAATCCTACTTGTGCAGATCAAAGTGTGAGAAAGTTTTTCAGTTCACTTGCTAAACACTAGTTGGCCTTTTCTTGACACTCAATGTTCCTCAACTTATCTTAGAACTGACTGCCTTGAAATAATTGAAAATTCTTGACTTGGGCCAAAAACACCATTATTTCACTGCTACCACTGCTACCAGTAGTACAAGTGTCCACTTCAATTTCAGTGAAAAATTTTGAGAAAAAGAAGAAAAAAAAGTAAGACAAATACTGTTACTTGTTGAGCAGCATATGAAATATTTAACAGAAACAGAAACTGTTTCATTTCCATATATGCAAATTTCGAAAATTTATTCCTCATCAGTGACAAGGGCGGCCGAAAAAGTTGATAGATAAGAAGATAATCCAAACATTTGAAAATTAGTGAATCCAAAGTTCCAAAATTATATTAATCCAAATCCAGTTAAGGAATGCTTTGCATGAGTTTTGAATAAATTTCAAAAATTTAGACGGCTGAAAATTTTGTCACAAGGCACGTACGTATGCATCATGTACATGAAGAGATGTTAATTATAACTTGAGGTTGAATTATAGGTCTTTAATTAAAACTTAAATGTAAATGAAATTAAAGAAATAAAATTCATAAATCCAGTTTTGTTACAGATTCGTTCGATATAGTTTTATTAGTCTCCTTAAAGTATACGTTACCTTTTTTCTGATATCTGAAAAATTTCAAAGCAAATTAGTTAAATCATAATTTTGCTGGAAAGTAATCGAGATTTTAGATTCTTGTAGTGTTGTTTAAGGTGAAGTACTCGTACATTTAAAATTCCACAGCAATCCTTGAAACTTACCATAAATACCAATGCTAAGAGAGTAAGTGTTTTCAGTCAGATGTTGAAAAAGTATCCATTATTTGAAACATTAAAACTTTTAAAAGAATAATAAAATTTGCAATGTAGAGGTATTGGATGGCGCAGTAGTTAGATTCCTTTCTAAATCCGTAAACTGTTGATATTCATTAAATGTGAAGCACCTGGTTAAATTATAATCAGACTGAACGTAAAGCTATCAAAAATTTGGCAGAATATCATGCATCAAAATCTAAAAGTTAAAAATTTATTGTCAAATTCAGAATCTGCATTATTTGAAATACTTCAGATGTCTGTCCGCGCCTGATTATGTGGAAACAAAATTAACACTTGTTTACAAGAGTAAATTGGAGTAACGGCCATGAACCAGCCAGTTTTGGGATGATGGAAGAAAACGAGATGTACAGAGAAAACACCCCGGACTTTGGCAAGCGAAACCTTCTAAAAATGATATTTCGTGACCAGAATGGGGTTTTAAACTTGGCGATGGGAGGCTCTGTTTAAGGAGTATCTGTAACGATTCTACAGTGTAGATGTTTTAAATATCATTTGAAATATAACAATATCGAAAAACCGCATCAAATTTAAAAAAGATATAGCAGTTTGAAACCCACATCCTTTAGCCTTCCCTTGATCGCAAAGTAAAATGCCTCGTTTTGAGACCTACCTATATGTGACGTCACAACAGTATTAGAAGTAGTACCTCGCATAATAAATAATAGTACTAATAATGATTGATTTCGACGTATGAAGAAAATGGAACGACTGTAACATGCACCTGACTATGTCAGATAGTAAAGGAGAAAAAAAGGTTAAAGCACTTTGCTCCATCATTCCTGTTACATAATGTCCATAAGACATAAGCTAATAGCTGAAAAATTGCTGACGCGACGTTGAACAGCATTACCACCAGCCTTAGCAGGAATAATGATATGTAATAATGATAATAATGAAACCACATCTGATAACATTAATTTGGAAGCCATTATATGCATGTTGATGTACAAGGTCACAGAAAAAAAACCTGACAGTTTGAAGAGATTAGAATAAAAAGTTGGCATTTATTTGTTTGTAAAGGCATGACTAATTATACCACCTGTGTATGCAATGCTTTTATGGGCACCTGTTGTAAAATCGATTAAACTGTTAATTAACAGACAATATTGTAATTTTTCTCAAGTCTGCTTTTCCAAATTGCATGTATAATGAAAGTCTTGTAATGAACTTTTTGTTACATTCCTTTTTTACCATTGCCTGGGCCGGTCGCTTTCATTTGTTTGGACATTAAAAGGTGACTTTTCATTAGTGAAAAGTGACACTTGACAATTCACTGGCATATGCAATTTTTTTTTTTTTAATTTCAATTTGTTATTCCAAAAATAATCTTGACAGTACAACACAGCATGCATGTATATGTATGCATTTTCGCTTGCTGAAGGTCTGTCCCAGTCAAGAATATTTCACTTATATCGAGAAGTCACCAGCTATGAGTAAAGTGGCAGAAATTTTTACCTTTGCAGTGCGTTTAGGGCAATGTGCAGAGAGGGTTCTTTAATGTGCCACGCCTGCCGTAAAACGGGGCATCGGATCCAAAGGACCCAAATGAGTTAAAGGATCATAAGAATCTTGACTAGGACGTACAATATAATTAGTTAACTTCACCCTATAACAATAATGTTTTGTTCTTTATAATCAATAATTTACTTTACATTTTATACAAATAACAATTTTTAAAGGTCCGGAATTCTTCTTTTTTTTTTTTTTTTCTATTTTAAATGTGCTACTTATTACTTAATATTCAGATTGATGGCCGCAATGGCGCGTAGGACTTTTTTCAACTAATGGCGTCTCTAAAAATATTGAATGCAAGTAAAGGTGTGTTTTTTATTTGTCATAGTTCTATATTGTATCACGGATAAGATACCGTTATAATTGACGAGTGTTATGCCATGTTTATCTGCAAGTGTAATACTACTCTAAAGATCGCAATGCTAGTAATTGAGAACTAGTATGAAGTAGATAATAAATGAAAAGCACCACATAAATTGTGCTTATATTGATTCTGTAGAACAAAAACAAAAATTGTATTAATCATGAATAGGTGGAAAATTGCTGGTGCGACGTAAAACACCATTCAACAAACCAATCCTATTCAGTCTGTTTTTTAAACCAGCTTGTCGTTTACACTGTGTCACCCTTTCAAATCAAAAAATAATTCCTTCAGTTTTTTTTACGTATGCAAAATCATCATAAATTATATTAGAAATTTAGAAAATGTAAGGCATTGTAACGTGTCTGTGTACCTTAGGAAGATTTTTAAAAATGGACGTGCAAATTAGGTACAGAACTTAAATGACTCGAAGTTTTTCTGACACTGACAATTTTTGAAGACAGTTAGGCTTTCACTGCTGTAGTAAAATACACGATAATATGTGTAAAAAACAAAATAAATTAATATCTTACAGCAGTAAATTTTAAGTTTTCTTCGAGATAGCGTCAAGATTACACTGAAGAAAAGCAGTTATCTAAGGGGGTCTGCGTCAATATTCTAAATGGAGAATTTTATCTTGAAGATGAACTATGTCGCTGACAGCTTACATCCCATTATTTCATGAACTTTTCTTAACTTTTTATTTTACTTTAACAGAAAAAAATTAAAAGATGCAGTTTGTTATCAATAGTTTTTATTTTTATTTATCTTGCGCTGTTGTAATTTTATAGATGAATATAGCGGGAAGCTAACTATGAAATTATCCAGCAGTGTTACGATTAGGCTACGATAACCTACTTCTATCAAAAAGCCAGAAAATTACGTAAATAAATCGTCGACGAAAGCAAGTTAACAGATAAGCTAGTTCTGGAATCGCCTGACTATCAATATTGTTGCTTCTTTGAAATCGTACAACTTAATAATCCTTGTGGCGCCGAGTTCAACATGGGGTATGAATGAATGATGGTTCTTCACTTTTATTTTGCTTGTTACAGTTGCCTCCATAGGTAGACACAGTGGAATAGTAGAGCTGTACGCCCCCAGTCAAAACTATTTCAATTATATTGCGGGAGACAGTTTTGTGATGGTTGTTGAAACCGGGGTACCTGTAGAAAAAATCTACCTTTGGCAAGGAAACTGACAAACTTTCTCACAATAGGATGAGATTCAATACAACACGCTTAGAAGCGCTGTGACTGGTAACGAATTTAAGACCAATGAGCCACCGATGCCTCACATATATAGGTGCCCTGATACTATATTTCTTCAACCTTTTCTTCATAATAGCAATAAGAATTTAAAAATAATAATAATCAAATGTTAAATTGAGGTAAATAAGGGGAATGGAAATAGGAGGTTTTTATGTTATTTTATTTTATTTATTATTATTATTATTATTATTTTATATATATATATTATATATGTATGTATGTATGTATGTATGTACATGTATATATTAATTTTATTTTTATTATTTTATTTATAATTCAATTTGGTTTAATTAACTAAATTTAGTTTTATTTGATTTTATTTCATTTTATTTGTAATTATGGATAAATTGATTACTTCGCCGTAAAAAGCACCAGTTTATGAAATATTCCGAAAACATTTGCAGAATAGGCCTTGATTAGTTTTTTAAAATTTGCCAGTTGTTTCGGCAATAATTTAAAAATAGTTAAAAAATTGTATGTTTAAAACCGATTATGGTTTACGTTTAAAGATAAATATTCCTGAGTTGTGGGAGGATGTGATATTACTTTCTCAACATAATCAGGAAGCTTTGGCACTAATTTGTAATTTGCTTATTTAGACACTTCAACATTCACAATCTTTAATCTGAAAAAATACGAAAGTTAATAATAGCCCAAGATCTAAGAGTTATCATGTCATGTTTTTCATTTGATAACAAAAATCGGATTAATCGTAAAGTGGTTGTTTTAGATATCTCAAGTAAAAACATCCTGTTTAGATGCTGAAAGTTTGGATTCTCCGTACATAGAATTACAAATTCTTTTTTATAAGATAATCCCATCTTCGTGATCTTTTTTATGTTTTAATTATCAAAGTACTGTTTATAACAACTTTTTGTTAAAAGTAATCCGAAGTCTACAGAATTTTATTTTTATTTTAGAGTTAAAAAAATCAGTTACGAAAACCACGCGTGTTAAAAAATCTTGAAATCAAAAACGAAAAGTGAAAAGACAAACACACTGGTCATTTAGTAATTTCAAGCAAAGTAAAGACAGATTATATGTTGATTAAAAGGCAACAAAAACAACCTTTACACCAAAAACCATAAGTCGAATAAAGTGTTTATTACAAATGATGCAATTTTCATAGTCAAAGCGAAAAGCAAAACGCATTAGCCGTACATGTATGTTAATTTCAGGGGAAAATTACATCATTGACGAAAAATCAAGCACACATTGGTCACATTTTAATTTCAAGCAAAATAAAGACTGGTCATATGTTAATTTCATGTTAAAAATGCCTGTAACAATACTTTAATCAAAAACCCGAAAAGTCCAGATGCAAATTATAAAATCCCAAACCGTTTAATTAAAATGAGATAGGATGTTTAGGGAAATTAAATGATTGGTTGATTATATCTTTGGAAAAGAAAATTAATAACAAAGAAACAGTGAGTATGTCATATTATTTACGAAACAAACTGAAAAGAAGAAGGAAATGTTAATAAAAAGCACCTTACGGTAATCTTGGCAAGTCACGGTAGACAATGCAGCCAAGAACACGAAACAACGCGGTAATCAAAGAAACGACTAACTAAGAGTAGAAAAAAGCTACTAGAAATTGTTTAAAATTGGCGAGAAAATCGCATTTAAACTCAATGGCGTACAATGCAAATGTCAGACTAATGCAATTGTTCTTTATTAATAGTATTTGCATTTAAAACAACAAATTAAAATTATATATATAGTTTTGTTCATTTACCAAATGCCAAATAGAAACTATGTAAACGTTAATTTTTTTTTAAATTGTAAATGATCAAACACAATCATTTTATTAAAATAAATTTTTTTTAAAATTTTTGTTGATTTACTAAATGCCAAATAGAAACTATGTAAACGTTATTTTAAAAAAAGGTAAATGTACAATCACATTGATTCTATCCGATATCTGGATAATTTAATTTCTCTTCAGATAAACAGTTTTGCACATATGGATAATGTTTGACAAAATAAAAGATACAAAATCAGTATAGTGTTCGAACAACACAGACAAAACAACATATATATAGCCAAAACTTTAGATAAATATTTGCACACAAAATGCCCAATAAAACACCATTGTTAAATCTATTTTGTATACTATGAGGTCTTGCAACCATTCAATCTTCTGAACTAAATGTCAAATTCCTAAAACATATTGTGAATTTTTTCTTTTATCAGAAATACAAGCTGTATAAAGATATATAGTGACCTTAGTGATTGACAGATTGAAGCATTTATAATGGCTGTCATAAAAAATTTAACATTTTCATCAAGATATGCTTTTGAGATCTTGGCATAATCTACCTATCTTGATTTAACTGGGTCAATTCACGCTGACAGTTAAACTTTAATTCTTCTGGTGAACTTTTGCTAATGGTGAGATAACATTTTTTCGCAACAAAACATGGTACAAAATTTGGCGAATTATCCTAAAACATTTATTTTTGATTAAAATTAATTGATCTTAATTGCAAATCGCTGTAATGCTTCGCTCATCTTTTTTTGATTTTTGATGCAACAATTTTAAGTGTAAAACATAAGTAGCTAGCTTTCGTGATTAGAACCAGCACACTATAAAATTCAAGGTAGTTTAACACAACTGAGTTGTTAAATCCACTTTTGCTGCAAACTAAACCCCTAAACTGATTAGTTAAATTCATTAAAAAAATAAAAAAAATAAAAAATTAAAAAAAACTTTGCAAAACCGGAATCTGGTTTTTCAACGCATAATAAGTTCAAATCAATGCTTAACACAGATTTTAAAACGCAAATGAAAATGTTCATGAAATACACTATAAAATCTACAGTTTTAAAACGTAGTTTCATTTTGTTGAAATTTTATTTATATTTGGTCTTTTAACTTATAATAATAATAATAATAATAATAATAATAATAATAATAATAATAATAATCAAATAAAATATAAATCTACAATGAACAATTATTAATCTTCCACTAACTAAGCTAGTTCTTGTATTTTGCTTGGAACTGCTCGGTGGCTATTGCAAATCATGTGTTTTTAATGCTCCGAGTTGCAAGTTCTATATTTAAGATCAGGATGTTTTGTTTCCAGGAGTTTCAGTATCTGGATATTTGGATGTTTTAACTATTGACAATTATTCATTATCAAACTGCCTATTTACAATCCATTTTTGAAGCTATGCCATGATATATTTTTTTCTGAATGACAACTGTTGTCACACCAGGCTTATAATTCTCCACCTGACATTTAAAAAATTATAATATGGCAGTTTTATTCTTGCAAAGCATGTTTTCAACTTGATCTCTGAAAGTTGCATAATCTGTATTCAGCAGCAGCATTTTAAATTACTTTTACTTTAACAAAATTCATATCAGCTTCAAAGATTTTGATGTCTTAAACATTTTTAATCTGTCATGGTTGGTGTACCAATCATGTTAATATTGTTGACGGAGGATACGTTGATCCCAGAGTTCTCGAACATGTTTTTAGTATTTACGTTTTTTGGTCATGCTTGCAATCCTGTATTAAATTTCAACTTTCTTTTCCATTATATTTAGAAAATCCGAGCTTGCACGCCAACTACACTGTTTGTATCTGATGGCACATTTAAATACCCGTCATTATCACGGTCAAAGATTAAATTTCAACTCACATTTCCTACACTGCTTGAGGTTTTAGAGCTGTCATGTGCTACTTTTGAATTTTTATGAAATAATACGATATTCAAAAGTAGCAAAAGTAGCACATGACATTTCTAAAAGTAACATTGAAAAAAATACATGATTTTAAACCCAGAAATATGTATTTTCTCTGCATCATCAGTGATTTGTCTTAGAGAATGATTTGGTGTCCAGTTTCTTATCGAGGTATCGTTGCAGGGGGATATCAGTTTATTAACCTTATCAATTACTAGGCGTCAGTAGTATGCCAGCTATAACCTTAGTTCTACTCCATTATGTCCTATCTATTCTAAAACTCGTTTAGATAGCACATGATATGATACTGATATTTAGTAAAAAGGAAGTTTACATTTAAAATGTGTAAAATGTTTCATCAGAGAGAGAGAAAGAGAGAGAGAGAGAGAGAGATGTCGATTTGATAAATTCATTCATCATAAGTTAAGAACCGAGTTTTTTTTCAGTTTTTGCGACTTTGCGATACTAAAGCAACTTCAGTTAAATTTTAGTTGACTTTTACTAACTGGTAGATTAATTAAAATTGGCGTTTGTTTTGTTAAAATGTTGTTATCTAAAATATTGTAACTAAATGTTTAAAAAGGCCATGAAAGTAGACAGCTTCTTGGTTGTTCGCGAAAATATACAAAAATAAACAAGTGTTACTGGGCGTTAAAGTTATTTTTACATAAATGTCAAGTGCTAATTGTTACATTTTTATATTTTCATATCCAAATGATGAAATATTTTATTCTATAAAATTTTTTATAATTTTAAAAAATGTTAAAAAATTGCATATGACACAACTTAACATCCAAAACGAACTTACATTGTCGGTTTCTACATAGTCCGAAAATTCTCGTTTCCCCCCTTTTATGTTTAGTCTGAGGCCCAATTGTTTTGGCTTAAGCCTGTTGGTAATTTTCCGTAAAACACACTTGCTCTTTAATAATTTATTCTCGTTCAATTCTTGTTGTCGTCAATGGCAGTTCTGGAAATAAAGTTGGATTTATTATTCTCAAAAGAGGAGAAAAAGAAGAAGAAGAAAAAAAAGCTGAAGATGACGAAGAAGAAGAAACAAGAAATTTAATCAAAAAAAGTAAACTTCGAAATCCCCTCTGTAAATCTGTAAAAAATTGCATGTTTTGAAAAAATATTTGACAAATATTTCAAAAAAAAAAAAAAAAAAAAAAAAAAAAAAATTACAAGCTTAATTTATTATTTTTAAATATCCACTGAGAATAATTTCATTTAACAAATTTTAAGTGGTTATATATATACGTATATATGTATATATGACTAGAAATACATGGCTATAAACGACACGCCAAGCTCATATTGATAAAAACTTTCTTGATGAAATAACCATGTTTGGTGTCACGTAAATTTGCGATTCATGTACACAACACATGGTATTCAAGATGTAATTCATAATTAATAATAGTGATTAATATATTATAATTTTTATACTAATATTTACATCAGCAGCAGTAAGCTGAATAAAAATACATCGAAGATCGACCTCATTGAAGTTGAGATCCCAAGAAAACTAGACTGACCTATCAGCCAATCCCAATAAGAACCCTTTATCAGTTTCTTGTGTTCGAACACTGTATTCACTATATATGAGCTTCAAGCACATTATCAAGACCACATTCATAAGAAACTTAAAGTATTTTGCACCACAAAAGTGGCAATGTGCTCTAACTAAAGCAGAACAGGCATCCTCTATTGGTTCAAACTTACAACGTTAAACAAAGTGGAAAGGTTCTTGCAAATTTATTCATTTAAATCCTGATGATACATTAGTTAAGTCTATTTTTTTTAAATTCGGTTCATACATGATTTTTAAATTATTAGTATTTGAAAATAATAAACAAATCACTTCTGAAGTCAATCCTGAATAATTGAGGGATAGTTGAAAAGTTCAGTCAGTTTAAATATTTTTGAAGTGTTTGGTACTTATGTGTTTGGCATTGTAGTACAATTCTTTTTAGCAATGATGATAATCGGACCGGAAAGAAAACACTTTGTATTTTTAAGAATCAACAATATATTAATATAATTTACACCAAAACAGACAAGCCTAGTCCAAAGCACTTTAGCTGTACATAATAAACTATGGAAGTTATGTCAGGGAAAGGTAGGTTAATAGAGTAAAATAAATCTGAATGTTTCAAGAGCCATGTTCAAGAATGAAAATCATCACTCTTTCATATTTATAATACCATACATAAGTTTTACTGTAACTACACCAACTCGTGTTACACAACTTCACATCTCAGCAAAATAAACATAAAAAATAATTTTTTTAAAAACATAAATAAGGATGGTTCATATGGTAACTGAATTCGAAAGTACTTGTTAACCAATAAAACAGCTTATGTTACCTACCATTGTCTAGACTAAAAGGTAAGAGTAGTTATGTTTAAATTCAGGAAGGCATTCTTCATGTTCATTTGTTGTTACTAGTTAATTTGTTATTTCTCCAATGTGAATAATGAGGGTTCATATAGTCATGTTCAGTTTACCTTCTGAATAGAAATGGTTCATGTAGTCATGTTCAGTTTACCTTCTGAATAGAAATGGTTCATGTAGTCATGTTCAGATTACCTTCTGAATAAAGATGGTTCATGTAATCATGTTCAGATTACCTTCTGAATAAAGATGGTTCATGTAATCATGTTCAGTTTACTTAAAGATGGTTCATGTAGTCATGTTCAGTTTAACTTCTGAATAAAGATAGTTCATGTAATCATGTTCAGTTTAACTTCTGAATAAAGATAGTTCATGTAATCATGTTCAGATTACCTTCTGAATAAAGATGGTTTATTTAATCATGATCAGATTACCTTCTGAATAAAGATGGTTAATGTAGTCATGTCCAGATTACCTTCTGAACAAAGATGGGTACTGTAGTCATGTTCAGTTTACCTTCTGAACAAAGATGGTTTATGAATCATGTTCAGTTTACCTTCTGAACAAAGATGGTTCATGTTGTCATGCTTAGATTACCTTCTGAACAAAGATGGGTTATGTAGTCATGTTCAGTTTGCCTTCTGAACAAAGATGGTTCATGTAACCATGTTCAGTTTACCTTCTGAACAAAGATGGTTCATGTTGTCATGTTCAGTTTACCTTCTGAACAAAGATGGTTCATGTAATCATGTTCAGATTACCTTCTGAATAAAGATGGTTCATTTAATCATGATCAGATTACCTTCTGAATAAAGATGGTTCATGTAATCATGATCAGATTACCTTCTGAATAAACATGGTTCATATAGTCATGATCAGATTACCTTCTGAATAAAGATGGTTCATGTAATCATGTTCAGATTACCTTCTGAATAAACATGGTTCATGTAGTCATAATCAGATTACCTTCTGAATAAAGATGGTTCATGTAATCATGTTCAGATTACCTTCTGAATAAAGATGGTTAATGTAGTCATGTTCAGTTTACCTTCTAATTCACAAGAGCTTTTATTTATTGTCCGTTTTTGACAACAACTCTTAAACAAGTTTGCTTATTTCTATACGGGTTTCGTTGCTTAATTTCTGCCAATAAGGACAACGAACACAAGCCTCTGTGGTTAATAAGAAATATAACGCCGGTACATGGGCATTTCTTTCAATATACCAGAATTAGTGCAATATTTCTGTATTGTGTGGCAAAAATTGTATTTTTAGATGAAATACAAGTGAGAAGCAAATGAAATATATTTTGCTATATAATAAAAGGGTTATTGAACTGATATTGCAAAATATTGTTCCACTCGTTGACTCGACATTTGCACGAGCTTGCGCGATGACGGATGACATACAAAAGGCTTTAAGCGCCGTGCAAATATAAGGAGAAACGCAATTGGAAGATTTCAATTACATTGTACTTGTACACAGCAGAGCTTTCCAGAGATCTTGGTCGATTTCAAGTCTTAAGATATTAAAATGTCCATTTTATAAACTTCTAAAACATTAAGGGAAGATACATACCAATATTTGTCTCAATACAGCTACCGTTATTTGCTGCAAAGCCGCAATGTCAACAGCCATACTGAAAATTGACTCTTGAGGTGGTTTAAGGGCGATTTTGTCTAACTGATCTAATTGAAAATAATATTCTTCATTTTGAGTTTTGTTTTAAGTTTCACTCAAAATGCCACATAGAAACTGACATCATCTGCCTAATAAGAAAATATAGAATTAAGTTTAAAAATATAACAACTTAATGACGCACATCTTTTATGGAAAAGCTAAATACAGATATGGAAAGAAGGGACGTCGTTTTAAGCCGCTAATAAACTAAGTACTGATATTAATAGTAATTTCGTGAAGATTTGCAAACATTTTCATTTTTAATGCGCTTACCTTATCGCTATTATGGAATTTGTCTGACCTGTTATACAACAATACAATATTGTATACAATGAGTGATACTCTTTCTACCAATATGTTTTAGTTTCAATTGTATGTTTTTATTAATTTTATGAAGACTCAAAGTCGAAACATATTTTACGCGTTTTATTTTATTGTGCTATGAAATTTCCGATACTACCAAAATTAATGAACATAAAATTATATACTAGTAAATGATCGAATTTGTTTATCAAGCAGACTAGATATAAAAGTAGTGCCAAAATATATGATGTTCATTTTGTTTGATAATAAAAATTTAAGGAGATTCTACTCAGAAATCCTGGTTTTTTGATACCATAACAGTCTAGTCTTCATTTATCAGGCTTGTCATCTAGAAAAGTAATTGAAACGTCTGCAGTCAAGAGGAAAACGGAAAACCGGCTTAAAACAGGTAATACTCCGAAAATGCTGACTTGCACTAAAATATTTATTTTTGTTTGATATAAGTTCATCATTTTTGTTTCTATAATTATACTAAACACTTATTCCTTATGTTGTGTCGGGATTTTTCTTTGCGTTTAAGACCAACACATTACATGTTCTTAGGAAAGGCTTCCAGCAAAAAAGGTTTCAAGAAACGTCAGTTTTCATTCCGTTTACAGTTGCGCTTACTATTTGGTGATAGGGGATGTCTAGATACCGTCACTTCTTCCCATGCCAATAAAATACCTTACACAGTTGCGCTTACTATTCGGTGATAGGGGATGTCTAGATACTGTCCCGTGTCATAGCAGGCACAATAAAGAACCCTGCTGTATAATGCCATCAGCGCAACACACAGGATAATTTTCTGCACTTTTGCCTATAGCTGGCGACGTCTCGATATAAGTGAAATATTCTTGACTGGGACGTTAAACACCATTACTCAACTCAACTCTCAAACCTCAAGCAGGAATCTGATATGTATGTGTTTCAGTGCATGCCTAACTGCCTTTGTAGTTAAAAGAGTACTTAAAAAGGAAATAATTTCATCAAATTTTTATTTCTATAAAATGTATATCATAAAATGACAACAAAACAGTTGATATTTATTTACATGTAAATAAATGTTGTACATATCTCAATAACTGATAGTCTGTTTAACGAAACAATACAAAACAAAACAATATACATGTAAATATATATATATATATATGTATATATATATACCTGTTCATGTTCAATAGAAATAAACAACCTATTATTAGATACAAGTACCATTTTTTTCTACATGTACGTAAACTATATTCCAATTTAATTGGTAAACACCACTGTATTTTACAAACTTGTTTGTATTTATCTGTATAAAGTACTAATTGATTTGTAAATAAATATAAATAATTTAAATTGTAGGCCCCTGCATGTTTATTCTTTAGGTACCAGTAACATATAACTTTATGTAGGTCCCTGCAAATTGTACCACTCTATTAGAAAGTACCAATGAATTATATTTTAATGAAAATAGGAAAATTCATTATATCATTTGATTTAGATTTCAATTTATTATGCAAATTTATTGAAATTATTTGGTATTCCAATATTAGTTTTCATTAATTCAAGCACAGGTAATGGGAGGTAACTCTTTTTCATCTTGTGCCTAGTTATTAACTTTTATCTATTTGAATGGATATGTTTGTAGCTGTTCAACCAATAAACTGCTACTCAAAAACATGAACTTACTTTAGACTTCTTAGAACCAATAATTCACCAGAGATTTCTCTGAATATATTCTTGCCTCACAAAATGCTATTAGGTATGTATTTTGATATTAACAAAAATAAACAAGAGGCCCAATAGGGCCTGTGATGCTTAACTGGCTGCATATGTAAGACAATGTTTGTTTTTGATTGAAATGCTGTTTAACGTTCAACTCAAGAATATTTCACTTATATGGAGACTGTCAATTTTGGAAATGGTGGAGGACACTGGATTATAGGAGAAAACCACGACCAAGCAGCAAGTTAACTGACAAACTTTCAAAGATGAAGTGCTAGCCCACTTGGCATTAATGCACAATGTCAGGGGTGAAAGGTGCTGTGATTCGTACCATCAAATGTTTAAGACCACACAGCCACTGTGGCCCCTGTAAGACAATGTGATGTGGTTACCATAATTGGTTCATCAGCTTAAGATGGGAAATAAATTGAGCTTATGACCATTTTTGCTTCAATGAAGCCTACTTTGCAACACACACATGCAGGCATGCTTCACTATGCCATAAACTCAGCTGGGTTTAGCCAGTTGAGCTTAGAATGGATCCACAATGGCTATTTTATATATATATATCTAGTAACAACAGGTATCTTAGACTGGTTCAAACTTTTTTTAGGCCGATGTAGGAACCTTCCACAGGAAGTTTGGTTCCAATTCGCCCAGTGATTTTAGAGGAAAAGATTTTACTAAATATTACACCTAATTTGCATATTTCTTGAAAATTGGGTCAATAAAAATTTTCTCAGAAAAAAACATTATGTATTTTGAATCCCACACAGTATACTTTATATATTTAAAATTTGAGCTCAATTGGTGGAAAAAAAGATCAACAATGGTCTTTTTTTTTTCTTTCTATTTTTAGTTATGACAGCCATCTTGGATGTCAGGCCGGGTTGCCTGGTACCACCTTTAGTCAGGCTGACATTTGGACCTTCCACACAAAATTTCATTCCACTTGGCCCAGTTGTTTCAGAGGAGAAGATTTTCAAAGATTTCACTACATATTACACCTAAAGCATAATTCTTGAAAATTGGGTCAACAAAAATGTTATAAAAACCCTTTAAATATGTGTATGCCCCACTATCTACTCTCTACATTTCAAATTTGAACAAAAACGGTTAAAAAATGACTCAGCAATGGCTGTTTATGTGTTTTTGCTATTTATAGTAACAGCGGCCATCTTGGATGTCTGGCGGGGTCGCCTGGTACAAACTTTGGTCTATCCCACCTAGGGACCTTCCACATTAAATTTGGTTCCAATTGGCCCAGTGGTTTCAGAGGAGAAGATTTTCAAAGAATTGATTAAATATTACACCTCATTTGCATAATTCGTAAAAATCAGGTCAACGAAAAATTTCTCATAAAAACCCGTTACATATGTTGAATGCCCCGCTATCTACTCTCTACATTTCAAATTTGAACAAAAATGGTTAAAAAATGACTCAGTAATGGCTATTTATGTGTTTTTGCTATTTATAGTAACAGCGGCCATCTTGGATGTCGGGCGGGGTCGCCTGGTACAAACTTTGGTCTACCCCACCTAGGGACCTTCCACACCAAATTTGGTTCCAATTGGCCCAGTGGTTTCAGAGGAGAAGATTTTCAAAGAATTGATTAAATATTACACCTCATTTGCATAATTCGTAAAAATCGGGTCAACAAAAAATTTCTCATAAAAACCCGTTACATATGTTGAATGCCCCGCTATCTACTCTCTACATTTCAAATTTGAACAAAAACGGTTAAAAAATGACTCAGCAATGGCTATTTATGTGTTTTTGCTATTTATAGTAACAGCGGCCATCTTGGATGTCGGGCGGGGTCGCCTGGTACAAACTTTGGTCTATCCCACCTAGGGACCTTCCAAACCAAATTTGGTTCCAATTGCCCCAGTGGTTTCAGAGGAGAAGATTAAAGTTTACGCACGCACGCACGGACGCACGCAAAACCATGCCATAAGCTCAGCTGGCTATAGCCAGTTGAGCTAAAAAGGCAGGTTTTCTCCAAAATATTGTAAATCATAGATTTTTTTATTGCAATGGAATTTAAAAAAAAAAAAAAAAAAAAAAAAAAAAAAATTCTTTTGTATTTTAACTACAGATCCAAATTTCCCAGCACTATGAACTCTGGAATATAATGAAACAAATAACAATGCCAGCTATTCAAGTCCTGATAAGTTACTCTGGACCCAACATTTTATCTGGTCTAACCCATTGGTCAAACTGTTCAGCTGTTACTAACTCCAGTTTAATAGCTGCTTGTTTTAATGTTAACCCTTCATTGTGGGCGTATTTGGCTATTTTGGCTGCATTGTCATATCCTATATGAGGATTTAATGCTGTCACTAACATAAGAGAATCATTAACATAACTAGTAATTTTATCCTTATTTGGCATTATTCCCATGATGCAATGTTTTGCAAATGATACACAAGCATCACCAATTAACCTTGTAGATTGTAAAACATTTTTAACTATCATTGGTTTGAATACATTTAATTCAAAATGACCCAAACCACCACCAACTGTTACTGCAACCTGGTTACCCATAACCTGAGCTGCAACCATAGTAACAGCTTCACACTGTGTTGGGTTAACTTTTCCTGAAACCAGAAATAAAAAAAGATTTATTAAAAATAAATAAATAAAGAAATAAAAAAAAAAAAAAAAAAAAAAAAAAAAAAAAAAAAAAAAAAGAGATAAAGGACATCAATTAATTGAAAAATAAAAAAAAAAATTGGGTATGCTCTGCAATTTTGACAGTTTTGACAAAATTCCTATTTAACAAAGATGTTTCTGTTTTAGAAACAACATTTAGTATATGATGATCTTGGCATATTTTAATTAAAAAAAATTACTGATATGCATTTTTAAGGAAAATAATGTAATTAGATGTAGTTCTTTGTAAAAACACATCTCAATAACTCTTAATAGCTAATATATTATATGCAAGTTAATTTATTCATAAAACAAAATTTTACACTTCTGACAAATTAAACACACATGACCAATTACACTGATTAGTGAAAAAGCCTTTACTGTTTAATTGCATTTTAGAATGGAGAATTTGAGAGAAAATATGCACAATTTTAGTAACAACATATTCCTATAATATTAAATCTTGCATGAAAATTCATGGATCATACATGTACAGTAACCTGAATAAACTTTATTGTATTACACCTTAGGCCCGTTCAAGATTGACTACATACATTGCACACTGACTTCAAGCCATTCAGGAATGTATGTACATGTGAGCACATGCAAGCGACCACTATCAATATCGTAAGCTTGTTCGCCTTAGATTCAAGATGGCATCCCTTGGACAAAGTTTATGAGAAATGGTTTATATAAATTCTGAAATGAATTTGCATTTCAATTTATATTTCAGTCCAAGGGTATGGTTTCCTTCTAGAAGGGATCTGAATGATAGAATTAGTTAAAACTTATGTACAGTTGTCCGATTTAATTTATATTTTGACATTTTCTCTCAAGTCGAGTGTCGGTGTCTAATTTAAGGGAGATTTTTTTAAAACATCTAGATGATTATGATGACTTACTTTCAACACAAGTACTCACGTCTGTTCAATAGACATTAAATTGTATTTGCGAGTGCAGTGGAAAGCAACTAGTATTTTAAACATTGTGTATTGCATTTTTTATGTATTATGTTCATACACAGAGTGACAAGGTTTTTGTCGTTCATTGTCAATTATGAAGGCAACGACTCTCAAGCTTGCAGCTATGGGAATTTCACAAGGTAAAAGAAAATATTATCAAATGTTTTGTATTAAAATTGACAAAGACAGTAACAGTTATAATGATGATGAATAGAAAATGTTTTCATTCCTGATAGCCAAAAAATTTCATTGGCTACTTTATTCTGAGAAATTCTTTTCAAAAAGGTAGGTAACACATTTCAGCAAATTTATGAAAAAATTCTTTAAAAAAAAAGACTAGATTTTCAAACATTTTTGAAAATTGGATACAAATAATTTTAAAGTTGTGGAAATCTAGTGAATAAAGGAACACTTAAATTATCACACATGTATGCAAAATACCCCATCAATGTAGCCATACAGTATGTAAAGGGGTGTAAAAAATGTTTTATATACCTGGCATTATACTGCTTCCTGGTTCATTCTCAGGTAACAGTAATTCACCAATCCCGCATCTTGGTCCAGAACCCAATAAGCGAATATCATTAGCCATTTTCATCAGACTAGCTGCTAATACATTCAATGCTCCATGAACTTCCACCATTGTATCATGAGCTGCTAATGCTTCAAACTTATTTTTGGCAGAGATAAATGGTAAACCTATACATGACAAAATAGACATTAAACCAAGAAAAATATAAATCTTAAAACTTGTAAAATTACAAATATATATCATGAATTCTAGGCTAGTTCAAAGGTGTATATATATATATAAAAGTATGCTTTCATTTTGGAGAGTAAGCCGTTCAGAAGCCAGTTTTATGGAAGCTCATGCAAGTGACTGCTGTCATCATCATAAGTGTATGGCATCTTTCTAGAAGGGATTTGAATGATAGAATTAGTTAAAACTAATGTATGAATGCCAATTTTGATTTATATTTTGTCATTTTTTCACCAGACAAGTGTCTGTATCCAAATCTAATTATTTTTAAAGCATCTGGATGATTATGATGAGTGTTAGAAACAATGTTATTGCTCATGCCTGTTTAACAGACATAAAATTTGTTTTTGCGAGCACAGTGGAAAGCAACCATTCTATTGAAGAGGCTTCCTGTTCAGGCATTTTGTCATTAAAAGTTAAAGCGAGAAAAATATTGTAACTTGTGCAAGAATGAATTTCCTGAACATTCATATTGACAACCATCTTGTTCTGATAAATCAATCTTACACTCAAAGATAAAATTGAATTCTAACTTATTTATCAGACAATACTTGTGAAAGTGAACTTGAAACCAATCCTACAGAAGTTTACACAAGATAATATTTCTACAGTTGTTATACAGTGTACAAGTATTACTGCTACAGTTATTATACAGTGTACAAGTATTACTGCTACAGTTATTATACAGTGTACAAGTATTACTGCTACAGTTGTTATACAGTGTACAAGTATTACTGATAAGTTAACATTGGGGATTTACCTGTATAATTTGAAATTTTTTCTGCTATTTTTTCTGCAAACCCTATCCTTGTATTCAGTCCTGTACCAACAGCTGTTCCACCTTTGTAAAAACGAAAACAAGAAGTATATGTACAAGACTACTCACTTGACCCATATTTTACTGACAAGGACTAAGATAACAAGAGTAACCTCCCCTTCCCCTAACCATTGAAAAAACTTGGGAGTACAAGACTACTAGTTGGACCCATTTTTTATCATCATGTAGAAACTAGAAGTGTAATACTTGGCTTGGATGGGACTATAGCAATGTGTATATTGACATGAAGGGGCTAGAAGAAAAGGATTATCCTTTGCATGGGACTAAAACAATGTCCTAGCTCAAGAACATATCGCCAAACATTAATTTTTGCTTGATCCTACAATCTTTCTGATTCTACAATCATTACAACTAATCTATGTGTCTTGTCCACCTTAATAGTATTTTTTCATATTCTGTTGTGGTATAAAACATGTCCACTATAATATCTTTTCATACTATAACATAAAAGCAGGAACCACTATTAGTACTGATATGTTTGAATTATAACACTGTACCAGATATTATAATATCTGAAGTGGAGTAATGGTGTTTTAAACCCAATCAAAATTCTTTCACTAATATCAAGAGTCAGTTCTGGAGTAGAGGAAACTTCTATCTTCAGCAAAAAAACTGACAAAATTTCTCACACTAGGATCAATTGAAATGGGGCCAAAACTATGACAAATGGCTTCAAGATCAAAAGTGCATGCTTTAGACCACTTGACTCCATGATATAGCCCAAGAGGATAAGTGTCCCGACAGATTATTGTAAATCTCATCCAACATTCAATTGGGTTCAGCATCATTCACTGTGATCAATATCCTGGAACAATTGTGCTGAACTCTTTGAATAACATTTACAGCACAAATTTCAAGGATAACATAATTTTTACAGTAGAGCATCATCTTAAACAATTCTATATTCAAATTGAATTAATAGTTGTGTACAAACATTATGAGATATAACACAGCATGCTGGTGAACACGTTTTGAAACATCATTATAAGAGATTGGTAAATTCATATATAACCTATTATATACCTATCCCATGTGTTTAAGCTCTATAAATAAACAGAATGTAAAGTATACCTGCAGCTAGCTGGTACAGTCTTGGTAAGGTTGATTTAACTCTTTCTACACCATACTCTAACTGCTGTACATAAGCTCCAAATTCCTGACCTAATGTGAGGGGTGTGGCATCCTGATAGCAAAGAATGAATAAAAAAGTAGCAAGGTACTGGTCTATAAATCCTTATTGTGATTGTAGACTGACATATAAGTTCTCCATAATCAGAATTCAAAAACAATTTAGTGTCACTGACCGTAGTACCCATGTACTGAATGTTAAAGTACATTTATATCAATTATCAACAAAATATAAGTAACAGAACACAGTAAAAATTTAATTTAATGCCAGTACTTTCTTGAACAGATTTTGGTGATAAAAAGGGTTTTGCAATAAAATGAACCAGACTTTTAAAGAAAAAACATATTAAATAGAAATAGACTCTGAGACTTCAAAAATATGTTGTGATAAGGGACTTGTCATGTTAAGGGACTTGTCGTGATAAGGGAGATAACAAAGATATTGACAATCAAAAGGTTTTATTGTAAACCAAGAGAATGGAAAAGTCCAAGTCATAATCCTTTCACTTATATCAAAGCAGTCAGATCTAGAATGGTAGAGGAAACCAGAGTGTCCCAAGCAAGTGAAACTTCCTTGTACTAAAATCTGCCAGAGTAGGATTAAGGGGCAGTGTGATTTTTTAATGTGCCCTTTGGAACCAGAAAAAACTTACAACTCTCAGCAAATGAACTGATAATGTTCTTGTTACTAAAATCTGCCCAAGTCTGATTCTAGCCTAGATAGTAAGAGACAGTGTAATCTCCTAAAGCACGCTTTGGACCATTAAGGCACTAAGGCTCCATACTTACCTGAAGATGCGTTCTTCCTATCTTTATTATTTCTTTAAATTCTTCACATTTTGATTTTAATGAACCTATTAACAATTCTAATCCAGGTAGAAGCCTGTTGTTAATCTCTAGAGCTACAGATATGTGCATTGCTGTAGGAAATGTATCATTTGAGCTCTGAAATAATAATTAAAAAAAATCAAAATATATAATAAATGTACATTTAATATGTGTAATAAAAGTTCAACTAAATCTTAAAGAATTATGATAACCTGACATTTTTCTTTGGTCTACACTTTTAAATTGACCTCCTAATTGTGAAAACCATTTTCAATTTCTGTAAGTAAAAAAGTTCAGCCTTTCCAGAATTAGCAATACCAATCAGTTCCAGTTTGGAACCAAGTACATGTACCAGGTTAATTGATATATATATAGTACATACACATCACCTTGCTATTTTTCTATCAGCATCAACATGTATGATTTATCATAGAGAGATTTGGAATATCATTGGTTTCAGGTTAATTTAGTATCGAGTGATGCATCTCTATTTTGACATGAAGAAATCTTTTTTTAAATGAAATGGACAGGTATTCCCCAGATGACAATGCTACTTGATTCACGGTAATGTAGCCTACTTGTTACAATCAAATAACTTGCTGTCCAACATTCTGACCAGATGATACACCATTAAGATAACCAACTAACCTGACTCATATTAACATGGTCATTTGGATGTACAGGTGACTTGCTACCTAACTGACCACCCATCATTTCTATTGCTCTGTTACTTATCACTTCATTTACATTCATATTGCTTTGTGTACCAGAACCAGTTTGCCATATAACCAGAGGAAAATGTTCATCTAGTTTACCTTGTATAACCTGCAATATAAATACATGTATTACATTTTATTCTCATGGCAAATATATGTACACAGATAAATAAAAGTGTGTGTAAGACTTGTCTAAAGTCTTTATTTTCTACCCAGATATATACTTTTTTCTGTAATTTGATGTTAAAATGCAAACATCAGTGTCTGTTTCATTAAAAGAGGAACTGCTAAAGTGTCCAATCTAGAAAAAAAAAAGTTTGACTTGTAACAATTCCTTAGATAAAAGCAGGGCATCAAGCATAAAAAGGGTCCCAAAAAATAGGAAAATAGGAATTTTAGATGTCAAAAAATAGGAAAAATAGGATTTTTTTTTTGGAAAAAATATGTATAAATTAGGATTTTTTCTTTTTAAAGGCCTACTAGAACTAGCAGCAGTGGGAAAAAAATTCCCTGCTTGTCGTCCTTTACACTTAATAGCTTTCTTGTGCTTTTCTTTTTTTGCAAGCTGTAACAATTGCTGCTTCTCTGAATTGTCACACTTCATATCCAATTCACAAAAACAACAGAACACATGAAAATCGTCTTTTCCCTTTCTACACCATTCAACCAATTTCTGATGATTACTGTCAATATGGTGTAGCAATTCTTTGCTAAATTTTGTTTTCCCACTAGGCATTGTATTTGCAATTTAATTTGTTAAATAAAATATGTAAAGTTAAACTATACCATCACCAGCACCTGTAAAATGAAATATGTTATATATTTGTAATAATGATAACTTTTTCACTCTTTAATAGCATGTTCATAAGGAGTGAAAGAGTTAACTTTTTAAAAGCATAAATCTGGAATAGAATGCCCTGTTATCCATTTGATTGAAGTAGTAGAACCCATTCTCTGAAATGAAATAATTAAAGAGTTGTGCAAGCATGGTATGATTTCAATGGGGCAAGTGGTTAGCAATGATGAATATGTTACAACAAAGAGAAATAGTCAATCACTAGAAATAAAATGGGGTTGGTATGATTTAAGACCATATATCTAAAAGAATCACAAGGAGTAGCTATAGTAGCACAACATACATAAAGACATCTTCAATCAAGCAAAGCAGATTACAGACAGCTGGTTTAACACTAAATATATGATGACCTAGTCTATCATACATACACATGTAAGCTATCAAGATTTTGAAACTGAAAATTTGGAATTTCAGAACAGCTAAATAGGAGTTAAACAGGAGTTACTGAATATCGAATACATTCAGTAAAATGTCTAAAAAATAGGAAAAATAGGAACTTTTCCTTAAAAAATAGGAAAAAAAAGGAATTTTCAATAAAATAGGAAAAAATAGGAAAAAAAGGAATACTTGACACCCTGTAAAAGAGGGCATGCTGAATTACAAAACATATAAAATAGATATACAAGTACACATATAGAAGTGAAAATCATTCTACTATTTACCAAAAGGTTTCGATGGGCAGACGGGAGGAAGAAGGTTGTAATTATTCTTAATGACTGCAATTTTGATAATCTGTAATTGTGATTATTGCCATAAATAGTCGTATTTGCCAATATTTAAATTATTTATCTAAATTCCTTCATATATTTTCAAGCTTGCAACTATCTACATTCATTAAATCTTTTTGTTTTTATTTCATTAGTTCGCAAAGAAAATATTCATTTTTGGAGGTACGGAGAAAATAATGTGGCCACTCTACAGAGGTTCATTATATAGTTAAAACATTAGGGACCGTTTCAGATTTACCTTAATTGACAGGTGATCGCTCTACATAGGTGACCACTACCACAGGTTTTACTGTATTACATTATCAAATAAGTAAACTGTGGTGAATAAATTTAAAATTCAAGTTTTAAAAATAAAACATATTTTGATTCTTTGTAACATATACCTACCTCATCAGCTGCTAATATAATATGTTTTGCTATATATGGATCTAGACCAAACTCCTGATTAACTTCTGCAGCACATCTTTTAAGAATACCAAAAGCTCTGATAACTGGCAACTGAAACAATTAAATACATTTGTTAATGTCTGAATCAATATAAGATTTCTATGGGTTTATAGAAATTTAAGGCAGAGTTATCTGTCTATACAGAAACATCTGTACAGAGTTTATTGATTGGTTGGAATGTTGTTTAACGTTACATCAGCATTTTTTAAACTTTTCAAAATGAAAGCAAGATCATCAATATCTAAGGAATAACCAAAGAACACTTTCGTGCATGCATGAGATGTGCAAGTTATATTATGGTCTGCCTTGTACTCGGGTGCACTCAGAGTGACTTTCCTTGTTGTGCTAGCTCACCTAGTCAGTATGCCACAAACAAACGTACAGTACTACTTCCCGTCATATTATCTAGGCATCAGGTGAGCCAGCTGTTACTCCATCTTCCTAATGCTGAGCTCAAGGTGAGGAAGCAATATATCAAATTTTAAGGTGTTATGTATGACCTCGCCTGGGTTCAAACCAACAACCTCTAGCTAACAGAGGCAGTCTATACTGAGTTTAAAATAATAGCATGCAAGTCAACTGAGACTTATTCTAATACTTTTGTGAAGTCCTACTGTAAGTCATTTTTGGGTTTATTACTGAATCATAACTAAAATAAATGTCATATATAGAATAATTATGAGCAAATCAACATCAGGGCTAGCTGGAATTTTGACAAATTTAAACAAACTTCACAATTTATTATGGTAACAGTGTTCTCATAATGCTAGTAGAGATATTCCAAACCAGCATCTCTCTAAACTAAAGTATGTGCTCTGATAATTTAATATAGCCTAATTTAGTAGAGAACCATACCAACAGTCCATAGATTCTGTTACACAGTAATTCATGATTTTCTTCAGTGTTATACAGTAAAGGGGTTTCATTATGACTTGTATAATTTAATTATTATGTAATATAAACTTACTGGCATCTGTTCTGTTGGTCCACCAATATCAAAATTACTGATTGATCTGGCAGTATTAGCACCATAGTATTTATCTGAAGGTACCTCTAATTTACCAAAACTATCTGATTCTAATCTGTACTCAGTCTGAAATAAAGGCAACATGAATGAGTTTTTATAAATATTCATCTTAAAGTTTATTCATATTCAAACAAAAGCATAAATGTAAAACCTTAAAATAATGCCCTACAGTAACTCTACCACCTTAGTGCCTCAGTATTTTAGGTCCAAAAGCCCACTTTTTATAAAATTCTATAAAAGTCTTCCATAAGTTATCCCCAACCTTTTAGAAACCCACATTCTCACTGAAAAAAAAAGATAAATTAAGAATTTTCTGTAATCATTTTGTAAAATATCATTAGAACTTTAAAATTCCTACTTGCTAGATATGTAACTGTGTGTTTTCAAAGTCTCCACACCAGGCTTTTTGAAGTTTGAATTGACGTTTTTCACCAAAAATTGACATTTGTAAAGGCCTGCTCCACACAAGTGACAATTTATGATATTCAATAATTCATTAATCATATGTCATGTTTAAAAACATAACCTTCAAACATATCAAACATGTTCTATTAAGTCTTAATGAAATCAGGATTTTCAAAACAATTTACTTCAGTATTTGGAGAATGCATCAGTGCTTCAGATTGCTTTGAAAAACCAGAGGCCGAAAGGGCCCAATCTGTGCAGAAATGAGGGGCCCTTTTTGAAAGTTAAGGGCCAATAATTTTTTCATTACCAACTTGTAGTATTTATGATAGTCCTATCTATGGTTGTAATTGTGAATAAAAACACAAACATCTGAATTTGTCTTTGTTTTACATTTTTTGTTTTTGTTTTCCACATTTAGATTTTTTTGATTAAATGAAGAATTGAAATCATAAACTATATTTACCGTTTATACAGAATTTAATTGGACTAATAATAAAAAACATTGTGACAAACACTGCCTATCACCAACATAACATAACGTTACATTCCCTAGCAGACGATATGAACATGTCTAAAGCTGAGCAACCCTGCAACAGCTCTAACAATTGTTTGAGATAAATAAACAAAGTCAAAGGCTTTAGTAGGTGTCTAAATTCTTTAAATTGTCAGAAGTCATATTTATCACTTTCTTAATCATCTCAGGTCTTTTTGAGCAAAAACGGGAGGATGCTACTTAGCTTCCTTTTTGACATTTTCATTTTACAACTATCGTAAAATCAAAGGTGTTCTGAGTTTCAATAATTTTTTTACAGACACTTCCTGTTTCCACAGTCTGTTTTTTTTTTAATGTTTATCGGAAAAACCTGTGCTTTAGATCTAATATCATTCATATTTTAGTGCGTCCTCAAAGCACACTGGGTACAATTTTCATGCATCATTTTTAAAATTATGCAGGATTAACACGGGTGCACCAACAATCTAATGCACTGATGTATATATAATCTTACACTATACATATACTTATTTATCAAAGTAGATCACACTGATGTCTTAATATTATAAAGGACATAGTTGCTTGATTATTGCACTTGAAATTACCACCAATTGTCAGTTGTTAAAGCTGCATTAAGTTTTCCAAAGAAAAAAAATAAAACAGTGCTAATCTAATAAATGATGTTCTTAATGAACAATGTTACATTTGGTTCAACGATAAAGCTCGAATAAATACAGAAATTACAGTATTTACCCAGTGAGATGCAACATTTGGGATCTAATATTAGAACATGGTTACGTCATCAAAACCCCGGGTCATTTAAACACAACTTTCAAAATGTTGAAATACGATAAATTAAACACAGAACTTCATTGAATTTGTCATTTGTGACTTAGTAAGGGAAAAATAACACCATTTCAAATACATCTGGATATTAATGAAGGACAATTAATGCAATCTGTCATGTTTCACTTTCGATTCTAGGCTTTTCCGTACATCCGTGTGCATGCTCCAAGCTCATAATTACCATCGTAGAACACTGACCAACCGGTCAGAGGATTCCGTTTATTTACAGCTAAAAGAAATGAAATTTTAGAAAATGAATGTCACAAATCGTTGTTAGAAGATATCTACTTTTAAAAAAATATATTTTTAGAAAATAAAAAAAAATTCAGAAATTTGGTAAACTTAATGCTGCTTTAAGTAATAATTAATTATAAAATACTCATTAAATTCTTTTGTTTCTTGCAGAAAATCATAAGTCTGATTAAATTCCCTAAAGTCAAACACATAGTCTAATGAAATTAAGGAAGCCCTGCTATCTACACACTGTAAGTATCAAATTCAATCTGTATATTATAATAATAAAACAGATTTATATGAATAATTTCACCCTTCTTAAATAAACCAAAAAATATATACATTCAGTAAATGATGGATACATACATCATCATACATATTCTGTTCATGATTGTATGGCACTGCTCCATCAGGCTGGTTATTTATATGATTATGATACACAGTGGTTCCAGTAACGTTTGAATCACAATGGTCATAACTATTCACATAGTCTGATATCATTCTATTATTTATTGAATAATTTCCCATCTGGTCTTGTGAATATTCAGATCCTAAATTGTTAGAGGGAGGTTCAGTGAATGATGGATAATGAAGATATCGTGATGGAAAAGATCTTTCAAAACCAGATGAAGGAGTTGTAGATGAAACAGCTGGTGAGGATGTCACTGCTCCTATTTTGTGTCTTCTACGGAAACTCTCTAACCACCCATTGGAAGCTTTAAAATCATTCTTTCCCAACTGTTGTGCAAATTCTCTTGCCTTTCTTTGCAGCATTCCACCAGTTACATTTATATTTCCATCTTTCATGCGTGTGTACCATTCTAATGTCAAAATATTTATTTCTTCATTTCCAGTTTTGATAAACCGTCTCTTTCTTTCTGTATTTTCCAAAAATCCACATGCTGAAGTCTCAAGAATTTCATTTTTTCTTTTCAAAATATTATGCACTTGACTTTTACAAACATTAAACTGTTGTGCAAGCTGACGTTGACTCTTGCCATCACTAGCATTAATTACTTCAACCTTTTCCTTTAAAGATAACTCTTTTCTTGTTGTTTTTCTTTCAAAGCATGGTGGGGGAGGGGGAGGAGTGTTCATCATGCTTGAAAATTTTTCAGATTGAGCAAGTGTCATGACAGCATCATAAACAGAAAGATATTTTTCTGGTACATCTTCCCTGTTTGGCATATCGGTTGTTTCTGGTGTATCACTGACTTGTTTATCATTTACAGAAGCCGGTTCAGAAATCGGATCACTATTGTTATTGTCGTAAGAAGTCTCTGGCCGATTTATCCGTTTTGTCATTATTTTCCGTACATTCCTCGTAAGATTGATTAGTTACATTTGTAGTTTCACCCGTCGTAGATGTTTCTGACTTTATACTTGTAAATTCTTCAGCGCCATTCCCCGTTACTGTCTGAGAACGGACGGGTAAAGATGAATCAAGTTCAATTGAACCGTCCATTTTCAGATTGAACTTTTATTGTACTTCCGGCAGGTGCCCGTTGTGTAAAATAAAGATTACGTGTGGGGTTTCTTAAAATAAAGATTTCGATGAAACGGATTCCCTAGCTTATAATATAACTTAAATTCGCTGTCATTAAAATTCCCCCCATTTTCATGATTATATTTGTATATCAACCTTTAACAAAAGTTAATTATGGCCCAAATGCATGAAATAAAGATTATAAATTTGAGGGGCTTTTATAAAATAAATACTAGACGAGTCCATGATTTCGCTGCATGAGTTAATAATTAAACTTGAACTGCTGTCAATTGAATTCGCGAAGTTTTCAATGTAAAGTGAAAAATCTTGGCTATACTGGTCAAAACAGGTTAACAAATCAGGGACATAAAATGTGCAGTGTATATGTTAGTATGGTTAAAGAAATATTACAAGCTGATTCACAAGTTTTTCTCAAGTTAGCCTGAAATACATGGCTCCAAACGGCTTTTTTATAATACTGATGTTGCCGTTTCGGAAACGGCAACATCAGTATTATAAAAAAAGCCGTTCGGAGCCATGTATTTCAGGTCTATTCTCAAGTTAGACACAAATAATGCAATAATACTCTTAAGGGGACTGCGCTGTATTTGAATAAGAAGAAGTTGTTTGCATGTGCATAGCAGCAACAGTTACCCCACTGACACTTAGTAAACCATATTTTTCCATGTAAATTTTAAGCTATTTCAGTGTAACTTTATCATGTAATTTTCATATATTGTTTTAAACGACAAAATCTCTGTATCAAGTTCCCCTAAAAATTAATCACATATTCAAAAACTGTTAATTAAATCCGATCGAAATCGACAAAAGAAATTTTATAATTAATGAAATTCTACAATACATTAGAATTTTATGAAATATGGCCATTTTGAAAAAAAATTTCTGACAATCCACTGTTATATATACAAAAATTATACGTATAGTGGAATTAAAGACAAGAGCCTGAGGAGATTCGACCCGAAGTAAATCTGGATCAACCATAAGACTTCAACTTGCACAATCTTTTATGTCAACACGTGCAATTCAATAAAAAAGTCACAGAGAATTAAGATTAATATTCAAACAAGAGGCCCAAGATGGCCCTAATTTGCTCACCTGAGTTTAAATGTAACTGGTATGTCTTGATAATACCTGGTTAAGTCATAACATGTTGCCTCAATAGAAGTGGTTTCAGATAACATTATTTTCATTGTTTTGGTTTTTAGCTATATAGGTCACTGTGACCTACTTTTGGTAGCCAAAGTGACCGGAAACACAAATGAGAATGGCAATGGTTTAAAGGTGCTATTGACTAATATGAATGAAATGTGACCAGTAGTGTCTGAGAAGAAGTCTTTTGATGGATGTATAGATGGATGGCAGAGTTCCTATCCATAACAAAAGCTCACCGTGATGAACAATTTTCAGATCCTGATTTAAGACTTTACAGATTTGACACATTAATTAAAACATTTTAAAAAAATTGTAAAATTCAACTGCAAATTATTTTGAAAAAAATGTTCAATTAATCTAAATAATGTCACATAACAATGATTTTGCAAAAAAAAAAAAAAAAAAAAGCAAGGCTTTAGCTAAATCTACATATCAGTATCACATGTATTTCAAAAATAATAATTCACTAAAAAGTAAAAATTCATAACATCTCTTCCATGCACCATTGTAAGTCATAAAATTCAGAAATTAAAAATTAAAAAAATAAAAAATAAAAATTTTTTTTAAAAAAGTGGCCTCACTGGGATTTGAACCCTCGACCCTTGGATTGCTAGAATTGAAAAAGAAAAAGGTCGAAAAAAGCGACTTGTATTTTACAGAATTTCATGAAAATTGTTACACATATGTTACTTCACATAAGAAAATGATGTTTGAAAAAAGAATTCACCTAAATTTATTAATATTGTAATTTTGGTAAAAAGTACTATTTACAATGTATAAAAAATAAACGCAAAAACACGTAGCCAAATTTTTCACAAAATTGTTGGAATTCTCAAACTTGGTTTATAAGATGCTTTAGATGCCAATTATCACATCAGATTTTATCTCAGTGAAGTGGTTTTGGAGGAGAAAATTTTTTTAGGTTTTCAACTTTTTAGGTCAATGTAGCTATGGCAACCTAAAAAGTAAAAAATCATAAAATTTCTTCCATGCACCATTGTAAGTCATGAAAAAAAAGAAAAAAAAGTGGCTCCACTGGGATTTGAACCTTAGACCCTTGGGTTGCAGTGTCACATGTATTTCAAAAAAAAAAAATAATTACACTAAAAACTAAAAATTCATAAAATCTCTTCCATGCACCATTGTTAGTAAAAAAAATTCAGAAAATTAAAAAATAATTCAAAAAAGTGGCCCCACTGGGGTTTGAACCCTAGACCCTTAGGTTGCTAGAATTGAAAATGAAAAAGGCCAAAAAAGCGACTTGTATTTTACAGAATTTTACGAAAATTGTCAAACATATGTTTCTTCACATAAGAAAATGATGTTTGGAAAAAGAGTTCACCTAAATTTATTCATTATTGTAATTTTTGTAAAAAAGTACTATTTACAATATACAAAAAATAAACGCAAAATCGCGTAACCTAATTTTTCACAAAAATTATTGAAATTCACAAACTTGGTATATAAGATGCCGTAGATGCCAAATTTTACATCAGATTTTATCTCAGTGAAGTGGTTTTGGAGAAGAAGATTTTTTTAGGTTTTTAACTATGTAGGTCATTGTGACCCACATTTGGTAGCTATGGCAACCAAAAACAAAAATCTGAAAGGCAATGTTCTATAGATGCTTTTGACCAAGTTTAAACAAAATGTGACCAGAAGTTTCTGATAAGAAGTCGTTTGAAGCAATTGTTGACAGACAGACAGACGACGGAGGGTCTGCCTCTATTGATACCAATAGCTCACATGAGCACTTTGTGCTCAGGTGAGCTAAAAAATAGCACTTTATTTTATAGGTGACAGTGATACCTTAAGTAAGACGACACGATACCAATGGGCATGATCATACTTGATAAAGACATGAAATTAAACAATTGTCATTTACGAATTAATTCGATGTTGCTGTCATTAGCTACCTTTGAATTTTTATAAAATAATACAATTCAAAAGTAGCACATGACATTACGCTAGATATTTTCTTTCTGTTTTTGGTTTAAAATTATTATCAAACCATTGCTACTGTTTTGCATTAATACGGTTTGAGCTTAAAAACCGTTGTATTGGACGATTTTAATCGGATATTCGAATCGACAATGAAAACCGTTCCAAAATAGTCGAATCTGGTTTCATCTTACTGCTTTTAGACATAGTTAAGTTTAAAAGATAAATCTTAACAGAAACATAGATAAGTGCAAGCTGAGGTTAAAAGAACAATATATACAAAATAGCGACATACAGTATTTCTACTAAAGTGACAAGGTAATTTTTGAAGTACGTCAACGTCAAATGTTTTTTAAATAGCTTATTTCGGCATATCATAATAATAATAATGTCATATACCATTTTTTGAATTTAATCATAAAATACATTCAAAAAATGGTATATGACAATAATAATAATACATCAAATCAATATCCGAGTTATACGGTCCCACTAATATTTTCAGTCTGAAACAAATGAGGCGACGCCCCTTTCGAGTCCCGACACCAAAATGCTTGTTTTGTTTGAATATCCTTTAAATATTCCAGCTTGGAATCATTGTGACAAGTTACTGAGTATTATTGTTTCTTCAAAAGAGCGTAGGTTCGAATCCCGGCTCGGACAAACTATAGTGCGAGAAAGCATCCCATTTAGCTTGCCGATGGTTGGCTGTTTTATCTATGTATTCCCAAAAGACTGTTTACACTATCCAAAGGTAAGATCGATCAGCTGAATAACTGATGCAGCTAGCCACGGTTAATTCATAAACACTCGAATTTAATACGTGTGTACTTAACATAAAGTCAATATAGTGATAATCATTTAATAGATTAACCGAAAACAACATAAAAACAAAACAAACAAACCAAAATAAATAAAATCAACGAAAAACGTAACACAATTTTATTTGTAAAATCAAATGATTGACAATTGAAACAACCGTTTACATTCAGTTTCGAAAAACACATGCATTGTTTAAAATTGACAATAAAACTATTTTCTATGCAAAAATCGTACACTGGATACTGCGAACGTTGAAGCTCACTTGGTATCGCAGGCTTGTCAAGATCGTCATTGTTACTTTTGTTAGGAAGTTAGGAAATGAGCAGGGGTAACAATCTATAAACAGTTTTACTGTTAAAACAGAACATTTGTGACTATCTAGATACTAGCGTTGGAAATATTTAACTTTGCTCTGAAACGGTCACCCACAAGTATATTGATTGAAAGGCGATTTCAATGTCGACTTGACGCTTGCTGGTAACAGTGGTTAACACCTTTTACAATTCTATGTCGTAATCTGTATTAATTGTGTCAATTAGCTACTGTTTTCATACCAGTTCAAAAAGAAGAGGAGTGTAACTTTTTTTTCCAATCGGTCTACCAATTTTTTCACTGGAGATCGACCTTCAAGTTCTTTGTGACGCAAAATATATACGGCGTAAATGGTAAAAATCTGGAGCTAAGTTGCAACAACCATTCTTTGTTACCAAATCGTTAAAAAAGGTGTCGATCCATCTTTACACCCTTGACTGTGCAATAGATGGAGCCGTGAACATTTACTGATAAAGTATTTACTAGCATTAAATCTCAAATTCTATATTTAAAATACACATATATATGCAATTATAACCATCAGTCAATTTCTAGACGTTCCATGTTTATGTCTGGCCTTAATTTTGAAGATGTCTAAACAGACCCTCCTGAATTCTGGATTAAATACACTATAAACGACTGGATTGCAGACATTATTTAAAAAGTAAGATTTCTGCGCTATTTCAACAATTTTCTGCACAGTAACTGACTGCTCATATAAAATAAGAGCACGAGATTTCAGAAGTATTTCACAAATGAAATAAGGGACATAACTTAGTATAAAACAAATAGTAATGAATGTGAACATAAAAACCGATTTAGATACACGAGCTTGGTCCTTTAATTTGGACTGAACACATCTCTTAAATGATCCTGCCTTGTAGGGGGATAAAGCATTTCTGCGATCTATGTCAGACATGCAATGCATTTGTAGTTCCTCTACGGACTCCCGTCCTACGGTTCGGCGAGTCGGGTTGCATGTTCCCTCGATACAATCCCTTTCCTTGAGTAAGAACTTGGCAGTGTTAGTAACTATATAAATTCCGGAATTTCTATTGTTACTTGAAGAGATCGTCTGTCTGCAATGCTCGTTATTATCGGCCTTTGGACTATCGTTTTCAAATGTCCATTGCAGTTCTGAACGTCGACAAAATTTTGAAAGTCGGTTGTTTTTCCACTTCCAGATAAACATGCCGATACGGATATAGAGAAAAAGTAATATGAACAAACATATGAAAAAAGAAGACAACATTACGGAGTAATAAACAAGCGGGTAAATAGTGTTTTTGAATGCGTCATCCATGGAACACGTTTCTCCGTAAACACCTTGGACACAAGCATATACCGTTTTATTCCCATAAATTAATCCAGCTGGCCATGTAAATAAGGGTACAATAACGATGATCGCAGCCAATGAATAAACGGGATTTCTAGATACCATCTTCATAGATTTGCATATTTTGAAATATCTATCCACTGCGATACATATCAGAGTTAATCCTTGAACGGCATAACCGGTATATGACAGAAATCGAAAAATTTTACAAGAAAATGAATAGGTATGAGAATAAATTAAAAATCTTGAATGAAATATTTCAAATGGGATGATAATACAACAACAGAACATGTCGCAAACAGCCAACCCCAAGATGTAAACATTAGCCGACGTCTTCTTAAATCGGAATCCGTATGCATATACTACTAGACCATTTCCAGCCAGGCCAAAAACCATTAACAACCCAGAGAAAACTATAGCAGGTATATGGACCACGGTTAAGCGTTCATTGTAGAGCCAGATGACCATGTCCGGGGGAATTATGACGCTGCTGTTATTTCGTGGCAAGTCAAGACACTGAATTTCATTATCTGCAGACATTGTAGCAGTAAAACAAGGTACTGAAATTAGAAAAAATATAACTTTTATTTCTCAAAACCTAGAAGGGAAACAAATATTACCTCGGACATGCAAGGGTGACAGAACATTTAGTTTATATAAAGACACGTAATTTTTATTATTAGAACGTTCAAGGTCGGCATAAATGAACAAAAAGGAACTCAATGCATATCGAAATTAAAAAAAAAACGTTTATGACACTGATACGTCTTAAAGACAAATGGTTACATGGGAGAGAGAAAAAAAGACTTGTCACTAATTAATTTAATTTTTTTAAATTTTGATTACTCAGCATAATCAGACTTTAATCCAACACGGTCATTATTATCTAAAAAAGGCTAAAATGAAATAAAATTATAAAACCATATTATAATGATACTTACGTTAAAACTTGCTGTATAAGTACTTGTTAACTGTGGGACTTGGTGTTTAAATACATTGTAGTACATGCGCGTATCAGCGTGTTAGTGGATGACCAGTATTTATAAAGGACAAATACACGTGTGGTAATATAAGAATTGATAATTCGGCTGTAAATTAAGTACTGTCCAAACAACTAAAACATTTTTGAAAAACATTTTATTTGTATTATTAAGAACAAAACAAATAATTTTATCAGTACATGGACGTAAGTAGCATTGTCAATATTTTCAAACTACTCAATAAATGGCAAAATTGGGTTTTCCTTGCTAATTTTAGTTTTTATATAATAACTAGATTATTTTACATAATAACTCTATTTAATATAAGTATTATTAAATTCCTACCATGAAACCCACATTTTTTATTTTGTGTGGAAATAGTAACTATTGATCGCTCCGACAAAATCAGAGATGATGAGCTCAAATTGTTCTGGTACATTACGCATTTTTCCCTAATTTTTATCAAACTCTTCCTCATAATTTTTTATTTTTTTGGAAAAAATATGCACAATAAAGTGGGATCCTTGGTAGCCAAAAGGTCTAAACCGTGAGCTTACGGATCACAGTGCCTCTAACCGCCTAGGTTCCAATCCTACTCGTGCAGATCCTAGTGTAAGAAATTTTATCAGTTCTTACGTGCAGATCCAGTTCTTACGTGCAGATCCTAGTGTAAGAAATTTTATCAGTTCTTACGTGCAGATCTAGTTCTTACGTGCAGATCCTAGTGTAAGAAATTTTATCAGTTCTTGCCGACGGTAAGAGGACTTTCCGGGGTACTTCAGCTTCCTCTATATCCCGGAACTGACCGCCCAGACATTAAAGAATCTCGACTGGGGCGTAAATTTCGATTACCCATCTTAAACTCGCACAATATAGTCCCTGTAAAGAAACTTTAGAGTGCTATTACTCTTGCCCGTTATGTCGTAGATCACTCGATGCAGGTTACTGGGTAATAAGCAAACTAGTAAAGGCCAACGACAAGGAAACGTTCTTTCGTACATGTACACCACGGGGAAACCTATAGTGGCAAGATACACTTGGGGTTTGTGGACTAAGGCTAACGCATACACTGTAACGTCGATCTATGGCTTGCAAGTTTTGCAGCATCGTAAACGACAATACATGTACTATATACCTCCATACATTAAAGAGAAGAGAAAAACACTTAAAGGTAGAGTGTTGGGAAGTAATGGTGTTTCACGACATTCAAAGAATCTTTCATATATATATATATATATATATATATATATATATATATATATATATATATATATATATATATATATATATATATATAATAAAGTAGCACATACCAATGTAATTATGTTTTCACTTTTTTATTGTAAGTTATGAAATTCACAGACCCGGTCAGATTATACAATTCACTTTGGACATATATAGCAAATGACTCCGTTAAGTAGTGGCCTCGATGACCGTTTGGTCTAAAGTTCTCGCTTACGTCTTAAAGCGTCTCTTACCGCCTTGGTTAGAATTCCATTCTGACGGAAGTGCAGAAGGCCGGTGACTGTCTTCAAGCACTCCGGTTTCCGTCCCCAGTTTGGAATTCGCGGTCTATATACATTGTATATATATATATATATATATATATATATATATATATATATATATATATATATATATATATATATATATATATATTACAAAATGATGCAATCAAAAAACATTTCTAAAATGACAATGGTAACACTTGTACTAATATAAATAAGTTGCCATGATATTACAAATTACTTATAAAAGTGAGTTTACATGGTACTGGTATATCATAAAATAACTGAATATATACGATTTGTAGCAATTGTTCTTTTATTCTCTGCAATGATATAATTTCAATGTAAGCACATTTGTTAATAAAACCACAGCTGTCATCACATTGCAAGTATAATTATGCATCATATGTTTTCACGTTAACTTGTTAGATTTTAATTGCTATTTTATTACTTATACCGATTTTTTTTAAAACATACAAATTTTAAATCGAAAAGATCGCTACAACATGCATTGAAATACAATATATTCATGTCTAACTATGCTGGACAAAATGACCCAGAATCACTCATGTACCACGTAATGTTCATAACGTTCCTGTGCGGAACTATTTCCATTGGATATGGAATCGCATAATTTGAAGATTGTTTTCCGTAAAACGGCGTTATAACTAAAACTTGTAGTGAATTCTATTTATATCTTTCCGCACAAACTTAATAAGATTATGGTCACGTAAGTATGCTTGCGAACCCCAACATGTACAACGTCAAGCATGTTCTGCGTAAAAACACCAACGCCATTGTCGAGGTACAATTTGGCACTTTTGTCACAAATGTGGCATCAACATAGTAAATTGTTGAAGTTTAATTTCTTTTAAGAACTTCTACCTCCACCAACTCTTCAACAATGCCGTTTTTTTTTTTAAAGTTAAAAATTGACTGAATGTTGTTTTACGTGGCATCAGCAAATATATCAAGTATTTGCTAGAATCTACAAGCATGTTCAGGTGCCCAAGGTCGTACGTGAGTTTTTTGCAAGTATTTATGATCCGCTAGATACTAGCGCGAACTATAACGACTTCTAGAGTCCAAGTACACTTGCCAACAATACCAGAGATAAAAATCGCAGACCACTTGGCCCAGTATACTGGTACCAAGCCAACAAGTAGAGATCTACGACAGGATATACTGAATTGCAGTTAGTGGAATCAATCTCGAACACTAAGCGCAAGACAAAGTAGGTTGAAGGCCTTAACCAATCATTATGATCTAAAAGAATACCAATTCTATATGTTGTTGTACATTAATTTTTAAACTGCCAATTATTACTACAGAAGACTTCGAGTCTTACGAACTTGATGTATGAACGTAATTGTAGGCATATTGATCAGTGTGTTTATTTGTTAAATGAAACACTTCCTTATACATGTATATATATTTCTCAGCAGTATAACACGTGCATGTCATTAAACGCTAAAGCACGCCTGTGTGCTTGAACAATATAACACGTCTTTGTCGACATTAAACACATTAACACGTCTATGTATTATCAAAAACTGTAACACGTCTATATCATTACACACAATAACACGTCTATGTCAACATTGAACACCATAACACGTCTAAGAAATTATTAAACACTATAACACGTCTATGTCATTAAACACGATAACATGCCTATGTTTCACACTTCTGCGTCATCAGCAATCACCATAAAACATGTAGGTCACAATCAAACACCTTGACATGTTTTTATCATCATCATCATCAAACACTTAACACGCCAAAGTCACCTTTAAACACTACATCAAATCGATAAAATATCTGCGTAATCACCAAATATTTTATCATGTCTGTGTCTACACCAAACACAATAACACGTCTGCGTCTTTATAAATCACTTTGACACCTCTTTGTCATCATAAGACACTATAGCACGTCAAGTTATCAGACACTTTAACATGTCTGCGTCGTGTCTGTGTTATCACCTAATACTTTATCATGTCTGTGTCTTCACCAAACACAATAACATGTATGCGTCTTTATAAAACACTTTGACACCTCTTTGTCATCATAAGACACTATAGCACGTCGTTATCAGTAACTTTAACATGTCTGCGTCGTGTATGTGTTGTCATCAACCAATTTATAACATTTCTCTGTATGTAACACCAAAAGATTTAACACATTTGTCGTCAAAACTCTACAAATATTTGAATACCAATGTTATGTATACGTCATCACAAAATACATATTGACTGCTTCATCAAAGATTACTGCCCTCTGAATCATTAAAGATACTACATTATGTCTATTTCATCAAACGTCTTGTCTTCAGAACAATTAAATGTCTGCGTCATCAAATTATAAAGAATGATTGCGTCATTAAACACTTTAACATGCCATCTTAATGAGATACCAATACAATTGTTTAATCTACAATAGCATGCTTGCGTCAACAAAAATTATTACAATAAACACTATTAAACAATAATACACCTATGTCATCAAACATTTAAAATGCCTGTATCATTAAACACATACATTTCTGCGTCAACACAAAACTACACGATACCTGTGTAATTAAAAGTAAAAGTATGTATGCCTATGTTAACAAACGTTATGACATGCCCGGGCCATCACAAAACTAAAACATGACTGCGTCATCAAACACTACACTATGCCCGTGTCAACAAACGCTATGACATGCCTGCGTCATTTAAAAAACAGAATTTACCTATGTCATCAAATGCTTTAACATACCTGTGCTAACACTATAATATGCCTGTAATAATATGCCTGCGTCATCAAACACTGTAATAATGTCGGGTTCGTTAAAATGTTTTATTTTGCGTCATTATTCATTGTAATATGTTTAATTAAACTTTTTACATACCTGTATAATCAAAAGCTGTGCCATCAAGCACTTTAACATGCTTTCCGCAATTGAATACTGTTTCATAAGCACTTTAACATGCCTGTGTCTACAAACATTGTTACATTTTTGTGTCATCATAACGCAAGAAAATGCAAGTGTCATAAAAAACTAAAACATGCTTTTGTCATCAAGCACTAAAACACTTCTGTGACTTCACAACACCAACATGATGTATCATGTGTCATCAAACACTTTAACATGCCTGTGCCATCCACTACAATGTCTGATCATAAAGCTTGTGTCATCAAACAATAACATGTCGCAGTTCTTACCATTTATTACTCGCTGAATTCCAGTTTTCGTAAATTAAAACTGGTATAAATTACCAATCTCATTTTGTTACACATCAGAAATACTTCAACAAAACATACAGTATGCATCCATCTGGAATACATTGAAAACAAGAGCTTTGCAAAAATTTAACAATGTCGTTCCTATAATGTTACTTCATTGCAACGCTAAGGGTGTGTTCTGGCAATATATATATATATATATATATATATATATATATATATATATATATATATATATATATATATATATATATATATATATATATATATATATATATACTCGGGGAGAGAGAGAGAGAGAGAGAGAGAGAGAGAGACGCGTAATTCGTAAATGCGATTGGCAATTTGCGTATAGCAAATTTCATTATTTAAGCTTCCGATCGCGTTTACATATAAGGAAAATACGAAACTACACTTTAACATGATTAAGCTTATTAATTAAATAATCATACCAATAACCAATAATCTAAAAAAAATCTTGGCTTCTTCTTTTTTTCTACGATCCGCATGTTGAATGCTTTTAAGTCAAAGTTTTTATTCAATTGTACTTTTCTTCCATTCAATTTCGGAAATTATTTCGCCATTGCATTATATTCAGAAAACAATAATCATATGAGGTCCTGGTTCGGAGATAAATACTGCGTGCATTGAAATTAAAAGGCTGTGTAAATACATATTTTAAGTTTTTGAACGGCATTATTACTGTGCATTTACTGATAAAACTTATGTAATATATTGCAGTATAAAATTAACTTAACATATGGTGGCTTATTTCTGACATCGACATAATTTTAGTCGACATAAAATTATCTCAACATGTCGACTTATTATCGTGACATGTCGAGATAATATCATGAAAAGTTGTGATACCAAAATAAAAGTTAAGATATGTAACACGACATGTCGCGATACTTATGTTGACCAGTCGTGATAATTATCTCGATATCTCGACTTATTTTTATCGCGGCAAGTCGTGTTAATTATCTCAACTTTTTATTTTGGTATCACAACTTTTCATGATATTATCACAACTTTCCATGATATTATCTGGACTTGCCAAGATATAAAGTCGACATTTTGAGATAATTTTATGTCGACTAAAATTATGTCGATGTCAGAAATAAGCCACCATATTAACATGACAGATTACCACTTCAAAATTCTGTATCGTCACTCACATGTGACAGGAATCTCTGCGTTTTAAAATAGGTAAAATGTTTCAGTCACTAAATGCGGTCAACTCTTACGGACATACATACATCGTCCGCTACCATAACCGATCCGTAAGATTCAATACAAGGTTGCTACAACACGTAAAAGATTTCTTCCACGTATACTACTGAATTAGCAACAATTAATATTGAATTTGAATTCCCTGAAAATATTTAAAATCAGTCTGTATCGTCTGTTATAAATTTAAACGTGAAATCTTACCATTGTCGTTTTCTGCATATATAAACTTGGTCAGTAAAAACATCTAGCGTAATGTTGCCTTCAGATTAACACATGTACAACCACGGAAAGGGACATAACTGGCTAAGACAATACGTTAAATTAGGTCATGTGTTTATTATTGTAAAGTTATGTTACACCTGAAACAAATTGACAAAATGGGTAGCAAATTTGAAAATGATTTATATACTGTTTTATTTATTTATTTATTTATTTATTTATTTATTTATTTATTTATTACTTATTATTTATTTTTTTATCTTTATTATTATTTATTTTATTCATTATTATTATTATTATTATTATTATTATTATTATTATTATTATTATTATTATTATATTATTATTATTATTATTATTATTATTATTATTATTATTATTAATTTATTTATTTATTTATTTATTTTATTTATTTTTTTTTTATTTTTTTTTTTTTAGAAAAGATCACCTTCTCTATAGATCTATCCGATGCCGAGGTACTTATATATAAAGAATCTTTTGGTCGGCTAGGCTAACCATAGCTGACTACTTAAGAAACAAAAAAATTTAACCATTTCTCAGAAGGATTAATAATCCCATAAAATATTTGCAGCGAATTACAAAACGGAACAGTATTGCTTACCGAAGTAGTCTTTATTCAAACGATGCAAAATTACACAATTTAATCTCTGTGGATGCAGTTACTACGGTGGCTGGTTTGGGACATAGAGTAAAGTCAATCCTATTTCGTTATAAAGAGATCCTTAGTCGTGATAACAATATACTAGTATTTTTTTCGTTTTAAAGATGTGACACTTTCTCATTATTAAGAGATACAAAGTCGTTATAACAAAATACTAAGTCGTTATAACGAGATAATTTCTTGGTATAAGGATATACTTTCACATTATAACGAAATACTATAAGACGTTTTAACGGTATAGTTTCTCGTTATAACGAAATACTATGATTCATTTTAACTGTATACTTTCTTGTTATAACGAAATACTATAAGTCGTTTTAACAGTATACTTTCTCGTTATAAAGAAATACTATTAGTCGTTTAAACGGCATACTTTCTCGTTATAACGAGATACTTTTTCGTTATAACAAGATCAAGTCGTTATAACGTCTTAGGATCTCGTTATAACGAGATTTTTTTATGTCCTAAGCCAGCCACTGTAAGTTACAAGTAAACAAGAAATAAGAAATGTATATATAAACAAAATAAATTAAAGTTCATGCAAGCTTGAAAATGTTTGAAAATATGATAATCTTGTGAAGTAAAAATTTCCTTATATAGTTTTATTTTCAATAATTTTCAGGTTCCACCTTATTTAAATAAATCATTACCAAAACAAGAAAGGATTTTGATTACAAAATTTAGAATCAGTTTTCACTCTTCATTTTTGAAACATGCTTTGGAGTTGAGGAACAGCTAGTGTCCCCTGGTATTTCGGGACAGGAGTGAATTTTTCATTAATTTTGAACAATCTTCACGTATGAGAATACAAATAATCAGCAATAATAAAATAATAATAAGAATAATAATAACAATATTTAAAATACTTTTTTGAGCAAATTATTCAGTTTTAAGTGTATATACGCTGCAGTAACCCTGCTGCTTTTAACCTGAGATGGCCAAAGTTTTCAAGTGCAGCCATTTAATGACACCACCATTGGACTTGATACATTATGGTCCTGTCCAGTACAGAAGTAAAAGTAGAAGTTTTGGGGTTTAATCAGCCGACTAGTCTGACCATCTTACAGCGAAGCTTTAGGACAAGTTTTTTAATTCAAATTTCAAAATTTCTTAATTTCTCTCAATGCATAACAAAATACATACAGAGAATATACATGTAGATTAAACTATACATATAAACAACATTGCATGGATAATAGCAGTTTAAACATTTCTAGTCTTAATTTGCTGTAAACATTTTAATCATTAAAAAAGCAACATTTTTTGTACCATTTTCAAAAGAAAGACTAGGGCTTTATTTAAAAGTATATAGTTTGCAGATTTAACGCATAAAAAAGTAACGAATTAAATACCGTAGATTTGATAAAAAAAATATTTTTCAACACTATTTTATTGGTTATTTTAAAACTTTAAAAATCGTCGAAAAACCGTAAAAGATATAAACATTTAAAGATTCTTTTGCGACAAAATACTTTATTATCTTGGTTTTCTTTTTCTTTTTTTTTTCAGAAAACTATAGATTTTACAAATGTTTCTGCAAAAACTGTTTATCATGAAATTTTGGAAATGAGTTAACAAGCTTGATAACTAGACGCACATTCAGTCTACGAAAATCAACCTCCAGACATTTTGGCCCCGTTTACGCGAATTTTAGTGCATGATCCAGCGGCCGAGTGGTCTAAAGCGTGCTTACGGATCACAGTGCTTCTCATCGCCTAGGATCGAATTCTGCTTGGTCGGTTCCTAGTGCGAGCATGTTTGTCAGCTTGCTTGCTGATGGTCAGTTGTTTTCTCGGTGACTCCGCTTTCCAGAACTGAACGCCTCGAGTCAATGTAAGTAAAAGAATTTTGACTGGGGTCACAGGCGCTTGTTTCGATATTTAAAAAAAATCCCTTCACCCTTATATAAGACTTATATAAGGGTGAAGGGATTTTTTTTTTTAAATATCGAAACAAGCGCCTGTGACTGGGGTGTAAAAAACCATTCACTCAGCTCAACTATGACTGAAATATGAAAGTTCTGTAGAAACAATTATCTGTAGTACCATAAATGATAGCTATCCTCTTTCGCTATTTAAAACATCTTTTGGACTGACCTAAACAAAAAGTCGTTGTTCTTTCTCCTAGCACTCAAAATTTAAAATTATAGCCCTTTAGAAAGAGACCTTAAGCCCGACCTGGATGCCGCATGGATCTCATTAAAAAAACCTCGATACAAGTTTAAAGTCTCAGTCAAGAATATTTTACTCTATTTCATAAATCAGTGTAGCGCTTATCTGAAAGGATTTTAATTTTAAATTGATAAAAGCCACTGCAGTTTTTCCATTTTGGAGCCCACTGCCAATTTAATACTACTTGACCTGTGGTCCATTTATTTAAAATTAGCTTCATCCACTTTCATGCATTGAAGATGATGATAAATAATATTACACAGACCTCCATATCACCAACCTTCTCACCATGTCAATTTAGTGAAAAGAAATCGTTAAAACACCAAATTTTTTGACCACAATGTTTAATATTTATTAAAATAATACAGAAAATAATAACAGATACACAAATGATATTTTTCTCCTACCACTTAAAATATGGATTTAAAATAAACAAATACCAGATAAACATATAAACAATATGTAGAAAGTGAATACATTAATTTGCTTGAGGAAAAGGAATTGTTTACTTGTAATATTTATAGTAAACCCTACTTTAGCAACAATTTCTATATAAAAAACCACATGTCCACTATTTATCAGTGTCTTAAGGTCCCACTGCTTTATAATTGAACCAGAAAACCATCACATAATACAACACAAGCACATTCAGTGTTTAAGGTCCCACTTCTCCACAATTCAACCAGAAAACCTCCATATTATACAACATCTGTTCATTAAGAATGTGTTTAAGGTCCGTCTGCTCCACAATTCAACCAGAAAACCTCCATATTATACAACATCTGTTCATTAAGAATGTGTTTAAGGTCCCACTGCTCCACAATTCAACCAGAAAACCTCCATATTATACAACACTTGTTCATTAAGAATGTGTTTAAGGTCCCACTGCTCCACAATTCAACCAGAAAACCTCCATATTATACAACACCTGTTCATTAAGAATGTGTTTAAGGTCCCACTGCTCCACAATTCAACCAGAAAACCTCCATATTATACAACACTTGTTCATTAAGAATGTGTTTAAGGTGTCACTGCTCCACAATTCAACCAGAAAACCTCCATATTATACAACACTTGTTCATTAAGAATGTGTTTAAGGTCCCACTGCTCCACAATTCAACCAGAAAACCTCCATATTATACAACACTTGTTCATTAAGAATGTGTTTAAGGTCCCACTGCTCCACAATTCAACCAGAAAACCTCCATATTATAAAACACCTGTTCATTAAGAATGTGTTTAAGGTCCGTCTGCTCCACAATTCAACCAGAAAACCTCCATATCATACAACACTCGTTCATTAAGAATGTGTTTAAGGTCCCACTGCTCCACAATTCAACCAGAAAACCTCCATATTATACAACACTTGTTCATTAAGAATGTGTTTAAGGTCCCACTGCTCCACAATTCAACCAGAAAACCTCCATATTATACAACACCTGTTCATTAAGACAGGTGTTTAAGGTCCCTTTACTTTATAATTTAAACTAATAAAACTTTTACACAAAAATCATCTGTCTATAAAATTCTACCTTTCTAGGTTCCTGTGGGTGATCTTTTTTAAGTGTCTTAAAACTACATTTTTCTTCATAATATACATAGAATTACATCATTTTAAAGGTTGCTAAATTTCACATTTAAAAAAAAAAACCAAAAAACAAAAAAAAAACAAAAAACAAAAAAAAAAAACAAAAAAAAACACAGATTTTTAAAACAATCTACCAATCTTTCGGTTTCATGAATAAGATAAATTTTTTAAAGTGCATTTTTATCAATATATTTTAAATATATTACATATTGCATTTCCTCGAATATATTATGATTGCATTTGCCATAAATTTACTTAAGCAATGAATCCTAGTAGCTAACAGTTAAATGAATGGACAAACAGTTTCCATGTTGAATGGATAAAAATGTAAACTATAGTATTGAAACAAAAATAAAATCAGCACGAAATCTAAAATTGCTATCATATTTGGATAACTCTATAATATATGAATGCATTTTATTTCTAAAAACACTAAAATTCACTTTTAATAAATCTAATTTTTATGAGTTCAAAAAGAAATGCACTGCACTTTTCATGTTATGTGGCTACCAAATTTTGGCAGTGGCTTTAGGATTATGTGGCATTAGAAGTAAATAACCATAAAAGGTAAATTATATTGCATTTATATCATGCAGAGCAATTCTATACTTTTTAAAAAAAAAAGAAAAAAGACCTCACAAGCTTGCAATTGTCTTAATGCATCCTTATACAAACTAATACAAATATATTCTATTAACTACTGAGCAAAATAGAAAGCATGGATTTATATTTCTGTAAAATAATGATCTAAAACTGATGATATAAAACAAAGTGTGTATTACCATGGACCTTCAATACTCAATAAATACGTTTGTCTCCCTTTCCTCGTAACAGACTGAAGTGGAGAAATGTCCTTTTATGCCCCAGTCAGATTCTTTCATTTATATCATAATGGTCAGTTCTGGGATAGTGAAGGTAACTGGAGAAAAACACATAATACATACACATGTATTGAATTAAACTGACCTCCATATCATGAGTAAACTGACCTCCATATCGTATTTCCTTCTAAAACACAAAACAGAAACATGACCTCTAAGTTCACATATCCATGTATAGGTTTTCAAAATGAAGTGAATGTTATACATGCTAATGCAGAAATGTATATTAATTATATCACATCAAGTTAGTTGTAAATTTATACATACTTGTACATTGTATAAGATGAAAGCATTTTGCATAATGATAAATACATAAAAGTGAGGAAAGCGAGGAGTTGGCCATCCAAAGATGTCTTGGAAAGAGCTAACAGAGAGAGATTGTAGACAGTGGAAGCTATCAAATTCCAACCCCCATGATCGTAAGAAATAGAGATATGGGGTGAAATCTGCCATGCATGCAGCTAGCCGGTCATCTGGAAGGGAGCCTGCTTGTGTACACTATGCTTCTAAACTTGCACATTAATCAGAAGAAACTGATGATGATGATAAATAAGTTAACAGTAAACTATACATAGCATTTTAATGTTGTATAAATGTAATTAACATAAGTGACAAATCAAATGCATGTTTTGTGTCCTATTTCTGAGAAGCATGTTTCTTAATACCAAAAGGTATAAAAAGTAGTAGTTTCAATAATGAATAACATTTCCTCTCCAAATTTTTAACTTCACTAATTCCAGTTTAAATTCAATGCAACATGAGCATGCCATCAGATATATCTCTCATATGGGTGCTTCATTTTATATAGATAATTATAAACTTAACATCTGATGCTGAAGCTAGCTGACAAAGAGACTGGTTAATATAACAACTCTTTTACACTTTATGTATGTTAGCCAAAATGTATTCTTAACCAGTGCACAAACCAATTCATACTGTATTACCGGTAACAGTGATACTTTGACAATATTAACAGGTACATGTGACAATGTTATTCTCACAATATTAACAGGTACATGTGACAATGTTATTCTCACAATATTAACAGGTACATGTGACAATGTCATTCTCACAATATTAACAGGTACATGTGACAATGTCATTCTCACAATATTAACAGGTACATGTGACAATGTTATTCTCGCAATATTAACAGGTACATGTGACAATGTCATTCTCGCAATATTAACAGGTACATGTGACAATTTCATTCTCGCAATATTAACAGGTACATGTGACAATTTCATTCTCGAAATATTAACAGGTACATGTGACAATGTCATTCTCGCAATATTAACAGGTACATGTGACAATGTCATTCTCACAATATTAACACTTATCACATAATGCAAGTAGGTAGATATATTTCTGAAGTATTTGTATGGAGCTAAATTTGCAACTATTTAAACTTACATAATGATTTATTATCATAAATCAAAATCTACAAAAGTATGTTGGCTTATAAATATTTATTTATAAATATTTTAGGGTTTTCCTAAGCTTGTATCAATTACATAATACAGCATAAACTTAAACAACAAACTTTAATCTTTGTTAAATGCATTTGTAGTAGTACATTTATAAATAATATTAAACTTTCACATTTAACATGCCAAACTGGTGCAGTTTTTTTTTTTCCATAATTAGACAGTATTTTCCCCCCTTTTTCTCTATGTATAGATATTTGAGTGGGATTTAGAGATGGTGTGATTCATAAACAAGCTTTGGACCACTTGGCTACTGAGGCCTTAAATCAGGCATTCAAAGAAATGACTTAATGATCCAATATAAATAAATAACATTTAGCACTTATATAAGTCTCATGTATAATGCTCCCTAGTAATAATATTTAAACAGCAACTACAAACAATTAAAAGCTCATTTCTATCACTTTGTAATTCAAGAAGTCTTTTATTTATTGGTATGTTATTTATATCTTGATCTTACATGTATATATCAAACTTAAAAACATTATTTTACTGGAAATTAAAAATTAGTATATCTTTCATAGTGATAATAATGTCTGTTATTAAGCATCCATTAACTTAGTACATGTATTATAAATGTATTTACTCTCTACAAAATAAATATAAATATGACAAAAATATGATAAGTGAGATATAATGACCTCTGACAAATAAGCAACAATATAACAATATCTATATAGTAAATCCTGCTACAGGGACCCCCTTCAAATAAAGACCACTTGCCTGTAGATATGAATGTTTAGCATATTTCTGCTTAATATTTTAAACAAAATTATACATACAGAAAGTCCAATTCTAATAAAGATATCAGGTGCAAATGTTTTCATGGATGGTTTTCAGTGTCAGAAATTCGGCTTATATTCAAGCCTGCCAAACACCTAATAAAAGAAAGGTTTCATAGGTAAGAAATTTACAAAATATGACACATCCGGCTCAAAAGTTTCAGATCTCAAACCAATGAACTTGCTTCAATTTTGAGCTGCAGGTGGTCTTTATTTTACATACAGATTGTTATTTTATATTCCCCGACTATCCTTAAATATAATTCAATAATGCAAAATTCATGAGTCCATCAGTATTTTTCCAGGTTGGTCATTATTTACTCTGATATTAGGATTGGCCATTGGATCAAGGAACGGGTCATTTTCTGCTGCATCTCGCCCAAGTTTGGAAAATATAATAATAACAGTAATAAAACCAATTAACCCGATCAGTAACACTATAAAGAATCGCTTCATCATGGCATTGGGATCCTTCTTCTTGTGTTTTCCTTCCCTTGATCTGAAAAAAAAGTAACAAAAACTCACAAAAAGAAGAAGGCATACAAAAGTCAGAATAAAATGTAGTAATACCGATCCCTGTCTGAAAATTCCCTTGAAGGAAAAAGAGTGTTAAAGCTGCATTAAGTTTTTCAAGGAAAAAATCAAAACGGTGCTGATCTAATTAATGATGTTCCTAATGAACAATGTTATATTTGGTTCAACGATAAAAGCTTGAATAAATACAGAAATAACAGTAATTTCCCAGCGAGATGTAGCCTGTCGATCTAATTTAAGAATATGTGTACGTCATAAAAAACGGGACATTTAAACACAACTTACAAAATGGTGAAATACGATAAAATAAACCCAGAATCATTAAATTTGTCATTTGTGACTTTGTAAGGGATAAATAACAACATTGCAAATAGATTTGGATATTAATGACAAACGATTAATGCAATTTGTGAGGTTTCCCTTTTGATTCACTCAAGCCTCTGTATGCTCCAAGCTTATAATAATCATTGTTAAACAGTTGAGGATTCCATTTATTTACAGCCAATAGGAATGAAATTTTAGAAAACGAATTTCACAGATTGTGATACAAAGTTATCTGTTTTTAAAATATATACATATTATTAGTATCTAATGTATGTACAGTTTTGTGTATCAGATGCAAGTTGTAGTTTCCATCGTGATATCACTCTGAGTCGCGTCAGCGACGAGGAGTGATGGCACGATGGAAACTACAACGAGCAACTGATACACAAAATTGTACATACATAACATACTAATGATATTTTTATCTTACAATTTATTATTTTATAGAAAACAAACAAAATCCATTCATTAAAATGAAGTATTTATACACAAAATCTCAAAATTCATAGACCTATTTTCCATTCTGATGACGTCACGGAATCTCCGAATTGAAAGTAGTTCCAACTGACATGTGCGTGATTATTCGCGCCATTATTGTATCGCGCAAATGGATGATACGGAAAATATCAGGCACCCTGATACGAGTCAGAAAAATTGAAATGTAATAAAAATATGTTTTAATTGTAAGATAAATATATATATTTTTAGAAAATCAAAAAAAAAAAAAAAAAAAAAAAAAAAATTAGAAAATTGAAAAACTTAATGCAGCTTCAATAGCATTTGAATTTTGACAAACTAATAATAAAACCAAAAAGTTTAGCATCTTAAATGAATATTAATATTGGATTCTGGCTATTTCGTAACTATTCTGTATTTTGTACAGGAAAATTAGCCAAACTGAAATGAAAACAAATACTGGTAGTTGACCCTTTCAATGTTGGTATCTATCAGACCAGTATAATTCTTCACACAAGTTTCAATGCCTTAAATCTAATTTCTCATTTCTTAATAACTGACTCCCAAGCTATTTTAACAGATACATGTACATTCTTCTATGATAAAGATGTATCCCACCAAATGGATTAACTTCTGGACAATTTTTGGGAAGACAGTGTAGAATTGGTTTTATCTATAATATAATTTTCCAAATTTTTTTCAAATTTTTCAAATTTCACATAAAAAATCATGTAAAATACAGTTTAATAAATGACTAAAAAAGAATTCAAAGCTTTGTGAATAAGTCTACATCAACAAATTTGTGAAAATAAATAAATCAAAACTAACAGTATTACAGTTTCATTGTAATTACCGGTATCATGAAAATTACAACATTAATGTTCCTCAAGTGCTTAAAAATTTCAGAAAATTTGGAATGCTAAAATTTTAACAACCAAAGAGTTACATATTACTTTATGCAAACTGATAAAACTGATATAAATAAAAATCAAAGTTTAAATTATGCATTAATTTGTGAATTTGACTTACTTTAACCATTTACCAAGCCATTCTAATGCTGATCTTCTTTTGTACTTATTTTCATCATGATCATGTGACATGTTAAAAAGTGTATCTTCTTTTGTTGAGTCAAATAATTTTCTTGGATCTTGAAAAATAAAATTAAAATTTTGTTATTCATTCCTAAACTCTCTCTCTCTCTTGTTATTCATTCATAAACTCTCTCTCTCTCTGACTTGAAATCAGTTTAAACATAAATACTGTTTTGGTAAATCATAAGCAGCATTTAAGATAAAATACTATAATATGCAATCAGACTATGTTCTTTCAAATACATAGACACTACAATTATAATATACATCCGAAATACAACCACATTTCAAATATGTGCTAAACATCCAAAATATATAAATATAAATTACCTGCTACACCATAAGCCTTTTCTTGTCCTCTGACACTAGTGCCAGCATCAACACTGATGACACTGTGTGCTGATGATTTAGTTGAAATGGTTGGTGTTACATGAGCACTTGGGCGTGTATAGTTTGGTGAAGGTGATGAACCCAGAGGATCAGGTGACATGGCAGCTGTTTTCAAAGATGTCTCTGGCCTAATTGGTGTACTCTGGGCTGTTGGTATTACAGACTGGCTCATGGAATCTTTAGGAGGAGTGGAGGGTGGTGGAGCAGAAATCTGCTCTTCTATCTGAAAAAAGATTGACTTCAAAATATCTTTCAGTGTTCTAAATGCTTAAAAAAATCTGCACTAACTGTAAAGATTCACTCTTATACTGTATAATGAATAAATACATGCACTACTGGTAGTTTTAACAAAATCGTTTAAATGAAAAAACAAATCACTTTACTTTCATTTATAGATTACTGTTTATATACATACCAGAGGAAGACCTAACCCAGCTCTGGCCCAGTTAACTTTAGATAACAGTTCTTTGAGTGCCTCTATCACAGGTGATACCATATTCTGTGCTGGAAATATACCAGACTTGCATACTGGACATGTGTATCCAGCAGGTGCTGTATTTTTAGGTAACTGTTGTGCATATCTATTTAAACATTCCCAATGAAAGACATCTACAATATGCAATGCAAATGTTCAAACATGATAAAATTAAAATACATGTATAGCCACTGTATCTGGTTTATAAACAAAAAACATAGTGTCCGTGTCTGGGTTTAGAAAATACATTTTGAAAAGTTTTTAAGAGGAATAGATCAAAATAAGACTTCTGTTACCAATGTACAAATTTTTTACTTTTTTATTGGTAACTTAATTAAACTGGTGGATGAAATTAATGTGTTACAGTTGCAGAGTTGAAATTGGCAATGTTAAAAGTGTGTCGATTTTTCTTTATGTTAACAATATTGCACTAATGATACTAGATGCTCCATTCATGCAAAAAAAAAAATGTTGGATAAATTAAATTCATGGTTAAAAACTTGGAGACTTGGTCTAAACAGTTACCGGACTCTTTTTTCAAATGCGACAACATCATAGTGAAAATGACACAGACATATAAATTCTAAGGACTATGGTTTAATGAACATCTGAATATGTCTTAAACTGTTATTGAAATCTGTAAGTTGGCAGATCAGGCATTATCTGCATTATACATGTATATGAAATGTTTGAATGTCCAAGGTGTGTGGGAACCTTACCATAACAGGTTAATCTGACACATTCTCCACAATCTTCTTTAGAAAGTTCAGAGTTACAGAGTACACATAATGCATTATAATCACTGTCCTGTAACCACTGAAGATAGGATTTCACAATACACTGAAAACAGAAAAAAATATGATAAAAGAATGTGTGCACATTAAAGCAATAGTGTTTGGGTGTGTAGGTGCTTGTAATCAGAATAATTATAAAAATGTCTTAAGTGTTGATAAAACTAGATAAAAAAAAACATTTGTACAGTCAACAGGTAAGAGCTAGAAAAAAAACATTTTTGAAATAGTCTTGAAATAGGGTATGATGTACTAAATTGGGTATTATACAACAAATCAGGTAACCCTATGAACTTGTTTATTTTAACCTAAATTTTTTAACAAGTAGTTTTTTTTTAATTTCAAAATTGACATTTTCCTTATGCCAATACCAAACACTTCAGTATTTTTTTCTGAAATAAGGAATTGGCCCAAACTTGTACAAACATTGTAGTAATAACTGTTGGACTACAGACATTGCAGCTGGCAATGCTAATCGGCTTATTTCATAAAAGGTTTTGGTCTTGAAAAAGCATCAGTTATCAAATGACAAGTGGTTTTATCAGCAGCACCTAAAACTTTGGGTACAATAGTTGGGTGTTCAAATCCCATCAGAGACATATGTAATCTAAGACATCGTCACTTCCTTCCTCCTTTCACACTTTTACTAATTTACAAAATGTTAAAATAATATGCTCAGGTGTGCATTAGCATGAGCACACACACACGCACACACACACACACACACACACACACACACACACACACACACACACACACACACACACACACACACACATTGCCAGTCCAGAGCTCACTTATAAATCCTGAAATGCAAGATATGACCTGCAAAGAGATCTTTGTATGCAGATCATAAGTGATCAGACGATTTAAGACGTTTACTTGTTGAAAACATATCTAGGCAATTTTAAAAGAATAATCAGATCTAGTAATTAACTTGATAAAAAGGAAAGACTTTTACCACCCGTCTTTTTTATGTGCATTTTAAACAGTCAATAACAACGAATGCGACACACTGCAAGCCCACAAATCATGACCAATGGCATAATGGGGTAGACTAATTTCACAGGCATCATAACGACAATACTTAATGAGCCCTGCATCTCATATGTAGATGAAAGGAAAATATATCCACCAGTTGAGAATAAAAATTGTAAAATCGTCTGAAACTCACACGTTGGTGATTGGCGACAAGACAATGTTCACAAACATTGACTCTGTGCTCGAAACAAAACAAATTAGTAACTTTTTTCTTCGGACATTTACAAAGACCCATTGTTAAAACATATGATTTCAACCACAAATGACGCAGTTATTGTCATTTTCCAAGCTCTGTCAACTGTGTAGACGACATCACGGAAGTTGTTCAACGTGGAAGTTTTGTTTGGGTTAGTAATTTCAAAAACGAAATACGTATGTAGCAAAGGATAAGATCCGCATAAAATTTTCAAGGATGTGTTTTACAAATAAATGGATGGAATTAACTGATTAAAGTATACATGTACCATATTTTTAAATAGAAAAAGGAACATTAAATGAAAACATTTGAAATAAGAATTTACACATTTTACGGGTTTTTTAATACACCCGTATAGTGTTGGTGTTAAATTAAAAACAAAGTCACTGTTTACATTTCTATATGTTTTATATACCAACTACACTAATACTAGATATAAGAGTATACTGACCAGTATGATGGTCAACAGACAAATATCATTAACATACTTTAAACCCCAGTTTCATGGATGACTGACTTCATTTCAATACAAGTATAAATGTATTAAACATTACATCCCTCCCCAACTTTATATGAAAGTAAATCCATTTGAATATATCTTTGGACACTTGACCTAATAACATAGAATTCAAACTATTTTAACTGTATTTTGAAAGTTACATTGCTTAATTATTTTTAACCGTGTGAAAATAAATTTATCCTTACTTCAGATGTTTAAATGTCCACAAACATCTCTTTAAATAGTCCTTAATCTTAACTGTAAAACTCAGGTAAAGATGGATGTCCCAGATTGATGTCCAGAATAAACAAATTATAGTCAATTGATAGTAAAATAGAAAATGACTAAACTAATACGTATAATTCTATTCTTTGTAATAATAAACTACTAAATAAAACTAAAAAAGGCTTGGGTTAGACTGCCCGCCTTCAGGTAGATGAGAGGATTATTTTGCCTCTTAGACACCATCTACCCTTTCTAACACATAATCTTTAAACCTTCTTGGTGGTCTAATTTCCCTTTTTGGTCTTTCACTTCTGGTTTCTGGGTTAATTTTGTTTTGATTATCAACTGTGTCACTTGGTATTGGATCTGATTCACCATCAGACATATTTATTATTTCTGGGTCACCTGGAATTTGTTTAAAGTGAGATGAATTTCTTGTGATTTTCTGACCATCTTTTTCGGCAGTAATCATGCTTCCTTTGATGTCTGTCACGTTATATTGGTCTGGATTGAATGGGGTAGAGAGTTTGTTTTCCTTATTTTGTTTGACTAAAACTTGGTCACCGAGTTTTATGTTGTTATGTTTGGCATTTCCTCTTTTGTCTGCGTATTGTTTTATTTTATTTTTTGCCTGTTCGTCTCTTTTACGAATTTCGGAGTCGTTTTCTTGTCCACGTTTTAGTTCAGGTAATTTTGTCTTCATTGGACGGTTGAACAACAGTGTTGCCGGTGCTGTTTTTGTTGTTGAATGCGGTGTTGCTCTGTAGTTTCGTAAAAATTTAAAAAGTTCTTGTTTCCAATTTTGTTTTTGAGCATGGGCCGTTTTTATTGCTTTCCCAAGCGTTCTCATGAACCGTTCAGCTTCACCGTTTGCTTTTGGCCACAGTGGAGTAATTTTTCTGTGCTTAAATCCCATGAAGTTGGCAAATTCATGAAAGGTGTGTCCTTGAAATGGCGGTCCATTATCGGTTTTTACTACTTCTGGAATTCCAAATGTAGAGAATATTTTGTCAAGTTTTGGAATTACAGAGTTTGCAGATGTGCTTTTTAGAATTTCTATTTCCGGATATCTTGAATAGTCATCTATCACCACTATTATATAATCTCCTGATGGAAATGGTCCACAAAAGTCAATTGAAACCTCAGTCCATGGTTGTTTTGGTAGTTTTGTCATATTTAGCGGTTCTGTTTTTGATCCAGGTGTTGCTGCTAAGCACGGTACACATTGCCTACATACTTCATTTACTAGCGAGTCTAGCTCAGGGAACCATACTTTCTCGCGCATGAGAGCTTTTGTTTTGACAATTCCCTGATGCCCTTCATGAGCAATGTCAACTACCTGTTTTTGTAGTGATTTTGGAATTACAATACGATTGTCACGAAGTAATACAGTTCCAGATTCGGTAGATACCAGTTAGTTCATGTTTCACTCTTGCAAAACTTTGTAGTAGCACGTCATTTTGTTCAGTATTCCATGTATTCGTTTTAATATTTTCAATGACTATTTGCAAAAGGTCGTCAAACATTGTCTCGCGCACAATATCTTCTAATTTCATAGCCTTTGGTACTCCATGTGATATTATAAAGTTGACATATTTTTCCGCGATATCATCGTGATCCCCAGATTTTGTAACCGAGTTCGGATGGCGCGACATGTAATCAGCTGGATTATTTTTTCCTGATTTATATTCTGTCACAAAGTTGTATTGTTGTAGTCTCATACCCCACCTTTCAATTCTTGCCGGTGGTTTTGATTGTGGATTGTTCATGATTGCTTCGAGCGGTTGATGATCTGTGATGAGCTTAAATTCTTTACCATACAGATATAAATGAAAATGTTCGCAACCCCAAATTATTGCCAGTGCTTCTCTTTTAGTTTGAGAATACCGCATTTCAACTTTGGTAAGCGATCGGCTAGCATATGCCACTATTTTACCTTCCTGTGAAAGTACCGCTGCTAGTCCGACGGGACTTGCGTCGACTACAAGTTCTGATGTTTTATTGGCATTGAAATATGCCATTGTAATTTCACTCGTGAGTAATCGTTTAAGATTTTCTATGGCTTCCTGCTGTTCAGGTCCCCACTTCCACTGAACGTTTTGTTTCGTTAGTGAGCGCAATGGTTCTGTTATTGTTGAATAATTTGGGATGAATCTCGACACATAATTTGTCATTCCAAGAAATGATCTAACTTCTGAAACATTTGTTGGAGGTTTTATTTGTTTTAGCGATTCAATTTTCTTTGGATCTGCAGATATTCCTTTGTCAGAAAATGTGTACCCAAAAAATTCAAGTGAACGTTTGTTAAACTCACATTTTGCTCTATTTAAAGTAATGTTATTTTCACTAAGCCTCTGGAAGACTGTGCGTAAATTATTGTCATGTTCTTCTTGAGAACGACCGTACACTATTATATCATCACTTATATTTAAAACCCCTGTTATACCTCCAAGCATTTCCCTGATTGTATTTTGAAATATTTCCGCGGCTGAAGAAATGCCGAACATTAATCTTTTGAATCTTCTTAAGCCCACATGTGTTGTGAATGTAGTGATATATCTTGAGTCAGGGTGAAGTTCCAGTTGATGATATCCCGAGTTAAGATCGAGTTTAGAGAAGAATTGGGCCCCATTTAGTTCAAGGATTATATCATCGACAGTCGGTGTAATATGCCTTTCACGTTTAACAGCTTGATTTGGTTGTCGCATATCAACGCACAGCCGTATCTTGTCAGGGTTTTTCGGTTTTGGTGCGACTACAATCGGCGAGACCCAGGGAGTTGGTCCATCAACCTTTTCTATTATATCAAGTTCTTCCAAGCGTTTAAGTTCAGATTCGACCTTCTTGCGTAAGTGGAACGGGATTCTACGATGTTGCTGAATGACTGGTGTAACCTGTTCGTCGATGTGTATTCTAACTAATTTATTTTTCATTTTGCCAATTCCTTTAAATAATTCCGGAAATTCATTAGAAATGTTTGCATTATTTTCACTTTGGATGTTGTTTATTACTGGAATTAATTTCAGTGCTACAGCAGTGTCATATGATAGGAGAGAGAGTCACCTTTTGAATTTACAACATAGAAATCTGCCAATGCGAAATTTGATTTTGATTCCACAGAACATTGAAATTTTCCTTTAATTTTAAGTGGTTTTACTGAACCATATGCATATATATTGGCATTTGATTTTGTTAATTTCATCTTAGTTTTAAGTCTATTGTAAGTGTCTCTGCTAATGACATTTACACTTGATCCTGTATCGACAATAAATTCTAATTTCGTGTTTTCTAGTGTCAGTGTTGTGCTTGGACATCTTTTCTTACCTTTCATAGTCTTCAATTCTGTTACTAGTCCAAATGCATAATCATTTTCATCACTGCTTTGATCAGGTTGTGAATCCACTTGGCGTACACTGCGGTTTCTAGTCCTGCAAACTTTAGCGAAATGATTAGGTTTTCCACAAAAGCTACAGTTCTTGCCCTTTGCCGGACATATTTTTGTGTGAGGGTATTCACCTCCACAATTTCGGCAAGTCGTTTTGTTTCTATGAGGTGCGGCAGATGGATATCGATTGCTAATCCTTCCCTTTGCTCCACTTCTTGAGTGTGGTGCATTTTTAGGAAATTTTGTCCTATGCTTAACAGCTTTCGCATATTCTGTTGTTTCCTGTTTTTCCATTTTTGCTGATTCTTTGTCTGTTTGTTCATTTGTCCTTCCTATTTTAAGCAAGTCATTTAGGGTCAAATCTTCCCTAAGACCTCTTTTTCTTAATTTTGAGGATAAACATTTCTGGATTATTTGGCTTTTTATTTCTTTTTCAGTATCGTCAAACTCACAATTTGCTGCTAACTGGCGCAGCCTAGTATGGAACTCGTCTATGCTTTCACCTATGTTTTGTTTAGCTTCTCTGAAGACATATTTTTCGTACTCGACGTTTTTCTTTGGCATGAAGTATGCGTCAAGATTTTCTCTAGCGGTTTTGTAGTCTGTACCTGTGTTTGGCAGTGTCTCAAAAATGTCATAGACGTCCTCTCCACCATAGTGCAGCAATAGTGCACGTTTTCTCTTATCATCGTCTGTATCATCTAAATCCATTCCAAAAAATAGATTTTCTAAACGCCCGATCCATTTTTTCCATCTTTGAGCTATGGCTCCATCTCCATGTACGTTAAATGGAGGGAAGTGTGGTAGAGGATCCATAATTATTATTATTAAATAATCAAAGTTTTAACTTATGTATCACAAGACTACTAATGCTTAAATATGTCCATGTAAGTTCTTAGATTATCCTCGTCGCCAGTTATAGTGTTGGTGTTAAATTAAAAACAAAGTCACTGTTTACATTTCTATATGTTTTATATACCAACTACACTAATACTAGATATAAGAGTATACTGACCAGTATGATGGTCAACAGACAAATATCATTAACATACTTTAAACCCCAGTTTCATGGATGACTGACTTCATTTCAATACAAGTATAAATGTATTAAACATTACAACCCGGAACCTAGTTCTTTGATCAAACCATTATCTCTTTTTTATTTTATCGCAGTTATGACTGATAGAGTTATCTTCACTTTGTCATGTTCAATTTACTTTTTAACAGAAACAACAGAAAAGATTGAATAATGCGTGTTTTAGCAGGTGCTCTCTCTCTCTCTCTCTCTCTCTCTCTCTCTCTCTCTCTCTCTCTCTCTCATTTTCTAAACCTTAACAATAAATAACATATTTTCATTGTTTGGAAAGGTAAGGCTACCCAAATGCAATCTTTAGTTTACAGAAAGGTGCTACGGACTTTTCTGAAAAAGAATTGCAATTTTTCCCCAATGGCTTCATTTAAATCATATCTCTGAAGTCTTTCATTTGCTTTGGTAATTAAAAGATTTCAGTTAACTTTTTTACACTCATATTCAAGGATTTTGTCTCCTGTAGACACATCGTTTGGAGAAACAGGTCCATTTCATTCTAGAATGTGAAAATACACTTTCTTGAGACAATGTCTTTTTTAAGCTTTTGATATTCCACATCAAAGTTATACAGAAAAAAACTTTTTACTGTTAATTGCAAAAATTTTAAACCCTGAAAATATTAAGGAATGTAATGCCATACATAACTTCCTTCGAAATGCACTAGCATTCGGTTACAATTAAAATACCAAAATACCATCAAAGGTTAATGAAATTTCTCTCTGCCTTCACATCATTCATTGTAAACTAATTTTTACTTATATGTCTAGGATAATGTCATTAAAGATGGATACTCAACTACTCATTTGTAATATTTTTATACTATTAATTATTCAATATCTTTATTGGCAAGTTAAAAATACATATATAATTATTAACATTTGACTTAAAACTGTCACTAATAGAATGACAACAGTGTAGTAAATACGGATTGTTTATCAGTGTATGGGTACCTATATACATATTTGTATATATTTGCATATATATATATATATATATATATATATATATATATATATACAGAAAACATTATGATTTAGTTATACAAAAATTAATGCATGTATACATGTACATATTATTATTATTGTAATTACTGTATGTTTGAGTCTACACTACAACTGCCATTTCTCAATAAATTATGTGCTATTTTCTGTTATAGATTAATATTTGGAGATCATTTTATTTTTAATGTCATGTATCTGAATAGGTGATCATCATATGCGAAAAAACATAATTGGACTTGTCTGTTAAATAAGAAAAACCTTGTTGGCTCACTGAGAGGTTTGAACCCTGGCAAGGTTGTAATAACTCCTTAAAACTTGAGTTACTGCTTCTACTCCTGATGCTCAGCATAAAATGACAGAATATCAGCTGATTTACCTGGTTTCAAGATAATGTTACCAAGGTGGTATGCTAGTCTGTAACATGCTGTCCTAGTGAGCTAGCATGTTGCTTGGAGCGCAGGTTATTCAGGGCAGACATTAAACACACTACACAACACGCATACATAAACATGCTCTAGGATTTATCCTTATTCCTTAATAAACAGCAAAAAGCTAAAAAGTTGCTGATGTGGCATTAAACAACATTACAACCTGCTGATCAAGACCAAATAATTTATTGATTATTTTTTCAATTTCAGTAAGTGGAAAAGTAATTTTTTGCCATCTTTAAATTGTAGATTGAGGATATACTGTGACAACTTTAAGGAGACATTGGCATCCAATATATTTTTAAGATAATGTTCAATACAAGAAGACTGAAACTACCCCCAACATGCTGTATGAAGAACACAGTAAACAAGTACAGCAGTGGTAATATATACATATAAAAATTTAACATTTTTTATAAGCAATGTGTATGAGAAACAAACATTGGGAGAGTGAATTAATAAATGACTGAATAAAGGCAGATGATTTGAAAAAGTAACACAGACATACAATGTTTTAGATATAATACACAGACTGAAGGATAAATCTGAGATAGACATTAATACACATACATGTATACTGGACACAATGCTATTAGAGTGAAAACAAAGAATGCTTACAATTGAAATCTGCAATGGTTGAAGAATTGGAATTTTATGTCTTCATCAAGAGTCTTTCACTTTTATCAAGACTGTCACTTCTTGGATGTTTGAGGAAACAAAACTATTTAGGGAAAACATCCGACTTTTTAGCAATTTTTATGACAACTTTATCACACTAGGATCTGTCTCAGTGGAATTTGAAGTCAGTAAGAGGCTTTTTGATCTGTAGGCACTGTACACTGTATTAATGGCTCGTAAAAAATGGACAGAGTAAATTAAAATCAGCATTTGTTAGATTTATTGTAACAGAACTTTTTTTTTTTTGTTTTGTTTTAAAAAGATATATAAAATGGTTTTTTTTTTTTTAATTTTCAGAACAAATTGATGTCTGCAAAGGAGTTTTACATGAATGTGTATCTGTATTATCAAATCTATCTCCATGGTCAACAGAACAGTTTGTTTTGTCACGCTTAATTTACAAGATGAACTGTCAGTTTAGAAATAACAAATCATTACAGATGCTTAAAAGGGTATGTAAATCAGATAAAAGTTACTTAGTTAATTAGATGCTACCTGTATTTCTTAGACCACTATGGTAGCTCAATTGGTAGAGTGCTCGCTTTCTATGAGGGAGGTCGGGGTTTAAACCATGGCCAGGTCTTACCAAGACTTGAAAAACAATAGTGACTGTTCATTAGCCAAGCACTTGGCATTTAGAAATGAGAGTCAAGGGTCCTTAAAAACCGATGCCTTGTGTCATATCATGCATGGCACCCTAAAGAACCCTCCACATTGCCCCAAATACACTGCAAAGGTAAAAATTTCTGCCATTTTACCTATAGCTGATGAGGTCTCGATATAAGTAAAATATTCTTGACTGTGACACAAAACTCCATTAAATGAATAAATAATACTGGTATTCCTGCTTGAAGTTGGTAACATGGATGTATATCATTGCTTTGTGGGACCTCAGTTGCTAGGTGGTCTAAAGCATCAGCATCACCAAGGTTAAATCACACAAATTTGAGACTGATCATTGGCTGAAAAAGTTTGCCGGTTTGCTTAGCAGAGGTCAACAACATTTTTCCAGGCACTTGTTTCACCCATATGTTTACTAATGACCAGTGGTTTTCTCTAGGCACTTGTTTCATCCATATGTTTACTAATGACCAGTGGTTTTCTCTAGGCACTTGTTTCACCCATATGTTTACTTATGACCAGTGGTTTTCTCTAGGTACTTGTTTCACCCATATGTTTACTAATGACCAGTGGTTTTCTCTAGGCACTTGTTTCACCCATATGTTTACTAATGACCAGTGGTTTTCTCTAGGCACTTGTTTCATCCATATGTTTACTTATGACCAGTGGTTTTCTCTAGGCACTTGTTTCACCCATATGTTTACTAATGACCAGTGGTTTTCTCTAGGCACTTGTTTCACCCATATGTTTACTAATGATCAGTGGTTTTCTCTAAGCACTTGTTTCACCCATATGTTTACTAATGATCAGTGGTTTTCTCTAGGCACTTGTTTCACCCATATGTTTACTAATGATCAGTGGCTTTCTCTAGGCACTTGTTTCACCCATATGTTTACTAATGATCAGTGGTTTTCTCTAGGCACTTGTTTCACCCACATTACCTAAAATGACCCCCTTTATACCTTAATGTAACTGAAAGATTCTTGACTGGGATGTCAAACTCCATTACTTCACTTCAACTCATTGGTTTGTTAGTTGCTTCAACTAACCCCAGTCAAGCTTTGTGTTCATTAAAACATCACATCATTAACTTTCATACATATACTCAATATACTCATTTGAAAAATATTCAAGTATGTATACATGTATATGGAAATGGAAGTTAGATCTATGAAATGTTTAGGAGACAAGAACCGTACCACAAAAAAATTGAATAGTCAGTCAGTTATGGAAGTTTTTTTAGCCGTTCATTAAAATATATTAAAGTAGTTGCCATTTTGAAAACATATTGAAGACTTAACAAAGGCAAAAAAAAAAAAAAATGAATACTTTAATAAAGTATGAGAGATTGCATTAACTATTCATTAATTTTTTTTACTGTAGTTGTACTGGTACATGTATATTAAAATGGAAGTTCACCATGAAAAACTAATGAGATCTAATGGCACAAAAACTTGGAATAAAGATATATTTTATGAAGTTACAGATATTTTATACATTTTTGTACAGGTCCAAGTTTGTGTTAGCAGATATTGTGAAATGAAAATATTGCAACATGTAAAGGAATTAAAAGAACTATTGAAAAGGTACAAGTTAGAAGCAAATAGTTTATATCTGAAATTCTTCACCGTGTTTATTTGAATACTTTATTTCAATTATTGTTATTTTAAGTACATGTATATACTGTATATATTTGCATGTACATGTACTTATGAAGTTCTAAATTGTGAAAAGTTGAAAAACAAAAAAAAAAAAAATTATTATTGACTGTTTGAACTACATATACATGTATATATGAAAATTTAGGCAAAACATTATGATTTAGACTTTGGAAGTCTGTTAATTGAAAGCTATCTGTTAAACCCAAAAGCAGAAGGTTTGTTTCATTTTGAATGACAGAGAAAAATACAGTTTCATGTTATACATGTATTCAATAGAAAGTCTACAGACTTGAATTTGTGAATTTGTCAGCTTATTTTAATTTTAGAACAATTGTATATTTACTAAAAATTTTAAGGCTGCATTTATATGTGTCCTTGAGCAAGGATGTAAAATTTGCAATGCTTTAGTTCACCGATTTAATAATGGTTGGAATTCTATGGTATCTAGGGTTAGGCTTTGCAATGAAGATATCAGTCTCGTACTATCAATTGCTTAACCTGAAAATAAATCTTTAAAAAGACAAACCTGTTCTCTTCATGCTCTTGACATACAGTTCCATCTGCTACAATAACCACCTCTATATAAAGACCACCTGTTCTCTTCATGCTCTTGACATACAGTTCCATCTGCTACAATAACCACCTCTATATAAAGACCACCTGTTCTCTTCATGCTCTTGACATACAGTTCCATCTGCTACAATAACCACCTCTATATAAAGACCACCAGTTCTCTTCATGCTCTTGACATACAGTTCAATCTGCTACAGTAACCACCTCTATATAAAGGCCACCTGTTCTCTTCATGCTCTTGACATACAGTTCAATCTGCTAAAGTAACCACCTCAATATAAAGGCCACCTGTTCTCTTCATGCTCTTGACATACAATTTCATCTGCTAGAATAACCACCTCTTTATAAAGGCCACCTGTTCTCTTCATGCTCTTGACATAACAGTTCCATCTGCTACAATAACCACCTCTATATAAAGGCTACCTGTTATCTTCATGCTCTTGACATACAATTCCATCTGCTAGAATAAAGGCCACCTGTGCTCTTCATTCTGTTGATATACAGTTCAATCTGCTAGAATAACCACCTCTATATAAAGGCCACCTATTCTCTTCATTCTGTTGATATACAATTCCATCTGCTACAATAACCACCTCTATATAAAGACCACCTATTCTCTTCATTCTGTTGATATACAGTTCCATCTGCTACAGTAACCACCTCTATTTAAAGACCGCCTATTCTCTTCATTCTGTTGATATACAGTTCCATCTGCTACAGTAACCACCTCTATATAAAGACCGTCTGTTCTCTTCATTCTGTTGATATACAGTTCCACCTGCTACAATAACCACCTCTATATAAAGACCGCCTATTCTCTTCATTCTGTTGATGTACAATTCCACCTGCTACAATAACCACCTTTATATAAAGACCACCTGTTCATTAAAACTATTTTTAGATCAGTTTTCTTCATATATCAACCTAAAAGAATCTCAATGTATACAAAATATAAAGTACAACTGTCTATAAGGTCCATATTTCTTAAGTCCCATGTTTGGTCTTCATATACAGGGGCATTATGAGCAATTTAGAGGCTCATGACAGACAAGTAAAATTTAAAATACATTTTATTTCAGTGATTCAATTAGTTCTATAGAGGTTTTTCTACTATCACGTCAGATGTTGGAGTCACTTTTGGTACAGATGATGGGTGCTGCAGCTTTGTTAACACAGACAGCCAGATATTGTTTAAATGCTTATGAGTATCCTTTGCATTTCTACATGATGAGGTTCAATTTTTAGCTCACCTGACTTAAGGTCATGTGAACTTATGGCATGATGCAGCATGTTTATGGGCAAATGTGCATGCATGCGACATTAACACCTATTTTTGTTTTCATTTCTATATAAAGAGATTTATTGTTTAGAAGTAAACATACCATTAAATAACTTTTATAAAATTTTAAGTCTAAGAGAGGATCAATAATGGAGAATTTAGCTACATGAACCAGTTAAAGTACATGTGTATACCTTCAAGTTCAAGAGTAATCGTTTTCTTTATCCTTCTTGTATTTAAACAAATACAAAAATGACTAAAACATGAAGAACTCTTATATATTGATTTTCACATTGATTATAAGTTTTACGATATTTGTTACCCAAAAAAGTATACATATCTAATGAAACAACCAGTCAATTATTTATACTGTATTTTCATGTATCACATCAGCCTAAAATTACAATGACATAAAAAATACTAGTAAATTGTAGAACTTGTAATATGAACTTTAACAATCTTCAGATACTTAAAGGCAAATTTAGAAATAGGATATTTTATACCACAGAATATGTTGTTTTTGTCAGTCATTTGTAGGATATGGTAAGTAGTTTTTAGAACCTGTCATACATACATGCATGTAGTAGCAAGGTATGATGTGATGCCATTCTTTTTCATTGACAGGCATGTGTCTAGCTGTCTGTTGGTTTCCATTTGAACTATTTAGAAATTTTTGAAAAAATTTCCACTTGATAAGTTGGTTTTCAAATTTGATTTTCATCACAATCATTTTTTTTCAAAGAAGACAAAAAAATCAGGATAGGATCAGTTCTGTGGTATTAATGAATAAAACAAGTAATGTAAAAATGTAAAAATAGAAATGGTGGTAAAAGTTCCAACGCCTTGAGGTGGATAGAGTGGTGTTGAAAATATCTTTAGATGGATCCGCAAGGATGCAGGTGTATGTATGTTACTGGTCGAGCTTTCGGACTGGGGTGGCCTTCATCAGGCCATTTTTCATTTTTCATTTTTCTACTGATCTCTCCACAGTATACATGTATTGGATATCAATTAATGTCCCATTAGTGATCATTTTTATTATGAACTTCATGTTTTGATTTTTCTTTTTTAATTACTGTTGATAATTGTTTAATAAATTTAAATTCTCCTCAAAAATTTTACTTTTGATCCTTTAAACAAAAATTCTTTATTAGAATTATTAGGTTTCAAGACTTTATTTGCTATTTAATGAACATTTCATACAGTACTTACCATAGTAATATAGTACATTTGTATATAGTACATATAATTCTACTTGGAATGTGCACTTTGAAATTTTTAATAAGAAATTCTTTACCAAAGTAATCTCTAAAACTATTTTTTCAGAAATTAACAGACTTGTTGGACAATATCAACATTGATATGGGATGCATATATTGTTCAACTAAGATTGTTTATCAGGTTCTATTGGAGTTATGGCCCTTTGAACTTTTTAAAGAGAATTTTTTTTAGAATATTTATCTGAAAATAATTATCAGAAGATAAGTGGAAAGTAACAACCATGATAGGAGATGTCCATATTACATGCATTGAACATACATATGCAATTTTAAGGCATATATCCAATGGCAGGGGATACCATTTCAGTAAATTTGCTTGTTTACCATGAATTTTATTTATAATATAGGTACAAAACTTTTGTAATAAAGCACATTTGTATCTCATAATTATTCCTAACAGTCAGATGTTTTTTTATTAAATTGTTATTTATTTCAGGGCTCTCTGTAGATCTACATGTTTATATTATGTATCTTGGTATAATCAGTTATATGATATGTTAGATCACCTTGAAGCAGCTAAAGTACCATGGGTAAGACTCTTAAATACATTTGATATTAATACATGTATGTTTAACTGATATTAATATGTCCCACTTTTGTAATTACACTTTTATTCTGAATCTGACTTACAACTTTGAAAATGTTTAGTGAGTTTCTTTGCAAAATCCTTAACATTGAGAGCTGTAAGACTTTCAAAGAAATTAAATTATTCTAATTAAGATTAAAGTAGGCATATCATGATGCAGAATCTTCAATGATTCAGACATCATTGCATACTCATACTCCATTCATGTAAATTTATTTTTTCTGATTTAAATCTGACAAAAATTAAAATCTCAAATGAAAAAATTAATTTAGAAATTACTCCAACTTAAATTCAATTGAAGTTTTGAAAGAACTCTTTAACCATAAAAATATAACCAGAAAATATATACATGTGTAACATAAGAAACCACATTTGCAGTATATACATTAATAATTTAGCTGGTGCCAACTCAATATATGAAATTATTCATAAATTAGATGTGAAACAATTTGTACATAATCTTTTCTCTACATGATTTTTAAACTATTAATAAAATTTTGTTTCAAAAACAAAAACAAAACAAAACAAAAAAACTTCTAAACTAAGACAAACTGGTGAAATACATGCATGCTTAACCAGTGATAGCCTGCCATGACCTGCATACTTCTCTTTTTCAATTTTCTTCCACATGAAAAGAAGACTAGTCTTTTGAAACCCTTAATTTCCTATTAAATCATTTAAATGCAGATCATGATTTAATTATGAAAAAAAAAATTATTCAATAAATATTTTCATTATGACCAAGTCAAAATATTTTTTTTCATATTCAATAGTCTAATCTTCTGTTATGAGAAACACTTTATTGAGATTTAAAAAAAAAAAAAAAAAAAAAAAGGAAATGGGGAGAAAGATTTTAAATTCAGTTTTTTCAATATGTTGAAAAAATATTGAAAGACAAATGTATATGACAGTAAGGGACAATTTGAAAACATGAAAAAATATGTGCTGATAATGCCATCACTAGTTAAATGTATCTCACCAGTTTCTATGGTAATATTTGAAGTACTTTTAGGAGTAAAAACGAGCGTACTCCAGATTAAAGGTTTTATGGTTAATTGTATTTTATTGTAAATATTATATTGTTTGTAAATTTGTACATTTACTCATATTTATGACTGTTGTTTTTACTATAGAATGCCATTTTAAGTTTGTCTATATTCCTGTTGACTGCATTAATTAACACCACAATGCTTTACTTAATTCTTTTAGCTGACAGAAGATATCCTGCTACCATCTGATTTGAACAAATGGATAAAACAAGAAAACAGTGACTTTGAAGAATTAAAAATGTAAGTTTTGGCAAACTAATGTAAAATTTTATTTAAAATCAACAAAATATATCAGTTAAATTAAAATGCTAGCATGTCCTGTATTTCCAAGCATTGTGGTTTGACATTAAAAATACTCATGATATATATGTTATTTATATGCATGTTTCAACACTTCCAGTATTACTTGTATAAAATCATTTTCAAGGTTATTATTTTTATCTAATCTTATCTTCTTGCTCAGTCTGTTTTATTCACTTCTAGTTGTTAGCGTCCTCTGTAGCATCCATATGTGGCTTTCTCTCTACAGAGGTGTCTTTAGCATGCACGGAGACAATGGAACTTGGTTTTGAGTCTCATACGAAAGACTATTCTGGTAATGAGCTTTTTACAGCTCTAGTGTGGGCAGAAGATGAAAATCATCTTACAAAGTTTCCAAGTCCCAAGTGAGGTTTGAACCCACAACCATTGCCTTCAAAAGCCAGTGACAGTATATGTACCACTCAGCCATGTTCGCCCATTATTGATACATTTCTGATAAATGGTAATACTGAATGGCGGAATTAGTACTTATATGTATGTATTGGATTAATAGAGGTTGATGTATTTTTATTTAAACAAATACATTCTGTACACAGGGGCTCATCTTCTGTGCCAGCTGAAGAAGAAATACAGTCTAGATTTCCTTTATCTTCCTGTGTCAATGGAGAGTTTTTGAATGACAGAGATAATAAAGGTAATGTTTTAGTATCAAACATATTCAATTAAGTCTCATTTTTACGAAATACACATATTACAGGGGTAACAGTACCTGTATTTTATGACACTATTTTTCAAGTCATTCATCCTCTTCTGTCAAGATCACAGACACAATGTACGTACTTAATTTAATGGAATCTTATAAACATACATGTATATGTTTCTCATAAAGAAGAGGGATTGTCACAGACCTCACTTGATGAAAAAATTCTGATGCATAGTAAAATATGATGAAGTAAACTAATCTGTTATTATTTTCTGTATAATGATCTCAAACTAAACAGTCTTTTATTGAATATATTTTTATACATTGATATTTGTTTTTATGTGACAGAAATGGAAGATGATTCAGAAGATGTTGGATGTCCCATTTCAAGGACAGGAGAGGATGTTGAAAAATCTGAATTACAATTTCCCTCCAATTCAGACATTGAGATGAATATTTCTAAGGAAGATAAGACAGATCATGCTTCATTTCTTCAGCTTTATAGTGACAAAATAAGTGCTTGCAATTCTTTGAAACAGTTGAAGAAACTGCCAAAATCTATACTTAAACAGAATTTAAACGATGAACAGAAATTGAAAGTTCAACACTGTACCGCTAAATTGAAGAAGTTTAAAATTAAAGAAACTGAGCTTAAAAAAAGAGGCAAGAATACCAGGAAATACATTGATATGGGTAGAAATTGTGTTAACCTGTTATTAAATTCATTGGATAAAGAAAGGACAGAAAAACAGGAAACAACCAATAGAAATGCATTGAATTTTGAGAATGAGGTGTCATTTTTAGACTACTTAGGAACAACCAGTAAGGAAAATATCAAAAGAATGATAAAGGAATTGAAAGAGAAGAATTACTTGACTCATAGTTCAAAACTTTATAGACCAATTGAAAACGGTGTAATTAACAAGCTTTGTATAAAGTTAAAAAAAGTTTCCAAGTTAAAACATGAAGATGAAAAAGAAACTGTATTGAGAAAAATTGATACATTGCTAAAAATGTGTTAACAAGGTTAGGAAAATGTTCGATAGAAAGAAGTTGAAGAAAAATACATGTATAAAAATAATATACATGTATAAAACAATAAACAGAAAAAAACAACAAATTTAAGCTTGATTAATTTCAGCATTGTTAATAAAATATGCATAAGTATTTGTGAAAAAGGCTAATAACTTTGACTAATTTTTCAACTTTTAAAGTGATTATTCTGTTAGCAGAGCCCTACAAATTACTTGAACCACACCACTGCTACCATCAAGTTTGAAAATAATGGTCTTAGGCTTATTTCCAGTTTCATGAATTCTGTTTTCCATATGCTCTCTTGGTAATTATAATGCATAAGATGCATTTTCTACAAACATATCTAACAAGATATTCAAAACAACATAGTGCATTCTGGTGTTGCATGAGTTTCTGATTAAGGTGACACTTTTACTGCTATTTATCAAGCCAGTAGCATAAAAAACTTGGACTTTTTACATTTTAGTCTGTCAAGGGTTTTCTTTTAGTGAACCACTAGATACTATTTGAAAAATATGTCTGGTGCTTATCCAGAGTTAAAAACCATACAAAAGAGTAATGGTGTTTAATGCCCAATCAGGATTATTTTAATGAACACTGTCAGATCTGGAATGGTTGGAGGAAACATGAGTCTCTCGAGAATCTCACAAATTGTCTCCAAGAAAACTAAAATAATTTTTTACACTGCTTTAGTGGGATTCGAACCTATGAAGTAAGAGATGCTATGATCTGTAAGCTGCATCTTAGTCCACTCAGCCACCATGGCTCCCATTCCTAGTCGAAATTTCTCAAGATTGAAAAAACGATGACATGATATGAAGTTACTCTTATTACAAATTTTGAAGTTTCATAACAGGTTTTTTAAACAAATATACATTTACCTTATTTTCAAAGTTTAAACAAATGTGGTGTAATTTTTGTCAGTTTATTTGAAAATATTTTCCTTCTGAAAACACCTGACCAAATAGAACCAAATCTGGTATGGGACATCCTTGGTTGATACAGATAAAAAATTGGACATTATATGACAGTAAGGTTTTATTTTTATCCAAGTCTTTTAAAATCTTCTCTTGTAGCATAACTTGGTCAAATTGAATGATATTCATTGTCTCCCTATGCGGCCACACGGCCAATATTTGTGCAAATTAAAAATTTTATGTTGCCTTTATGGACCAAAAGGGGACATAACCTCTCTATTTGTGCCCTTGATCTAGACATGATTCTTGTGAAATATTATCAAAATTAAGCTCAGTAGTCTATATGGAGAAGAATGAAACTAAAAAGTTTATGCACACAGATGATGAAACCTTGCAACAGCTGTTCACTCAGATGAGCTAAAAACTGGATAAACAAGACAAATGACAATATACTTTTTATACATTTTAATTAATCCTGACAATATTTGGCAATTTCATCTTCAATGTCTTTCATATTTTGTAAGACACCAGCTAACTTTTTCTCATCCATTTCAAATCTAACTGTATCTGTTTCCTGCAAAAATAAAACACTACCAGTTAAGTATACCTGTATAAGAAAAGAAAATAATCCATAAAAATGAACACAACAGAAAACACATGTTTACAGAAAACACAGTGCAATTCACAAACTTTGAATCCGTCTCTGGCAGATTCTAGTGTAAAAGGTGTTAGTCTGGTTGCCATAGGTCAATGATTTTACTTTGCTTTCCAGTTTTTCTTAATCCCAGAACTGACCATTTCAATATAAGTGGAACTACCACTTCGGTAGCTCAGTTGGTATAGTGCTCACTTTATATGTGGGAGGTCAAGGTTCGAACCCATGCCAAGTCTGACCAAGACTTGAAAATTGGTAGTGACTGTTCTTTCGCCAAGCACTCTGCATTTACAAATGAAAGTCATGGGGTCCTTCGGATGAGACCTTTAATATTAATGCTCCATGTCACAGCAGGCGTGGCATAATAAAGAACCCTCCCTGCACATTGCCCTAAGCACACTGCAAAGGTCAAATTTCTGCCACTTAACCTTTAGCTGGTGATGTCCCTATATAAGAGAAATATTCTTGACTGGGACATAAAACACCATTAAATCAATCAATCAATAAGTGGAACAATCTTGACAACACTGTTCCAATCTGCTACACTCTTTTTGCTTATAACATTTACTTTTGCACAGATAACTTTTGTTTCTACAATATACATGCACATGTACTAGCAAAACTATTAAACTATAGACAATTCACTATCTACTGGCAAAATTGCTGGTATTGGTAAAGGTGTAATTGTTTCCTCTATAGTGAAAACCTAACAATTAATTATTATTTAATTTTGATGTCATTGAAAGAGATTTGTGTACTAAATTCTTTTTCTTTACTTAAAGGTTTTTTTGTTTTTTTTATACAGAACACTTTATATTTGCCAAGACACCATACTGCTTTATTACATACACCATACTCAACACTTGATTTGATCATCATACCAAATTCAATTAAATTTCTTCTAAAGACACATATTTAATACACACATTTGAACCAGTGTTGTTAAAAATCAAAAAAGGATTAGCACATAAAATTTTTTGTAAAATTCTCAAAAAGTAAAAAAAAAATTAACAGCAGCCTTATCAAAAATGTTCAACATTAAAAGAGTTGTTAGATGCAATTTAACAAGTGTTAGATAAATACATGTTTGGTTATTTATGTCAGATTTATATTAAATTACCTTTGTTGTGTTGGGTTTGCTAATGTGTAATTCTACTATTGCTGTTGGTTCATTTATTTGTTCAATATTTTTGGCTTGTGACTTCACATCTATTCTCCATGATACTTGTTTTAATGAATTGTTCCATTTAGTTTGTGATATTATACTATCATGAATTTTATTTTTATGTGATTTCCAAAACCGTCGTAGAACATTTGCTTGATCTTCAGTTAATGCACCCTCACGCTTTTTTATTTGAGATGTAAGAAATGCTTCTAACTGATTAAAATCCATATCTGCAGATACCATACTCTACAAACAGAAATATTACTGGAACAGTAATGAAAACCTTTAAAAGCTGTATGAAAATATTTTTTTTGCAATAGTGTAAGACATAAATTAAAACTGTTTCTAATCATGTAATTGTTCTTTCTATTTTAAGTTGCATTTATATTAAATTTCGTCGCATGTGCATCTGCTTATGTATCCTTATGTTTTATGCATGCATTGTGTTTTGTTTGTATATAATGTAAAATGTGTGTATTTGTCATGTAATTGATGTCAAGTCGATTCAAAAAGCTCACTAGAGCTTATGTTTGTACTGTTTTTAACCATATCGACTATAAACAAAATTTATTTGAATTTGAATTTGTACCCTGATATTGTAGCGGTCTGGATAGCTCAGTTAGTAGAGCACTTGCCTATAGTGTGGGAGATCTGGATTCAATCCCCCATCTGAACCTGCATTTTTCTCTTTCCTGTTACAGTTTGGTGGCCAGTGTAGCACTCAGAAGTGGTGGACTAACAACTGATGGCAATATAAAGTACATCCAAGTGAATTTTGAGTGGGATTTCCTATAGGACCATGGGAAACTCAAAAATAACAGGGAAGCAATGAAACCGTCTGGGTAGCTCAGTTGGTAGAGCCTATAGCGCAGGACGTCCTGGGTTTGACTCTGCTTTTTTCTCCTCCCTGTTACATGTAAAACCATGCTTGATCACATACATGTAAGTAGAAAGAAGGTTTAAAGAAACTTGCCTGGTAAAAGTTGAACTTTCAATAAAATTTGATGATTTCAAAATCCATGAAAAAAATCATCACAACTGATTTTAATCAAATTTCTACAGCTAAAGGATGATATTTGGCAACATAATTAAAAAAAAAAAAAATAATATAAGCAGCGACATTTAAATGTCGCTAATATCAGCAAATCAGCAAGCAATATTCAATTAGGTGGGCGTTATTTCATCTAAACAAACTTGTTATCACCTTGATTAACCCAGTAAATTTAGATACGATTGCTTGAAAATCATCTTCCGCAATATCAGGATAAATCTGAGATTTCAAAAATTCATCTGTAAATTCTGTTTCGTTGTAATAAGTTCGTTTTGCTACGCCATTCAATAAAGCCAGGAGATTTTTCGAGTCTTCCGCCATTTTGTGTTCATGTGACAGGATAAATAAACCATATTTTTGATTGGTTGAAATATGTGTCGCGAAAGTGAAACTAAAGAGTGTACTATTCATTCGGAGGGATTTCACAGTAAAAGTTGAAAAATGGCGACCCCCTTGTCGCCGACAGCACGTAATTTGGCACATGGATTTGTTCAAGATAATGCATCAGTTGAGCAAGAGCAAGATGCAAATTGGGCATTAACAGAACTTGACAAAGGTTTCTTTTATAATTATACTCTGTCAGTGTATATTTGACGGCATGTCGCCACTAAAATTATTGGGAGGGGATTCTTCGTTGAGTCTCAAATGATTTGGATTTTTAACAACCCAGTTGCGATATACATACAGATCAATCAAAACCATATACCGGCGAATTTAAGCACCTTTGCCTCAGAAAAAGGATACCCAAAAAAGTATCAAAACTCTAACATTTAAAACGAAACTTCACAACCTCACGATGAGTCTTAAATCTGATGATGTTTTGTATTTTTTTGTGATATTAACACTGACAAAATCTGCATGCCATGTTGGTAACCAGTGCAAATTTACTCAAAGGCAATCCATCAGTAAGATAAACATTGTTCAGTCACTGGTATAGAAACATAAAATTTAACTGAGGAAAATGTCATAACAATTTAAACAGCATTTGTTTACTTTTAGAATTAGCAAGAGGCTGTAATGAATTATTTTAAATAAAAATTCTGGTTTTGTCAATTTTTTATGTTTGAAAAAAAATCAGTATACTTTATTCTATGGCAAAGGAGAATTTGACACCATTTATCATCATGTCTAGTGTTCTTATACACAGAAATTTAGGCAGCCTGAAGAAATAACAGTACCATAACTACCTATGAGGCAACCAAGGCAGTTGCCTCGGTAAAAATTTAACCAAGTACTTTTTCTCACAGATGTGATAAACGATAGACCTATTATCTGATTACTGCCCACATACAATTTAAACTTTTATACTATCCTCTAATCTTGATTATGAGGTTTAGTGAGGTAGGTTAAACTAGTTTTCATGACACAAAACCATCCCACTTATTTTACAACAGCTTGTCCAGTTTTTAGCTTTCCTATTATACTGTATTATAATACCTTCCTTACATGTAAAAGATGTAAAATATTGAGACTTTATTGGTACTCTATGTCATTTTATATATAGATTGATCTTCAATTCTTGCCTCGGTTTATTTAAGGGCCAAGTTACAGTACTGAATAATGCATCAAAGGTTGCTACTTTATATATGTCTCTGCTTCATCCTTGTTGATTATCCAAATTGTCCCTCCTGTAGATAGATATGCACAATATTTAAAGATGATGTCAGTAGGAGTGTAACAATTCAGTCCTCCACTTTACAGTTTGAGTCAAGACCTGCAATTTGAATAAATTTCAATTCAAAAAGCTTTTCAATATTATTATAGAATCAATGTCCAATGTTCTATTTTCTACCGTGAATTAGATGACTAGACAACAATTAAATAATCATGATAATCATGATTTACCCATTTAAACAAAGACTTGTTAAAAATTTTAACTTGCTGACTGTTTTCTTTCAGGTCTGAGATCATTAAAACTTGGAGTGCAGTGTGAGTCAGTAGTTAGATTCCCAAGACTTTTTGAAAAATACCCTTTTCCAATTCTGATTAATTCAGCTTTTCTAAGGCTTGCTGATGTTTTCCGTGGAGGGTAAGTATAAATCTTCTGAAACGGAACAGAACTTGTAAAAAGTATGCAAAATTATATTGTAAACAATGAAGCATTGATAACATGTAACAGGATAACCTTCATTGAATTTTTGCTAATTATGAAGACCAGTAAAACCAAATTATTGCTAAATTGTTGCTGAGTTAAGCTTAATGTCACTTGCTTATAAAATACACAAATATACAAGTACCAATATGACATATTACATGTATATTATTCATCCAAGCAGAGTTTAAAAGGAGATGTAGATGGCCATTGCTTTCATCAGAGGTGTTTACCCTCCCGGATTTTCCGTATTTATCTGGGATTTGAGTCCTAAAATACGTATTACGGATTCACCTTCCGAAATTACACTTTTCCGGTATTGTGCCAAAAATTGTTTTCTCCCTAGGTTATTGAAGTGCTTTGCATGAATAATATTTTTGGTGTATCCAAATGCCAGTGTGATTATGATTACTGTTATTCTGATTCTCTCTGGACTTACCTTTACATGAGTCTGAAAGATGTCTGCATATAGAAAAGCAGAAGATGATGCTTCTGATGTTGAGCATGATCAGGTTTTTTTGAGCTGTCTTGTTAATGTTAGAAGCTGACATGACACACAATTCTGGATGTTTCATGTATGATATTAGGTCTGTGTCGAAATTTATGTTCAAAATTTGAGATTACTGACAAATGGTGAAAAAATTACTGAAAAAAATCATCATGATTACTGAAAGTTTCAAAAGGGGTAAACACCTCTGTTATATACAATTCTAGTCATTGATTTAACTTTAGTTTAATGTTATCCTTATTGTAATGAAATATTACCTCCAGGTACTTATGAACTGGCTAAATAAAATTTTCTGTCTTTACAGAAATAACAAAATTGCTTTGTACACACTGCAAAGTGGGATATGGAATAGCCTTTACTGCTGTGGTAACAGAAAATATGATTATCAGATATCAAACAGTTGTAAAAAGAACCAATGAATCATTTGTATTTATACATCTTTATCCCTTAGTTATTAAAACATTATGTTGTTTTTAGATTATTTTTAATTAATTTTTTTAGAAACAATTTTTTGAGATGGTGTATTTTGGGTGTAACACAACAAAGTCAGAAGCATCTGGACAAAGTTCTGAATATTGATGAAATTATGAGAAGGATATTTCAGGTCATCCATTCTAATGACCCAGTAGCCAGAGCACTAACACTGAGGTAAATACCTACTTAATTAACAGGTGGGAAGATTAAGATATCCAACTAATTTTTTTTATGGCATTGATCATGCTTTTTTCTACACACTGCTATTAAAGGTGTTATTGTTCTTGACTAAAGATTCTTGACGATGTCATGGTCAACTAGTAGATTGAAGATTTTCAAGACAGACTGTAAAAAAAATAATTAAATTAAGAATACTCTTAACAGGTTCTATGTCTGACCAGTTGGACTGTCCAGATTTATTGCTTAATAAATATAAATATTATTACATGTATATATAATTGAATAGCACATTGACAGAATGACTTATAAATTACTTCTTTAAAATTAAAATCTAGTATTACATCATATTTCTGGAATTAAATCTAGCCATATTTTTAATTTTTATATAAATTTTAGAACTTTAAAAATTGTTATTACAGTACCTCATACTACCAAAGTTCTAATTCCATTCTAACAGATCTTAGTGTTAAAAGGTTTTAGTTCACTTATAAAAGGTCCATTGTTTTTATCATGGTATTCTTGTTTCTTTCATCATCTTTGAACTTACTGCCTCAATATTAATGAAACACTCATGACTGGGGAATAAAAAATAATTCAACTCCACCTAATCTGCTTCACAAGATGAAACTAAAAAAGGATATAGGTTAGTATGTGGTGTTAGAGTGTCTGCACTGTCAGAGATCAAATCCTAACACGTCTAGTCTGCAAATTCAAATTTAAACACGTTTGTTTACTTATAGAACTCTAGGAAGTATTGCCAGTATTATACCAGAAAGAAAGAATGTTCATCACACTATTGTTAGCGGGTTGGATTCCCATGATGCAGTTGAAGTGGATGCAGCTGTTTATGCAGCTGACAGATTTGCTTCCCATTCTAGGTAGTTAAAACATGTATAACTTCTTTAGCAAATGTTAGACTTGTCTAAAAAATTTTACTTTTTGTACCCAGATATGGACATGTTTCCCACAATTTGATGTCAGATAACAAATGTTACTATCAGTTGTGATATTCTAAAAATCTGTCAATCATACTAAGTGTTCTTGCATCAGGAAACAGCAAATTTACTCTGAGTCACATGACAATATTTACAGACCCTATTACAGAGTCAATATGAGACATGGGACTGATCACATGGCAATATTTACAGACCCTATTACAAAATCAATATGAGACATGAGACTGGTCACATGACAATATTTACAGACTCTATTGCATAGTATATAAGGGAAATGGGATTTGTCATTTGAAGTTATTTACAGGCCTTTTACAGAGTCAATAAGAAAAATGGGACTGGTCACTTGACAATATTTACAGACCCTTTTACAGAGTCAATAATGGAAAAGGGACTTGTCACATAGCAGTATTTATAGGCCCTATGAAAGAGTCAATAAGGGACATTGAACTATCATATGACAATATTTACAGACCCTATTATGGAGTCAATAAGAGACATGAGACTGATCACATGACAATATTTACAGACCCTATTACAAAGTCGAAATGAAGCAAAGAGACTGGTCACATGACAATATTTACAGACCCTATTACAAAGTCAAAATGAGACAAGAGACTGGTCACATGACAATATTTATAGACCCTGTTACAGAATAAATAAGAGACATGAGACTAGTCACATGACAGTATAATATACAATATTTACAGACCCTATTACAGAGCCAATGAGGGACATTCAATCACAACTCGGCTCAAGTCATCCATCCTCTATCAACAGTAGTAATGTTTGTAGTGTGTTTAATGATGAATCATTAATGCCATACTTCCACTTTCTTATCACTTTAAAGTTTTGGAACCTTAAGTTTTTACCAATGTAACAATATGACTGTTTTGTATTTTACTTGGTTTCTGTCTTAAGAAATGTGTTTTCTTCTTGTGACTTATAAGATTACCCAACATACTAATATACAAATTACCGGTATATTGAAAAATAATAAGCTTGATAAAATAAACAATCTAGAATTTTATGTTAAATGTTTTTATTAGCTATTTATATCAATAGAGGCAGACCCTCCATCGTCCTTCGTCTGTCCATCGTCTGTCCATCCGTCAACAATTGCTTCAAACGACTTCTTCTCAGAAACTTCTGGTCACATTTTGTTCAAACTTTGTCAAAAGCATCTATAGAACATTGCCTTTCAGATTTGAGTTTTTGGTTGCCATAGCTACCAAATGTAGGTCAATGTGACCTACATAGTTGAAAACCTAAAAAATCTTCTTCTCCAAAACCACTTCACTGAGATAAAGCATCTTATATACCAAGTTTGTGAATTTCAATAATTTTTGTGAAAAATTAGGTTACAAGTTTTTGCGTTTATTTTTTATACCTTGTAAATAGTACTTTTTTACCAAAATTACAAAAATTAATAAATTAAGGTGAATTGTTTTTCCAAACATCATTTTCTTATGTGAAGAAACATATGTTTGACAATTTTCATTAAATTCTGTAAAGTACAAGACGCTTTTTTCGACCTTTTTCATTTTTAATTCTAGCAACCCAAGGGTGGAGGGTTCAAATCCCAGTGAGGCCACTTTTTTTTTTTTTTTTTTTTTTTTAATTTCTTAATTTTATGACTTACAATGGTGCATGGAAGAAATTTTATGAATTTTTACTTTTTAGGTTGCCATAGCTACCAAATGTAGGTAACATTGACCTACATAGTTGAAAACCTAAAAAAAATCTTTTCTCCAAAACCACTTCACTGAGATAAAATCTGATGTGATATTTGGCATTTAAAGCATTTTATATACCAAGTTTGTGAATTTCAATAATTTTTGTGAAAAATTAGGTTACGCGTTTTTGCGTTTATTTTTTATACATTGTAAATACATGTAGTACTTTTTTACCAAAATTACAATAATGAATAAATTTAGGTGAACTCTTTTTCCAAACATCATTTTCTTATGTGAAGATACATATGTTTGACAATTTTCATGGAATTCTGTAAAATACAAGTCACTTTTTTCGACCTCTTTCATTTTCAATTCTAGCAACCCAAGGGTGGAGGGTTCAAATCCCAGTGAGGTCACTTTTTTTTTTAATTTCTGAATTTTATGACTTACAATGGTGCATGGACTAAATTTTATGAATTTTTACTTTTTAGTGTAATTATTATTTTTGAAATACATGTGATACTGATATGTAGATATAGCTTAAACCTTGAAATATATATATATTTTTTTTTTTTTTGTTTTACAAAATCACTGTTATTTGACATAATTTAAACTAGTTGAACAAATTTTTTTAAATAATTTGCAGTTGACTTTTACTATTTTTTAAAAAATATTTTAAAGCTGCATTAAGTTTTCCAAAGAAAAAATTAAAACGTTGCTTATCTAATTAATTATGTTCCTAATGAACAATGTTACATTTGGTTCAACGATAAAAGCTCGAATAAATACAGAAATTACAGTATTTACCCAGCGAGATGCAGCATTTGGGATCTAATATTAGAACATGGTTACGTCATCAAAACCCGGGTCATTTAAACACAACTTTCAAAACGGTAAAATACGGTAAATTAAACACAGAACTTCGTTGAATTTGTCATTTGTGACTTAGTAAGGGATAAATATCATCATTTCAAATACATCTGAATATTAATGAAGGACAATTAATGCAATCTGTCATGTTTCACTTTCGATTCTAGGCTTTTCCGTACATCCGTGCGCATGCTCCAAGCTCATAATTACCATCGTAGAACACTGACCAACCGGTCAGAGGATTCTGTTTATTTACAGCTAAAAGAAATGGAATTTTAGAAAATGAATGTCACGGATCGTGGTTAGAAGATATCTACTTTAAAAAAAATATATTTTTAGAAAATCAAAAAAAATTCAGAAAATTGGTAACCTTAATGCAGCTTTAATTAATGTGTCAAATCTAGATCTGTAAAGTCTTAAAACCGGATCTGAAAATTGCTCATGTGAGCTTTTGTTATGGATAGGCACTCTGCCAACCATCCATCCATCCATCAAAAGACTTCTTCTCAGACACTCCTTGTCACATTTCATTCATATTAGTCAATAGCATTTATAGACCATTGCCATTCACATTTGTGTTTCTGGTTGCTATGGCTACCAAAAGTAGGTCACAGTGACCTACATAGCTAAAAACCAAAACAATAAAAATAATGTTCTCTGAAACCACTTCTATTGAGGCAACATGTTATGACTTACCAGGTATTATCAAGACATACCAGTTACATTTAAACTCAGGTGGGCAAATTAGGGCCATCTTGGGCCTCTTGTTTATTTATTTATGTGTATTTACTTTTTTTTTCGATAACCATGTTGTTGTTGGGGAAATATTTCAACAAAGAATATTATTTGTGCTATGCTATTGTTTCTAATTTTAGAACTTTTGCTGCCAATATATGTAGTAAAATGGCTAATATGATAGAAGAAATAGCTACACCTGTTGATTTGAAGCTACGCCTAATTCCTGTATTACAACACATGCACCATGATGCAATCACTGCTGCAAAGGTAGGAAGACAATTAAAAATTAGTCACTATTGAAACTTTCAACCTATAGCCAAACAATTAATTTTCTTTGGATTTAAATTTGCTATTGATAAGAAAGAAAAATATTTACTTCTTTCCTTTTATTATGTACTTTATTACAAAGTTGATGTACATATATGGTACCTGTATATAGTATAAGAAATTGTACTTCAAGAGTTAAATAGTACATGTAATAATTTTGAGAATATATAATTATGCTTTGGTATACCAGATAATCTCTTTTTTCCCATTATTCCATACAGTAAAACTTTTAATTATTGCAAACAATTTTTTCAGTCAAATTTTGGTTTTAAATTTTGGTGATAAATAGAGAAGGACTTTTAGAGAAAAAAGACAGAGGAAATGGATTTAAGGACCTTGATATAGAACCTCGATGTAGGACCTCGATATATGACCTTGATAAAGTTGACAGGTTGAGGAAGCAAAGCTATTTTGGGTTGCTAACACTGGGTTTTCTGCATGTAGTAATGACCAGCTTGGAGGCATTCAATACTTTTATCAATGTTTTAAGCAAGTTGTTGTAATATGCATGCTGAACACAATCGTGACAAAATTATGGGTTATTGAATAATTGCTAACAGTATATGGCTTTCAAACTTATCATGTATTTATTTTTTTTAGGCTAGAAGTGTCTGTATTAGACTATTAAGCAGCTTTCCAGCACAGAAGTTTGTGACTTTGATATTGTCAACCATGACCAAATTAGCTGCAGATTCATTGGTTGATATTCAAAACCAGGTTGAACTTCTTATAATTCGATTAAAAGATGATCCTAGAAAGACCATTAAGCTTTCATCGTTACACAATTTGAATATTTTAGCAAAGAGATCTCCTCACCAGTGGAAATATTCTTTTGTTGAGGTAAGCTTAATCCCTTGACCAATGGAAACAAAACTTTTTTATAATGATTGTTATAAAACAGTATCATCACACACACACACACCCCCCCCCCCCTCCCCTTTAATTCCAATTTACAAATTTTGATGGATTGATATAATTATTTTTACAATTTTGGTCGTTATATTTTTGAGTTTTATCATTTCTAAAAAAAAATTAATTTTTTTCATTATTTTTAAATTTTTTTTTTTAATTTTTTTTTTTTTTTTTTTGATGGCTGTTTCAAAATAAATGTTACAGAGGATGGTCTTTAGTGAATTTTGAAGGCAGGGAAATTTTTCCAATAGGGCAGTCTTGAAGGTGGCCACTGACTTCGTCAGACAAGTGACCACTTTAGAGAGGTTTTTTTGTATAGTAAAAATGTTAGTGACTGACTCAGACTGACTGCTAGTGATAGGTGATGGCTCTATGGAGGTGACCGTTGCCTCAGGTTTTACTGTATATATAAATGTGCCATGTAAACTAAATTTGGTGTTTACTTATAGTGTAGTTATTTAAGTAATTTTTTTAGTTTACATGGTTAATACGGTTACTTATATTCTTGAGCAATGTGAGAGCTTCAAAAGTAATATACAGGTGAAGCAAGTACTGAAAGATACATTAACACATGCTATAGTAATCACCTTTACTTGAAGACCATCTATTAATAAGGACAAGTGTATTAAAGTCCCTTTGATACATATTTCAGCCAAAAGTACTTTTATTTACAGACCACCTGTTTATTAAAACCACTGGTTTAGTTCCTTTAATAGCCATTATTTGTAGAATGATTTCACTTATTAAAACTAATAACTTAAAACTTGTGTTGTGAATACAGTATGACCTGAAGTCATTGCCATTTTATTTATTTGTTAGAATTTAGAGTTATTAAGAGGTTTTGCTATAAGCGAAAAAAGACTTGTTTAGAAACATTTTTTTTATAGTTGGCTTTGGAACTTCAAAGTTAGCTGTCAATAAGTGAAATTGCAGTAATAGAGAGGCATTATTACAAGGTTTTACTGTACAATAAAAGATTATTTGTCTTCTATCTATCATTACAGGATTTATGTGCATTTGCTTTATCTACTGGATTTACCGTGCTTAAAATTCAAAGTCTTAAAGTACTGACAACATTATCAGCTTCTGTAGCCTTCCAGCTCTTCCTATCAAGACAAGGTTTGTCTCACTCTATATGATAAATGTTTTGCATTCAGTGGCATATTAAAAGTTAATCTGTAAGTTTTGTTTGAAATAGTCTTATTATGAAAGAATGTCCGGGAAAATCAATACACACTACAGAATACTAGTAGTCTCTAGACCTTACAGTGTACTCGCCCTACAAAACTACTTTTTCATCTTGTTTTGTTTTAAAAAGTATAGACATTTCTCAAACATCTACACGATAATGATAATATTTATTGCTCAAACATAGAATATTAATATGTTATGGCAATATGAACATTTAAAGTTGAACAGGAACAATGTTGTATACCTTTAACATATCAATGTGTTATGAAAATGTAAACCTTTAAAATTAAACACAATTAAATGAACTAATGTTATATATATAAAAAGAACAATGCTACATGTATATTCATTTTCTCATGTTAATTGTATTCCTTAATCAATTAAGTTTTTCTCATTTCTTGCCATCTTACTTTTACCTCTGTTATAAATAAGACACATAATATTTGCCAATCACTTCAGAAAATTAATAATTTCTAAATCAGACCTAAGCTTAGGAAAGTAAAACAAATCACTTACATGTATTGAAACATAACAATGTTTTGGTAATAAGCATCATTGCTTATGTTGCTTTTTAAAATTTTTACTATATGTTAGCCTAAAGATGTGATTGCTTACAGTATAATTATGGGATTTTTTAAATTTTTGTTGATTTCAGAAATAAACCTGGAACAGTTACTTGATGTGTGCAATCTGTGTTATGTATCAGATAATTGTATATTGTCATCTCAAGCTGTAGAGTTTTATTGTAACTTAGCCATCTGTTACAAAAGATCAAGTATGTTATATATAAATGATTGTCTCAGTACTTGGCTTTTGAATCATCAGTTTTTACATGGATGCAAATAATTATATATTTAAATATTTATTTAAAAAATTCCAGAAAAATAGGATCATATTTAACCTGTTTAAATTTTTGGTTATAAAAGTTTTTTCAAAATTACATATGTAGAAGTAAAATTTTTATATTGAAGACATATTTTTGCATTATGTTAGATTTCAGTGTACATTGTACATGCAAGTTTAACATGTTATTAAGGTCTAAATTTGAGATTTGAACATTGAACTTGGCATGTAATGTAGAGAAATTTATTTAATATGCTATTTAAATTTTTCAGAAGGACTTTTGTGGGATATAGACCATGATTTAGAAGAAGGTGCTAGACTAGCTGTTACAGCACAGATGTGTTTATCTGCCTGGAAGACAGATGTTAACGAACAAAGGGCACTAAAAGTAGGTCTTCATTAATGATCATTAAAATGTTTGGATTTAAATTGTCCACAAACAGCTAAAACATGCAATAGTGATCACCTATATTAAAAGACTCTTGTAATTTACAGTATCTTTTGCTGTAACAAATCACAACCTCTTTAATGACACCTGTCCGTTAAGTTTATATAGCTTTGGTTTTGTGGTTGGTTTTTGTATACAGGTTTTGGGGATAGTTTACAATTATTTTTAATAATTAAATTAAAATATGAATATTTGTCCTTTTGGGCAATAAAAGCATACACACGTCTTGGGAATAACTGCCAGTTTGGCAGGTTTGGTGATGACCTGAAGGTGAAGTTGAAACCATACTTGTTTGTGTAAAATAGTACATGTGAGTTTTGTATCATCTATAGCTGAACAAAATTGTCAACTTCAATTTCTAGCTCACCTGAGCTGAAAGCTCAGATGAGCTATTGCTATCCATCTTCGTCCGTCGTGCGTCGTCCGTCGTGCGTAAACTTTTTACATTTTAATCTTCTCCTCCAAAACCACTGGGCCAAATTTACTGAAACTTGGTAACCATCATGCCTCTGTAAAGCCCTTTCAGATTTGCACAAATGAAGGAGTTATGTCCCCTTGGGGCCCCCATAAGGGGGGAAATAGTGAAAAATTTTAAAAATCTTCTCCTCTGAATCTACAAGAGATATACCTTAGTTATTTCATTTATAACATCCTTAGGTCATCTATTTTCAGATTTGCACAAATGGTAGACATGGGGCTCAAAATGGGGAAATTGTAAGGCACTTAGTGGGGAAATTACTAAAAATTATATATTTGTCACTATATCTTGAAAACTATTAACTTTTTGTATAGGCATGTATATAAGAATATTGTAGGTATTGACATGACGATCATTTTGATATATGGTTCAAGGTCATATGTTCAAAGGTCAAGGTCACGACTGTAAAAGAAGACTTAAATTACTAATTGTCTTGAAAACTGTTAACTTTTTGTATAGGCATGTATATTAGAATATTGTGGGTATTGACATGACAATCATTTTGATATATGGTTCAAGGTCATATGTTCAAAGGTCAAGGTCACAGCTGCTGAAAAAGACTTATATTGCTAATTATCTTGAAAACTATTAACTTTTTGTGTAGGCATGTATATTAGAATATTGTAGGTATTGCTAAAGCGATCATTTTGATATATGGTTCAAGGTCATATGTTGAAAGGTCAAGGTCACAGCTTCAAAAGAAGACTTAAATTGCTAATTATCTTGAAAACTATTAACTTTTCCTATAGACATGTATATTAGAATATTGTAGGTATTGCGACAAAGATCATTTTGATATATGGTTCAAGGTCATATGTTGAAGTTCAAGGTCACAGCTGCAAAATAAGACTTAAATTGCTAATTATCTTGAAAACTATTAACTTTTCCTATAGGCATGTTTATTAGAATATTGTAGGTATTGCGACAATGGTCATTTTGATACATGGTTCATAGTCATATGTTGAAAGTTCAAGGTCACAGCTGCAAAAGAAGACTTAAATTGCTAATTATCTTGAAAATTATTAACTTTTCCTATAGGCATGTTTATTAGAATATTGTAGGTATTGCGACAATGATCATTTTGATATATGGTTCATAGTCATATGTTGAAAGTTCAAGGTCACAGCTGCAAAATAAGACTTAAATTGCTAATTATCTTGAAAACTATTAACTTTTCCTATAGGCATGTATATTAGAATATTGCAGGTATTGCGACAATGGTCATTTTGATACATGGTTCAAGGTCGTATGTTGAAAGGTCAAGGTCACAGCTGCAAAAGAAGACTTAAATTGCTAATTATCTTGAAAACTATTAACTTTTTGTATAGGCATGTATAATAGAATATTGTAGGTATTGCTTAAGCGATCATTTTGATATATTGTTCAAGGTCATATGTTGAAAGGTCAAGGTTACAGCTTCAAAATAAGACTTAAATTGCTAATTATCTTGACAACTATTATCTTTTCCTATAGAAATGTTTATTAGAATATTGTAGGTATTGCGACAACGATCATTTTGATATATGGTTCATAGTCATATGTTGAAAGTTCAAGGTCACAGCTGCAAAATAACACTTAAATTGCTAATTATCTTGAAAACTATTAACTTTTTGTATAGGCATGTATATTAGAATATTGTAGGTATTGTGACAACGATCATTTTGATATATGGTTCATAGTCATATGTTGAAAGTTCAAGGTCACAGCTGCAAAATAAGACTTAAATTGCTAATTATCTTGAAAACTATTAACTTTTTGTATAGGCATGTATATTAGAATATTGTAGGTATTGTGACAACGATCATTTTGATATATGGTTCATAGTCATATGTTGAAAGTTCAAGGTCACAGCTGCAAAATAAGACTTAAATTGCTAATTATCTTGAAAACTATTAACTTTTTGTATAGGCATGTATATTAGAAAATTGTAGGTATTGCGACAACGATCATTTTGATATATGGTTCATAGTCATATGTTGAAAGTTCAAGATCACAGCTGCAAAATAAGACTAAAATTGCTAATTATCTTGAAAACTATTAACTTTTTGTATAGGCATGTTTATTAGAATATTGTAGGTATTGTGACAACGATCATTTTGATATATGGTTTAAGTCATATGTTGAAAGTTCAAGGTCACAGCTGCAAAATAAGACTTTAATTGCTAATTATCTTGAAAACTATTAACTTTTTGTATAAGCATGTTTATTAGAATATTGTAGGTATTGCGACAACGATCATTTTGATATATGGTTTAAGGTTATATGTTCAAAGCTAAAGGTCATATCAACATAGGAATACTAAAATTATTAATTATCTTTTAAAGTTTCTGTACTTAATATATTGTCTATTGCACTTTGCAAACAATATTGGACATATCTTCAGGTGAGCGTGAAGGCCCATGGGCCTCTTGTTTATGTATATTTTCAATAAAAAGGAAATATGGCTCTAAATTAGTTTAAAAATAATTGCTGGTATTCAAATTACAAAGTTTAATCAACTGGTTTTTCAAGAAGAAATATTGTGAAAGACAATGGGGACCTGCTCAAAACTCGGTTAACCTAACATATTCAAAACTTTCAAGTTGGAATAACCTACATTATAAATGTTTGTATGGAAGCGAAAATTAGATACCCAAAGTATACTGCTGAAATTAGATACCCAAGTATAATGCTGAAATTAGATACTAAAGTATAATGCTGAAATTAGATACTAAAGTATAATTTTAGATAGAAAATGATCCAATTCTGTGAATACAAAGAAGCAGAGTAGGAATTATAGATCCAGAAGTATGATTGATGATATTAACATTGTCCTGTTTTTTTTTTTTTAGGTTTGTTTATGCTGTGCAGTAAAATTGGTTAAATCTTTTCCTAACACAGCAGATTTCTTTGTGACAGAGATCGTACAGTTACTGGAAACAGTTAATGGTAGGTGAAGATGTAGATGCCAAATGAATTTGTTTGTCACATGCTTTTACATCAAAGTTGAAAACAAATTTATATACTAGTATTTTGATGTAAGATTTATTGATGGTAACAAATATTTAATTAAGTATACAGTAAAATCTCGTTTAAATTTATATGCAATATCCCTTTATATTATTCTAACCTCCATAGCCTCCTCGTTTTGTTGCAATACCCCTTTACAATGTATAGTAACATAGTCTTCATAAGCTTCCTACTATTTATTGACATATTCCTTTATATTACCGGGGCCTCAGTGGACAGTGGTCTAAAGTGTGCACTTGTGAATCACAGTGCCTCTCACTCCCTGGGTTCAAAACCTACTCGGGACAGATCCTAGTGTGAGAAAGTTTGTCAGTTCGTTTACCGAAGGTCGGTGGTTGTCTTGGGTACTCCAGTTTCCTCCACCATCCCAGAACTGACCACCTCGAAATAATCTTGACAGGGGCATAAAACTCCATTGCTCCACTCCACTCCTTTATTTTACCATAGCCTTCATAGGCCTCCTACCATTTATTGCCATATACATGTACCTTTATGTTATTATAACCTTCATAAGCCTCTCCCAATTTGTTGCAATACCCCTTAAGAATACCATAACTTTTATGAGCCTCCATCAGTTAATTGCAATACCCCTTAATGATATCATAGCCTTCATAAATCTCCACTGATTTGTTTCATAAAACCATAATTTTCTTGAGCCTCCATCAATTTGTTGCAATACCCCTTAATAATTCCATAGCCTTCATAAGCCTACCTTGATATTTTGGGGCCTCAGTGGCCGAGTAGTTTAAAGCGCGCTCTTACGGATCACAGTGCCTCTCACAGCCTGGGTTCCAATCCCACTCGGGACAGATCCTAGTGTGAGAAAGTTTGTCAGTTCGCTTACCGAAGGTCGGTGGTTTTCTCCAGGCACTACGGTTTCCTCCACCATTCCAAAACTGACCGCCTCGAAATAAGTGAAAGATTTTTGACTGGGGCGTAAAACACCATTACTCCCCTCTCCACTCCACTCCTACCTTGATTTTTGCTATACCCCATTATAATACATGTGCCATAATTTTCATAAGCCTCCATCAAGTTTTTTCCATATCCTGGCAGAATAAATGGTAGTAATGAATTAAGATTTGACTGTATGTAAGGATATTGTATATGTACCATGGTTAATTTCATGATATTGTATTTACAGAGGAGAATGCCTTAGAAAGAATAATAAATGTATATAGAATTGTATCTCTCTCTCTCTCTCTCTCTCTCTCTCTCTCTCTCTCTCTCTCTCTCTCTCTCTCTCTGTGTATGTCCCTTGATTTATAACAAAATAAAAATGTTATCATGCCATAATGTGACATAACAAAATAAAATGAATTAAGTTTTTGCTTTTTATATATATTATATTGTATCAGTAGATGTACCATTTAAATTTTCATGATATTATATTTACAGAGAAGAATGCTGTATTATTGTGTGAATGTCTGGCAGCTATTGGTTCAGAGAACAATAAAATGGTGGTACAGATTATACCACAGTTACTGTCCTTGTTTCAGATACATACAAATGTAACTGGTAGTCAGCAAATTCAGGTAGGTTAAAAATATGCTATTTAAGACATATAAACAAATATTCAAGCATTATCAAGAACAAACTTATATTTTCACGATATTGTGTCTTGTCTTTACTTATCATCTTACAAAGAATAACATTTATTTGGGTTTCACAGACTTACAAAATATGCCTAAAATGGCTGTAAATTGATAAAAGTACAACATCATATTTATGATTTTGTCATATAAATAATTTTGACAGAAATTCATGACTCCAATTTTAATTGGAAACCAGCATGGGAATCAAATTTCATTTCATTGCCAATTAAGCTTTTACAGGGTTTAAAATTTTGAAATGAAATGGGATAACATTAACCTGTATGTTAAATTTATCTCATGCTTAAGGTTGGTTGGTTTTAATTTTGTTTAATTTTGATCAGCAATTCAACAAATTTTCATATTGTTTTGAGGAAAGCAAGTTAATTAACTTCAAGGATTAATCTGAGATCAACTTCATTTATGTATAAGATTTGCAAGTTTGTTTTAGGGTTATGCCTTTTACTATCATGCACTTAGGAAGTCTTTAACATACAAGCTCAAAGAATCCTTGAAATGTTACTGTTAGTAAATGACCTTTCTATTTTTTGATAGTCATACATAGGAACAGTGTTATTTCAAGCTGCAGAAGGACTGTCTATCCCAGTACAAGTGAAGGATTTGTTGTCTAATTCCATCAAGAATTCAGCCAATCCATGGTTTGCTTACAAGTTAGGAAGGCAAGCTATGAGATATGGCCAGTATCCTGTAGCCACTGAGATTTTTAATATACTATCACAGGAAGTAAGTAAAAACATTAAAAAAGCCTTTGTACATTTAAAAGATCAAATGTTTGTATTACAACATTCAGATATTTAGTGATATATAAAGATTATTGTCTATAATGGAATTTGCCAGCTTACTGCATGATCAATATCTTTTAAAGTTAGTGTGGAATAATATTGAAAATGTTTACGTCAAAAGTTCTTGATAAAATATTGTTATTATGGTTAAACATCATCTTACATGTTTCTATTGCCAATAAAACAGTTGTCCTGCATAAACATTGTGAGGTACCACTGTGCAGGTGCTGGTGGAATTCATTGTTCCAGTTTTTATGAGTTTATGATAATAAAAAAGTTTCCTATTTAGTTGAAAGAGTGTAACTTTGTTACACTGAAATGTGTTAGACAAAGTCTTAACATATATTTGGTCAACATCTTGAACATTGTGTAGATGTTGAGGTTAGTTAAATGCATCTCTTCTTCGGCAAGAGTTATAATTGTTAAATTTGGCTTCTCTATTAAACATGTATGAGGATTATAGTGTTTTGGTTATAATCACATTTGAAAACTTTTGCAAGCAATAATTGTATATTGAGTTGATGTTCTTTCATTTCATTTGATGTGATGATTAGATAATATCTTCATGGTTTCATATTTAACTTGATAAAAAGTACATATTTGTTTTAAGGTGTGAACAAATTCCTAATGTAGGATGATAACATCATTAATGACATTGATAAAAAACACAGGTAGATAATAAAATAAATAGAGTGAAGTAATTTTTTTACATGCCAGTCAAGAATGTCAGAATTTGATGATGGAAGAAATTGTAGTACCCGGAGAAAACAACCGGCCCTAGGCAAGACAACTGACAAACTCTGTAACTTTAGGATCTGCCCAAGAGGGATTCAAACCTTTACTGTGAGAGCCTGTAGATTTGTAAAATTTATGCTAAAAACATCTCAATGACCACTTAGATAGAGAGGTACAGGTGGCTTAATTTGTGGCTAAAGTGGCCAATAAAATGGGTTTATTTCTGTTACAGGTTGCATCAGAACATTTTCATTTCTGGTTGCTAGGGTTACAAGAGATTTGTACAGCAGAAAGCTGCTTGCAGAGTAAGGAGAGCAAATCTTATAATGATATTACCAGAGTTGATGATACACTTATACACTATCAGAAAGGATTGGCATCACTCAATGTAAGCAATATGTTTGTCCCATAATACTTGTTAAAATTTTTGTTATAGTCCCTGTATAGCTGGAATTGTAAGAGAGTGAATTTTGCATTGTTCTTCATTGTTCTCTTAGATAGACCACTTTAGACCATAAGCCTCAGAGTGGTTGTATTCACCAGTTTCCTTCATGCCATTTTGCTGTGGAGACCAGTTTAGGCTGTTTAGGTGCTTTTCAGTTTTTTGCTTCTTCATAAATAGCAGTACATTTCTTCTAGTCCTTGTGTTATGTACTAACTTATAATTGAGTCATAACATGAAAAACTGGTGTGCACACTTCATAATGTGCATAGTGCATTATGAAAAAGTGTGCACATTGTTTTTCATGTTATGACTCAATAAACTTGTTAAAAACACAAGTTATTCCTTATAATTTAATTTTAAACACTAAACTGAAACATAAAAAATTGTTTAGTTTTATTTTTCTTGATTTTTTTATAATTGAAAAAAATTTCCTCTGCGTTGGAACTATCATCATCAAACAATTGACAAAAAGAGTCATACATCACGCCATTCACTTTTGTTGTTGCTATGGTTGCGTAGTTTATTGGAGTATAACATGAAAAACAAGCTTGTGCATTTACGTTGTGTTTGTATTGCAGTGTAATATAACAGAATGTAGAAATTAAATTATATATGTGTGTTTGCAAGTTCTGATTGTTGATAATTTACTTCAGTTAAATACATTTACAGTATTGTTTCTCCTCTTCTGTAGGCAGCCTCCACACCAAATTTCCCCATGTTGTTCCAAAGTGAATTTGTAAACCTCAGAGTTTCACTTTTACAAGTTCATAGTCAGTTAATAAGGACTTGTAATACCTTTAGAACATGTCCACCTCCAGCAATAGCTACAGCCTTGGCAATGACCAATGGTCAAGATATATCACGCTGTGGACAGATTATTAGTCAGGTTAGTACAATGTGTGTGTGTGTGTGTGTGTTGTATAACATACAAATTATAAATGAGTTGTCAATATGTTTACAAATCAACCTTCATTATGACATCCTTTTTTTCACATATTACTTATGATAAACTGTTTTAAAATGAGAACCTAATTATATTAACTACTAGTATATGAAAATGCAATTCCTTGATGTTGAAAACCGTAGCTTTTCACTGATAAACCAGGAGTTGAATGTTTTAAGTTTAATCAAAGGCCAGACCTGACGGGGTCGAAATTATACAAAATAGCTGTCAAACAGCATTTAGAGCAGTAAATCTTGTCTTTTATTCATTTAAAACTGGTGGCCATCACTATAGATGTGTGTTGATATAGAACCTTTAGTGTACATTGTCATAAATGCCTTGCAGAGTTATCAATTTTTACAAACTTTACCTACAGCTGATGATGTCACTTTTTAACTAAAATGATCTTTATTCAATCAATCAGTCATACACTTCACATTTAAAAACAGATGATTACATGTTTTGATGTCCATGTGATAGAATGAAGGATTTTTTTGTTGCTAGTAACTTTTTCTTGATTTATCTTATAATTCTAACTCAAATATTCCTGATTTAGCTATTGGGAAATTGGAAGTGGAGTGGAGTAAAGAAATGGTGTTTAGACTCAAGTCAAGATTATTTCATGTACTAGTATATCAGTTCTGTGTTGGTTGAGGAAAGTGAAAGCCATCAGTCTTCAACAAACAGGCTAACAAATTGTAGAAACTAGGATACACCCAAACAGGATTTGAAATAAGAGATGGAAGGTGCTATAACCTGTCACCTTGTGATTTACATCATTCAACCATAGAATCTGCTAAATGTTTACATATTATGTAATATTGTAAAACCAACAAAACAGAAATTATTATAAATTTTATTTTTTCAGTTGGAGAAGTGTGTTAAATCCTATGACAAACTCAGTAACATGTCTGCAGCTTTATATCAGAGGTCCTTTGATGCTGATCCTATATCACTAAACAGTCTTCAACAGTATCCTTAAATGAAATCTCTTTTAAGTTCACAAGTACCAAAGAGCTTTTGATGTATTCCTGATGTGAATATTAGAGATCTTAGGCCTGTTCAAGACAGTGTATGTGAATATTAATGATCTTAGGCCTGTTCAAGACAGTGTATGTGAATATTAGTGATCTTAGGCCTGTTCAAGACAGTATATTTAAACTTTTGCTTTGGCATGCAAGTCGTTCAGGAATGATTATTCGCCCAAACACATATGTGCACCGCTTTTGCTATCGTAATGTTGTTTACCTTAGTTTCAAGATAGAATCCTTTGGACATAGTTTATAAGAATTGTTTAAATAAATTCTGAAACCTACATGCATTTCAATTTATATTTCAGTGCAAGTGTATGGTATATTTCTAGAAAGGATTTGAATGATAGAATTAGTTGAACCTTGTGTATAGGTGCACAATTTAATTTATACATATACATATACCGTATTTTTAATTTTTTCCAGTCAAGTGTCCATTTCAAGATCTCAGGGAGATTATTTTTTAAAGCATCTGAATGATGATGATGATGAAGTAGATTCATTGTGATTGCTCATGATCATTAGACATAAAAATTGTATGCCAGACTGCAGTGGAAAGCATCCAGTCTCTTGAACAGGCCTCTTGTCCAGGCCGTTTGTTGAACTTTTTTTTTGACAGGCAGATATTAAAGATTTTGGTTATAGTTTGTTGATTTAATAACATGTAGGAATGCCACATTGTTCTTCTGATGGTTTTTGTTTTGCTTGGAGTAAAAAAATGGAATTATAGTCTTTTTAAACTACCATTTCTCTCTCTTTCTTTGTTTCATTTTACCATAATCTTCTTTAACTCATTGAAAGATTACAACAGATGTGTGAGTTAATGAAATCAGCCATTTTATCTGTGACAAGTAGTAGCCAAACAGGGTAAGTAGCTATTTACAGATATTATCAGATGTAGCTAAACCTCTATTCATTGTCACTATTTATTTAGTCAGATTATGGCCTGTAAAGGGGTATTTTAATAAATCAAAAGAGTCTTGTATAAAAAGACATCAAAAGACTTCTTGATACCATGGCAATAAGTGAAGTGGTAAAGTTAACAAGGGACATTATAACAAAGGTTAAATATAGTTGAATTATAAAGAGAAATAAAGGCTTATCTGTTGCTGTAAATAGTAACTTGAGTAAATTTTTAATTTGTTTCAATGCAAGTGCAAATGAATTCTTTAGTTTTTGTCTGATTTTGAAAAAAAGTTTGAACTTTAAATTTGAAACATTTTTAAGCTTTAAGGAAACTCCTAAAACCTCCTTCTTTTTTGTTCAAATACAAAGTGTGTGTGTGTGTGTGTGTGTGTGTGTGTGTGTGTGTGTGTGTGTGTTTGTGTGTGTGATTTATGAGATACATGTATTTAACTGATGGAATTTTTTAAATCAGATTTGGACAGATGTTAAGTGTACCCACCGCCAGTAGCAACACAGGTTTAGATATAGCTTTGCAGGATATAAATAAACAGTTTAATGAACTCATACAGAATAATTCAAGTGGACAAGCTCTTACACATCAGGTTGGTAATATAATATTCTCTAGTATACAACAACAATTATAATATGACTATAAATTTTCTTCTTTCTGTTTGACTAAGGTTGCCTTTATTTCACTATCATAGAACTGCATATTATACGAAGGTCTCGTGAATATTGGTTGCATCAAGTCCATAAAACCATGTATTGACCTCATTCAAAGACTATAATTGTTTTATTATATGACAAATAACTATTTGCCTATTTCAAGTGAAATTAAGTAGATTCCATGCAATACAAACAATACACAAAATGCCATTTCCTCCATCATGACTGAGCAACTCAGCAGAGTAAATAAAGAAAATAATTGGATAATTTTGTTGTGACGTCATTGAGGCTGAAAAGGGGTCTGAACCAGTCCGGACCTCATATTATTGACCGCACGTGCATTTAGACAAGCAATACACGAAATATTTAATGACATGTGACAGTATGACAACCAATAGACGAAAAGAAAGAATCGTAGTCATATAATAATATATGAAATCACTCTCCGAAACATTAATTACTGTGCTTGAAGTCACAAGAGGGTAATATAAAATTCCAACAGGGTGTACATGGAACTTAATGCAGATGTAGGTGATTTTCAATGACTTTTAACTTCAATTTTCATTTAATAGTATTTTGAAAATGACAAATCAGCTGATCGTTTCATAAGTAAAATAAACCTTTACCGTCAGTTTGTAAACATGAAATTTCTCGATGTGATGACAGCTACAGATGGCACCCGAATCAAGGAACCTTTTTTATATTTTTTCCTCTGGTCATATTATAAAACACCTGTTGACTTTTGATTTCAGCTTATACAAGAATTTCTTAACCCAATAGAAAGTTATTTTTAACTCTGCCTATGGCCTCTGTGAATATAACTCTCTGTTAGGTTGAGAAATCCTTAAAGTAACTGAAATCAAAAGTCATGTAACTATAAAATAAGAAATGTTGATAATGAGTAAGTGTTGATTTTCAATGTTCAGGTTTTGGTTTAAATATTTGTTATATGTTTTATGATGTTTCTTTAAAAGTGTCTATGTCTTTTGAGCTAGGTACTTTGGTTATTTGTTTTATATAATAATTCACTTATATATATTTCAGCATATTAACCTGTTATGTCAAAGTGTACAGACATTTATCAACACACCTCTAAGATATCCAAGATTTTTCTTCCAAAGTCTTCAGTCAACAACTCTCAAGGTGAGTTCAAGTACTATCAATAAATTTTTTAGTCTAATTGTTTAAGGAATTCAGTGCAACCACAGAAGTATTAAAGCAAGTGCACCCCAAATTAAGGTCACTTAAATGATTTCCCAGTAGGACGATTTGTGTTGTTATTTTACAATACATTACAATAATTTTTATTTAGAGTCGAATAATGTTATTTTATTTCACATTAAATGGTCTCAACTCTTTTGCATTTCTAATTTAACCATTGAAATGTCAAGAAATGGCTTTTATAGTGCTTTTACTTCCATTGATTCCAAAGCAAATTGAATCAAGGGCACTAGCATGTAATAATTAGTCTGCTTAGCATGGCAACAGAAGTTATACTCAATAAACATCATTTTGTGACAGTTCAATAGTTTTTTTTATACATTTCATAGTTACCAGAAATATAAATGTCCATTTGCTTGAACAACCAATATATAAATGTCACACTTATGTGCTTCAGCCAAGATATTTCAGGTCGTGATCATTGGTTAATTTAGCTCATATGAATATATTTACAATTAGCATACAAGCCTATATTAGACTTGCGCTTATTAATCACAGTTTCTCAGCAAATGAGAGCTGGAGGCTTCTCTTTAAAGAAAGCAACTGAGATTATAAGGCTTCTCCTAAATTAGACAAATGAGAGCATGAGACTTACACATCAAAGAAAGTAAATAGAGCTCAGGTTCCCTTTATTTAAGCAAAAAGGAGGATTATCTTGTAAAAACAACTGAGCACAATAGTCTATTACTGTACATGGTTAAGTTTCATCATCATTTCCTCTGACTACCTTTGTCTTATCGGCTGTTGGGACTAGAATAATGAGAAATGAAATTCTTGTTTACAATTTACATTGCAAGTAGATTAGTTTTAGAAGCTGTGCCAAGTGGATCATGCATCAGCAGCTGTAACGACTTTGCAGCATGTTTTCTTATAAGACATAGAAATCATAAAACATGCAGAATAGGAGTTTGTTTTGTTAAATGCAAGTGACACCTTTTTTTTAATTTTATATAAGAAGAATGTAACTGTTGCTGCAACAACAGATTAGATTGCTATCAGATAAAAAAATAAATGTATCCCATTGTATGGTTGTACATCAGATGTTTGCTTCTTTCATTATTAATGTGCATATTTAAAATACTCTAGTTGGCAGTGACACCACAGCATAACATACAAATGGATCCAATACTAGTTCATCATAATACCTTCCAAACCATTAAAATAGAAGGCATTATACTACATGGACAGAGGAGAGAGCTGTTCCGCAAAATAGATAAAGTTCATATGTCTGTCAAATTCAAATCTCATCAGCAGAGAACAAGTTGAGACTGATGTTAAAGTAAGTAGGTTATAAGTATTGTCTCAGCTCTGGGTTCATGGGCTATGTTTATTGTCTTAGCTCTAGATGAAAGGTTGTTTCGGCTCTGATATATTTATTTAATTGTCTTGGCTTTGAATAAGTAGGTTATATTAATTGTCTGAGGTCTTGGTAATTGGGTTGAATTTATTTCTAGACTCAGGGTAGGTGTAGGGCTGTGTTTATTGTTTGTGCTGTGGTAAAGTGGGTAATATCTATCATTGCTTGGGTAAGTTGGTTATATTCATTGTATGTATGGCCTTGATGGCCTAAATTGTTGAGCTACAGTTCACAATGCATTACATTGCCAAAGTACATCCTGAAGTAAGAAGATGGTCAGTTTGTTTGGTGTATTAACTGGCCACTCTAGTCTCCTACAAAGTCACAAACTGTTGTCTCCATAATTGAAAAACCTTGATTTTTGAAAGGCAATGTGAGCAGGGGCTTTTGACCACTTGTCATGTAATAGAAGTGTTTTAACGGGTGGTCTTTATATATATATATATTAATGTTCAAATAAAATAGCACTATTTCTAGAAGAATTTTTATTTGAAAGGTAAGGGACAAACATTCCTATTCTCTTTATATAGTGTCCTTTATACAGAGGTGGATTTTCTAAATGATAATATTTTGTTTTTTATGCAGTAAAGTGTAAAAGCCAGAGTGACCTAACAAAAATGAATTTTATAGATAAATGGTCTTTTTATAGAAGTTATTTTTGTTTGGAATATGAAGCAAATAGGCATTAACACAATGGTCATTCTGGACAGATGGTCTTAAAATGGGAATTTGTTTTTGTTAAAATATTGAAGCAAAGGAACTTCAAAACACTGGTCTTAATGGACAGGTAGTCTGTACATAGGGATTCTTTTTGTTTGAAGTATTAATCAAAGGAACCTCAAAACACTGGTTTTGATTTACAGGTGATCCTTGTATAGAGATTTTTTGTAAGAAATATTAAGCAAAGGAACCTTAAACACTGGCCTTAATGGACATATGGTCTTTATATGAAGAAGTTATAACAGATTTTAGTATAAACAAACACTTACTTCTTTTTGGTTTGACATAAATTATACTTTATTAATATTTACAGCTAACAGATTCAGTCACAAACAGTATGGTGCAATCAGTGGAGCCACATAATGATTATTTTACGGTAAGCTTTCTCCTGGCTTTTCCAGTGACTGGATTACATAAACTAGATATGGAAGCTGCAGTTATAGATGAATCTGGAACATTATGGAATATTGGTCCATCAGTTTCATTAACTATTAAATCATATGATGACTCTATAATGAAAAAACAAACAAAAGCGGCTTCTATAAGGACATCATTTGGACAGATGCCAACTCCTCCTTGAATGTAGACACATAAATGTCTGTTTTGTATATTGCGATGATGGGTGAGGAATGAATAAGGCAATATGGCAGCGGAATTCCTCAATAAAAGCAGATGTGCTTCGTCTTATTTGGACAGATGCCAACTTCTCCTTGAAGGTAGACACATCAACGTCTGTTTAGTATAATTGGATGAGGAATGAATAAGGCAATATGTCAGCAGGATTCCTCAGTAAAAGCAGATGTGCTTGGTTGGTCTTATTTAGATTTTGTGTAGAACTGCTTGTATTGAGAGATGCTGATAAATTTTAACATGGTGACATTGCTGACTATATATAGAGATACTGACAAGTTCCAACATTGTCAGGTGGCATTGTTTACACTAAGACAATATAGAAGGGTATAGATGTTCATCTTGTTCTCAATGTATGAAACAACCCTGATGAAGATGATGGTTTGGCTTTACTGTATCATTATAAACATTAATGAACAATATGAATATTTTAAGGTTTCCAGCTCTATACATGTAGCTTCAAACCTGTATGCCTCATTTTGCATGCTATAAAATATTTTGTTTTCAAAAGGATACGAGACACAACTTTTTTTTACACAAAACATTTCTGTACCATTGTGTTGCAGTAACTTATTTTTAACATTAAATACCTTATTAATGAAATCAATTCAGCAGATTGGTGATAAATTGAGGGTGACTCATAAAGAAAAACTTAAAAGAAATGCATCTTCAGACTTCAAAATATTGTTGTAATTACCCAGAAGCATTATAAGTTCAATTATGTTGTTGATAACTGAATCAAATTGTAATAATGCTTTCTGTATTATGTTTTCTTTAATTGAATGTACAAATTTAAATAAAATGTTATCAAAAATTTAGTTAATTTCATTTATTATTTATGTTAATATCACACAAAAAATTAATTATGCATTATTGATTTTTTTTTTTTTTTTTTTTTTTTTTTGAGTTGTTATATGAAACAAAACTGATTTTATAAACTTTTATCTATGACCAATCAGAGTTGAAAACACATTTGATCTATGTCTAGAGTTTCTATGACCAATCAGAATTGAAAACACATTTGATCTTTGTCTAGAGTTTCTATGACCAATCAGAGTTGAAAACACATTTGATAGAGGATCCATCTCCATACACATTAGCAAGTGAAATAAGTTTACTGCGATAGTCGTCAATGTTTAGGTATCCTCCCTGAAATTGAAGAAATAAAATGTATCAAGTTTTGTTATTTCTGAACAAAACTTATTTATAACAATCTTTCATTCAATCTTAGGCAGTATTGAAGACATCTCTGTACAGAATTCAACATTGCTTTTGTGATGCTTTTTGACATGCATTATCTAGAATCTTTGGTTAACACAGTAAAATTTTGAATACAATTGTATATTAACACCATGGAGTGATTTATATTAAAAGGATGTCTCCAGAAATTAAAATATATTAATTGTCATGATTGTCATAGAATTAACAGTTAAGAAAATTATACATATATCAGCATTATATTTGAGTAAAGATATATCTGTATACCGATAACGGAATTTTCAACACTTTGAAACTATGCCATGGTATGTTAAAAATGGTATTTGTAACAGAAATTGATGCCCTTGTTGATATTTAATGAGGTAAATGTATGTTTAAAAGGATCTCCATCTGCCAGATTTATCATAATGAAAAATTCAAATAGCAGCAACGTTTTACTGAGCAGAGATATTTTGTGTTAATCCCAAATGCACATACAAATTTTGTATTAAAACTACGTTCAAGTAAGTCATAAATGCTGAAATTATTTAAAGTTTTTTTGTATTTCTATTTAAAGTTTGTATAATTATTGTTATCAAAAACACAGTGAAACAGTTATAAAACAAAATTTATAATAACTTGGGGGATGTTACTATTCTAGCAAATTGATTATTTACCTGTAAATGTCGTTCCCCCTGGTTACGTATTACAGGATTTCTGCCATGACCAATTCTTCTATTGTTGAATGCTATTAAATCACCAGGAACCATTCTTACAGATTTCTGTTGGTAAAAAAGATGCATAACAATATTGAGTTAATAATAAAAAGCTGAAATTAATAATAATGTACAATACTTAGACATTGGTCTGAACCACCAAGGATATATTACAAAAAAAAAAAAGACTAAAGATAGAGGGGAGAATATTTAAGAATACAATTTTATAATATATGTAGAAATTTGTATTCTTTCCATCTCTGGTAATACTACTTTAATAAACAGAAGCTTTGATCAAGTTGATTGTGGCAACTTCCAATAGTCACGAAGTCCAACAAACTAATCCATGTGTACTCAAGAAAATACTAATTGTGATCATTACAATGGGCATATCGGTAGTTCATGTGTCCTAATCTCAATAGATGACCTCTAATCCATTACATTGAACTTGCAAGGGTTCAGACTGAAATTGATTTCTGGTTCCAAATAGATTGATTTTAATGATCGAAGAGGAAAACCATAGTGCCACCAGTGGGCTTTGACAATCAAATCGACAAACTTACTCAAGCTAGGATCTCTCAAGTCAGATTCAAATCAAATTGTAAGGAGTGTTGTAATCCGTGAGTTGACACTTAAAGCCATGAAGTCTCCTGTATTTGTTTAAATGTACATAACAATATTAAAGCTTACATGATATGGATAATTATGAATAGTGAATCCCTGCATTTGTTTGGATATACATGACAATATTATAACTTACATAATATGGATAGTTGTGAATCGTGAATCCCTGCATTTGTTTGGATATACATGACAATATTATAACTTACATAATATGGATAGTTGTGAATCGTGAATCCCTGCATTTGTTTGGATATACCTGACAATAGTGTAACTTGGTTACTTAAACGATATGGATAATAATGCTGTAGGTGTTTAGATATACATGACAATTCTATAACTTACACGATATGGGTAATTATGAATAGCTCTAGCAAACAACTGATACGCTCTGTAAAATGGCTCTACATACTCCTGAAATATAAATACACAATACAATTAATTCAATAATTTTAACACTTTTTGAATTGTTTGGATGTCAATGTAAAATACTTCCTTGTCTTGATCCAATAAATCAACTTCCAGTGTTGTACTGAATGAAATCATAATTGTATCAAGCCAGTGTCATATCCTCATTCTGAAACGCTCTTGTCTTTTCTTCAATTGCCTGCATATAAATCATGTTCTTTCGTCTTCTGTTCTTGCTTGCATTGGATGTTGCCATGTTGTATATTTTTAAATTGTAAATTCTTCCAATTTAATATTTGGTTAACTGAATTTTAAGTTTTTGTCTGTTTTGTTTTGGATGTTAGTAAAAACAATTATATTTTGTATGCTGGTACATACAACTTAGATCGATTCATTATATCAAATTTGTAAATAGAAAATAATAAAAATAAACCTATTTATCATTTTCCATTTTAAATTTTAAATTAAAATTTAAAATAGAAAAACGAAATGTTTTTAAATTTTCAGTTTTTTTTAATGTAAATTTGAAATAAAGAATTAATCTGTGGTTAGGTAAACAGTCCGTCAAAGAAGATAGCAACATACCTCATCGTAATTTAACGGTCCATGGTAGTAAGGGCTCCATTTGATTGTAATTATCTGTAATTAAAACGGAACATTATTTCAGATATCAACATAGTTTTTATACAAAACTAAATTGAAAGTTTTATATAAAACAAGAATTCCACGGAATTAAATGTCTCGCCTGGTTAGTTTTTGACTTTAACATAAACTTTCACATTTTGACACGCCGCCGCCTACGCCACCGCCGCCGACACCGGAAAAGTAACACCTAAGTCTCGCCTTATGGCGATGCCAGGCTCGACAAAAAAAAAACGAAAATGTTTATGTTTATCTTATCTGAACCTGTCAGAAATGTCGAAAACTTTATAATCATGGTTTTAATTCAAGATAATTATTTAGTAAGTAATGTTGAAGTAACTTATTCGTTCAAACTGTCAGGAGTTGGTAATTGTACATTTATGAATAAATTAGTATTAATCGCACGCCTAGTACATGCTACATAAACTATAATAATCCACTATACATGCAAATACATGTATTTGGAAACCTATTAGATATCAAGAAACCAAAACACCGAGATCTGACCATATGATTATGCACTAATGTTTTCCAACACAAGAGCTCTCTAATATGATTCTTATTATAAAGAATAAAATGATGTTTTAAAGTCTTGAATGTTTTTTGAACATTACAGAGTGTCTGTAAACGAACCAACAGATTATGGTAACTGAAAAGTACTAAATAGAATTAAGAATTTGAAGAATTATGTGATAATTTAGGGCTTTTAGCGATAATGCTGATAAGCCAAAATTTTTATAGGACTGAAAAAAAAACATCAAAAACACAAAAATGCAAGTTTTGGATAAACATACCAAGAAATAGCTAATGGCAGTCGCCATAGCGATGTATGTGTATGTGCAAAAATGCACCAAAATCAAAATTCAAAATTGACGGATTAAAGGAGTTTTGTTGATTGCAAGGGTTATTAAATATATAAAAGAGAACCTACTTCTTTCTTGCTGTTTAGAAGTATGGCAGGTCGCCTATGGGCCATGTTACAAGGCTGGTCGCTAAAAAATATGTTAAATATAGTTTGTATTAAAATAAAAATAATTTCTAAAAGCTAAATAATAATAAATCTTGATAATAGAACATTTTTTCATTGTTAAATTTTCTTTAATGTTGCTCACTGTTACTGTACATAGATCCTAAGGTATCTGTGAAATAACAATTTTGTTTTCAAGGGTTTTCATCAAACTTAATAAGTGATAGATTTGCCTTAGAAGAATATGGCCATCGTTTTTCGAGGTTCATCTGCATTTAGACGAATCAAATTGTGAAAAATTGAATACCTGTCCTTCTTTTTTTCTGAAGTTTGGAGATTGTTTTTATTTTTATAAACTTTAGGGAACTGAAAGACAGTCATAAACTTGAGCTGAATTTAGAGATTGTATCCGTCAATACTGGCAAGATCTCAGATGAATCTTGTTTATACGAGTTCCGAAAACTTTTTTTAAAAAATCTATAACATTAGTACAAAAGTATTTTAAATTATCTTACTTTTCTAGTGCTTCATGAACCCTTACAAATGGACAAGGGACTGTGGTAAGTGTATTAAATTCCTCTGGATGGTCTTTACGAAACTCTTCCGCTATATGTACTAACTCCACAAATGTAGTTTCCCCACCTTTTACACTTTCGTCAAATCTAAATTAAATGTAGGAACAATATAAGTAGTACGTGACTAAAGTACAAAATGATCCCCCTTACTGTTATTCAAAATTAGCAAACACTATAATATTATGCAATATAACGTTTTTTTCATGGTCTCGGGATCCTAGTTCCTATTTTTTTATGGTTCCTGTCTGGTCTGTAGTACGTTATGCAATTATAAGCCATGTACTGAAACTCTTCGAGACTTGAAGAATATTTTATACAGAGCAAATAAATGAATATTTCCAATCCAACAAGAGATGCAAAGCTTTTTGGTTTACATATTTTCTCATCAACATTTTTAATAACGTTAATGATAATGAAAACAAAACTAACGAAGCTTTGAGCAACTGGGCCGATCGAGAAAGTTAAGAATAACAATTTACAATGTAGTAGTGGAGTAATGAAGTTCTAAGATCTTATAATTTATTAATTCTAGATGTCTGTATCTTCATTATAGAAGCATAAAAGCTCACGTGTGTAAAAAATTGGCCAGTTTCCTTTTTTTTTTTTTTTTTGGGGGGGGGGGGGGGTAGTGATTTTGACATGGACTGGTATGTTTGTGTTTTATTTATAGATATATATGTTTAATACTTCAAGCAATGCAGGAACTGTATTCCTGGTGGTCCTTCATAATTAGTTTGGTCAGTGTGGTGTTGTAGACCCAAATCAGAATAAGCCACATCATGCGAGTCAACTCTAGCGTATACGTCAAATATCTGAAAAAGTTAGTAAACTCCCAAATACTGTATTTTTATATCATTTTCACAAAGCCAATTGTAAGTCGGGTCAAAGTTTAAAAAATGTATGCTTTTAACATTTGTCATGTATAAAGTACATTTTTTACACACTCAACACTTTACCTTAAACTTTTACAGAAAGTGTTTATTTAAATGAAGAAATAATGTTTTTGTTAAATGGGTGTCTTCACATTTATCCAACATTTGATATTGTGGTATAGGAAAAGGTAAATTTTATGTTGGATAAATGACATCAAAGGAAAATGGAAACAATAGGTGGGCTTGGGTACTGTGAACAGGGAAATTCATACCTTCACCTTTTAAAAGATTAAATATACCAGGTAAAATGAAAAGAAGTTTTATTTACAAAGATTTTCATTGCACCTGATTTATATAATTCCAATTAAAAATAAAAAATAAAACAATATGATGGTGGAAAATGTAACAAAAAATGAACTGGGCATACAATAAGAATTTGTTATCAGATTTAGGTATGACTGATCTCTGGTTAAACCAGAATCATATATATGAATTTTAATATTTTAAAACAAATATTAGAATATCAGTTCTTTCAAAGGTGTCAAACGATATTAAACAGTTACTCAAAAATGAAAACTTATTTATTGCTAAAAGAATAACATATATGGTACATTTTGTAACATGAAAATTGTCGAAAACGAATACCATTTTTTGTTAGTTGGTCCTGCTTATTCATACCTTAGACGTAGTTTTTCACCCAAAATTTTTTGTCATTGGCCAAATATCCATAAATTCAAACATATTATGACTTGTTCCAGTCACTGTTTAATAAATTATCAAAATTTGTGTATTTTGCATTTAAACATAGAGAAAAACTTTTGGTTTAAAATGTATGTTTTCTACTTTATAACACAACTTCATATTTAGATGTATCCTGTGTGCTATACATTTGTATTCGATTGTGATCAATGATAGCTATAAAGATATTGATTGATATTAAGTATTTAATCTTAAACCAGTAACATTATTTTTAAAACCAATATAAAATATTTTTAAAAATTCAAATGACATTAAGCAATATAATGTTACAGTAACTGCATCACATTTTAAATAATAATATCAATTAGCACTATCACATAAATAAAAAGTACCACTTGCAAAAAAAAAAAAAAAAAAAAAAAAAAACTAAACTTATTTATCAGATTTGAAAATAAATCTCTTTAACAAATTTTAATTAGGTGCTACCGCACAATCCTTCCATTCTACACATTAATCATTAAAAAGTGACATAGTGTTGTAAATTCTTAGCGAATTCTGGGTGTCAAAAATAAAGAGAATAAAAGAAAAGAAAAAATAAATAAAAATAAAAAATAATTTTTTTTTTAATTATAAAAATTGACATATTTATTTCTTATAGTAGTTTTTTTTAATTTTTGGTTAAAACTTTAATATTTTTTATTAAATGTAACATTTTTGAATTTTATTAAGGTAGGAAATAAAAAAATTAATTTCAAAAATTCAAGATATTTACTTTTTATTTATGGTTTACTTTTTATAGTAAAGGAACTTTTATTCTGGTAGGGAAAACTAACTGATCACACCACAGGTAAATAATCTTAAAGCCAATGGTGCTGGATAAGTGTGAATACTGAATTTTCAAATGTTGGATAAACGTGAATGAACCGTTAAATGACTGAAAAGAAGTTGCAATTAAAAGATTGTGAAACCCTAACGATTTCTATTTAGAAATTACAAATATTTACATAGAGGGAATCGTTTTATTTCAAAACCTGGTTACATAATCTAACTTGGAGATTGTGACAATTTTATGTGGTTCTATCGGTGCTAACAGAAAAAATAAAATCAGTGGAAACATACATCACCATAGGGAGTGCGTTGTATTGGTCCAATCTTCTCTATTATCTGAAACGTAAAAATTGAACACAGTCAGTACACTGGTTTGTAATGAAGAGAATAATCAACTGCTGAAACAAAGGAATTCAGCCTAACAGTGATGCCGCTAAATTCCGTCAATAGTGTTACTTCATAACAAAAATACCTGTTAAATTTTGATGTGTTATATGTGTACATTTCGGAAAATCATTCCTCATCGGTGTAAATCATATACAAGCAGATTGTCAGAAGTCTATTTCCTTTATGCAATATAAGCAGAAATGGTATTAAGTTTTTCAGTTATAAACATTAAAAATATAGATGTGAATCGAAATTAAAAATTGAGATCAAAATTTTTTTTACAAAAACGGTTAAGCATGATTGTAAAGGAACTTTTTTCAAAGAATTACGGACATATGATTAATAAATAAACATAAAACTTACATCTCTGAGCGTGAAAGGTTTGGTAGGAACACCTTTAAGCAAACACAGTCCATGTTCATTAATCAGTCTCAGCCACCTATAACAATGCACAGAGAAAGATAATTAAATCAAAATGAAGAAAGCAGCGGCTGTATCTCACAAAATATCTCCTAAGGATGTGATGATGCATGCAAAGTTAATATATCAAATGCATTTGTTCAAAGACTTGGGGTTTGAAAAAAAAATTTGCGAAGTTATATTATTATGTTTCACGACATTTTATAAAATATATCATAAAAACATATGAAAAGTAATTTTATAATTTCCTTCTTTATCAATGATTCAGTATTACATTTTTAAAGGGTACTGTAATTATTACACGTGATTTTTATGTAAACGTTTACATTTAACAAAGATTTGCTCACAACTCTATATTTTACTTTATCCGATATCAACTTATCGAAGATTATTTGCAATAGACTTTATTTGGTAAACTTACTCATAAAAACCTTTTTCGGAGTCCATCACTTCTTTAAAGGATATTTCAGGAACTGTGCTCTAAAAGCAATCGAAATAAAATGTTTCTATTTCCATACAATTACGTTTAGTTTCTCTGCTATTTTACTTTGTAGGGCAACATATTCTCTCTCTCTCCGAGAGCTTTTTTTTTAAATTTTTATTTTATTTTATTTTATTTTATTTTATTTTATTTTTTTAATTTATTTTTTATTTTTTATTTTTTGTTAATTTTTCTGTAGTGATTCTATGACATTTTTATTAAATTTTTGCATCTTTTTAATTGCTTTACGATGGAAACCTTGCAAAAGCCATGATTGCGGGAAACAAAATATGCAATTGGCGCAAAATAAAAATTTTAAAAAATCAAAATAAAAGGCAACAAAAAAGTGTCAAAAATAAACTACACAGTTCAAAATAAAAGGAAAGAAAGTGAAACCAGGTGATCTTTAAAAATACTTACAACAGAAATGATTTACTATCTACGCACTGGAGAAAACATAAAAAACATCATTAAAATTAGTAAACAAAGATTTTGCTTATTATTTCTAGGCGTTCAGTTCTGGAATGGTGAAGGCAACCGCAGTGCCTGGAGAAAAATTTCAACCTTTAGCAAGCAAGCTAACTGACATAGTTGGTAATCGAGCCTAGTCAGTACTCAAGGAATATAATTCCCCAAGTCAATACTTTACATCATTTGTTCACCGATGTCCATCAAAACATTACTGTAAAAATTTGCAAATATGTTTATAATTATACAATAAACAATAGTCAAAAAATATGAACAAAATAAAAGTTTCAAAAAAACCTTGAGATTAAACACTGGTTTTACAGCTTCTCGTTTTTTCTTTAGCGATTCCTTGGAGTAACACATATTCTTCAGCCATTTTGATGGGAAGTTCCCTTCATGACCATCTTCTTGAAAATGTACAACGATTTTCCCATCACCTATGCAGTATGAATAAAAAGAATGTATTATATTTTGATAAATGTACACAGGTGAAGGGCAAAATTATATTCTTTTAAGGGAAAATCGTAATGCACCGATCAAAAATTGTTGAAATATATACTGAAACAGATAACTTATCATTTGTCGTACGTAGAGTTTAATACTTCATATTCCGAGAAGGTTTATGGAAAAACAAATTACCGATTTTTTATATAACTTTTGGAGTTGAACTTCTTAAGATTAACTTTCCTTCGTTATTAAAAATTAATGTTTTTGTTTATTGAAATTTTCAATAACTAGTACATTTCATAAATCTACAACAATAAAAACTGTTAGACTTTGCGGTTATACTGTCGTTCTCGGTTTTGTACGGTGGCACAGAGGTGACATGAAATATATTTTTCATATTACGTGCGCACGTATTACCTTTTACGTGCGCACGTAATACCTATTAAGTGCGCACGTATTACCTTTCACGTGCGCACGTATTACTTATAGGTAATACGTGCGCACGTATTGATTAACCTATTACGTGCGCAAGTATCACTAATAGGTAATACGTGCGCACGTAAAAGGTAATACGTGCGCACGTAATAGGAAAAATATATTTCATGTCACCTCTGTGCCACCATAGTTTTGTAATCAAAATTGGGGTGTTTAAAAAATCAAACCATTTTTCCGAAACCGTTTAGTGATTAAAAAAAGTATATTTGACAAACAAAGTTTAAATGCTACCTGCTATAAAGGTAACTTATAGGAGACAGAGGTGTCTTTTATCTCGTGCTTGTCGTCTGCTATGTTTCTTTACCATCTTTCAGATAAATGTAATGAATTGTGTACCTGTTTCCTCAACCTTGGAAATTGTTGATGTTAGTGGAACCTCATGTACAACTATGGAAGGCATGTTACTGTTGGCATCTAAACAGTTTTTGCAGCGACAGTTAAATCGTAACCATACTGAATGGAAACTGGAAAATTGGGAACAATATATATAACATATCAGTCATTCGTTTTTAATTCAATGGCTCAGAATCATTTTCTGTAATTTTAGGCCCTTGTGCGCATTATAATTCAATACATTTTCAGACTTTAAACACCATTACTGGAAAGATGAGAATATTGCATGAATTTTAGAACGATGGAGATTCTCTTTCAATTTGTCTTGACTTTTTCCTTAAAAGATTCCCAAAATTTGTAAATTAAAGTTAATGAAAATAATAATTAAGAAATAACTGTGACCTGAAGATGAACTAGTAAGACTCATTTATTGAGTTGCCAAATACTAGTACGTCACAGAATCTGTTTTCTGCCATTTACAATTGGTACGTTTTTACTGAACTCTCTTTTTCAATTACGTACAGTGTAGGTATAAAGCATCGAAACAATAGTATAATTTACACGGAAAATAAAGTAAATCACACACACACACACACACACACACACACACACACACACACACACACACTATAATGATTACATGTACCTAGATTTAGTATCGTCAGCCCAATCAAGATTAAGTAGTCTTCCATTATCATTTATTTTCATATCAGAAATAACTGCTGGTGTCTTATTGGCCTGAAACAAGATTTAAATAATACATCTGCCGAGAGAAAACACCTGAGGTTTCAATAAGTTTTATTATTATTATTATTATTATTATTATTATTTTCAATAATATATGGTGATAACTTAACAAAATTTACAATCATAAAACGCTGGCATAATCACTTTCTTCACTATTTTATAAAACCAAAAAGTAAAATGGTTTTGTAAAAACTAAGAAATATTTAATTCTCGCTTTTAAAAGCGTCATGCCATGCACTTATATCTATTGGGTTGCTCTCTCTCTCTCTCTCTCTCTCTCTCTCTCTCCTCATCTCTCTCTCTCTCTCTCTCTCTCTCTTGTTGCTAATAGATTATATATTATTTACACGTTTTATCACTTACTTCCATAGTCTGTTGCTTTGTTGATAACATTCTAGGTGCATCAATAGATAAAGGCGTGAAATTCAATGAACCAAGTATGTGCTCGCTTTTTAAACTGAAATAGTTGGCTGAAATATAAGAGAATTACAGCTGGTTGTATTCATTTAATTTAAGCATAACAAGAGGCCTAATGAAACTAAAAAGCTCACCTGGTAAATAATAACTGGTTGTAATTTTATAATTCATTTAACACAGCTATGATGACTGCAAAACAAAACCGTTTGATTCATTTTTTATAAAATAATATGATTACATAGAGAAAAAAGAGCTAAAAACGTCAATAATCACAATCCACATTCAGAGCTAAAAACGTCAATAATCACAATCCACATTCAGAGCTAAAAACGTCAATAATCACAATCCACATTCAGAGCTAAAAACGTCAATAATCAAAATCCACATTCAGAGCTAAAAACGTCAATAATCACAATCCACATTCAGAGCTAAAAACGTCAATAATCACAATCCACATTCAGAGCTAAAAACGTCAATAATCACAATCCACATTCAGAGCTAAAAACGTCAATAATCACAATCCACATTCATAGCTAAAAACGTCAATAATCACAATCCACATTCAGAGCTAAAAACGTCAATAATCACAATCCACATTCAGAGCTAAAAACGTCAATAATCACAATCCACATTCAGAGCTAAAAACGTCAATAATCACAATCCACATTCAGAGCTAAAAACGTCAATAATCACAATCCACATTCATAGCTAAAAACGTCAATAATCACAATCCACATTCATAGCTAAAAATAATAGCAATGTTTTTCAAGTAAAAAAATTAAGCCATGGCCTTTATCTCAATCCCATTCAGTTGACGGTGATTTCAAGAAAATGTCAAAAACTAAAGGGAAATCGTGCTTGTTCTATATCCGCATTTAAATCTACGTAATTTAAAATCAAAATATATTCCTTTATCTAACAAAGCGCCGGGGTTACTAGGTTTCTTACAAACCCGACTTTTATAACTAAGTATCTATGTATTTTATGTATTTTTATTTGATTTATTTTATTTCTGTATTTTTTAATTAATTTATTTATAAATTTTTTCCCTATAATTTGATATTCGATTTCTGAAAAAATGGACATTAAGAGAGAGAGAGAGAGAGAGAGAGAGAGAGAGAGAGAGAGAGAGAGAGAGATTCCTGACTTAATGGTATATTAAGTTTCGAAACCAAATTGTATTTTATCTGTCGTGTGAATCGGAACATTTAAAGCATTTGTATTGTCACAGCGAGATCGGAAATATCGGTTGATTCTACAAAATGAATTTAACACGTAAAAACTAAAACCTTATAGAATTACATAAAAATTGCAAATAGATGAGTGTTTCTTACAATGAAAAAAAGAGAGTCAAAAGATTGCATTTGTTGTCTATCTTGGCCTCTTTTTCGATTTTTGTTTCCGTATAGAAGATTCCGTTTCAGCTTTACTGCTTTTTCCCTCTTTCCTTTTTTTTTTTTTTTTTTTTTTTTTTTTTTTTTTTTTTTTGATATCATTCTTGCTCATTCTAGCAAAGTGTACAAAATCTGCATTTCGAGCATCGTATACGTAAGCTGCAAGTTTAAGTTGCAAACACATTACTGCAAGTTGAACTTTTCACATCTTCCACAATATGGTCCTCACTGATTATATTGACATAAGCTACTATTTAGGCCCAAACGAGGATAAAAATACTGTTGTTCTGGCTGCATCATTTTGACGCATTTTTGGGGAATATATCGCTTCTAGATTGAAATACCCTTACTGAAACGTATCCAGCTAAATTGATATAGCCAATGGATTCTCCACTATATATCTCTCTTATTATTTATTATTATTTTTATATTTTATTTATTGAGTTTATTTTTTTTTCTTTGTATACTATCAATTTACTTACCAGTTTCAATAATGTTTCAGCTAAATGTGTTGTCTCTAAATATCCGATTCAAACTGTTTTACAGTTGAAAAGCATTTGGTATTTAAAGCTGCATTAAGTTTTCCAAAAAAAAAATTAAACGGTGCTAATCTAATTAATGATGTTCCTAATGAACAATGTTACATTTGGTTCAACGATAAAAGCTCGAATAAATACAGAAATTACAGTATTTACCCAGCGAGATGCAGCTATTAGAACATGGTTACGTCATCAAAACCCGGGTCATTTTAACACAACTTTCAAAACGGTGAAATATGATGAATTAAACACAGAACTTCGTTGAATTTGTCTTTTGTGACTTAGTAAGGGATACATATCACCATTTCAAATACATCTGGGTATTATTGAAGGACAATTAATGCAATCTGTCATGTTTCACCTTCGATTCTAGGGTTTTCCGTACATTGGTGCGCATGCTCCAAGCTCATAATTACCATCGTAAAACACTGACCAACCGGTCAGAGGATTCCGTTTATTTGTAGCTAAAAGAAATGAAATTTTAGAAAATGAATGTCACGGATCGTGGTTAGAAGATATCTATTTTTTAAAAAATATATATATTTTTAGAAAATCAAAAAAAAAAAAAAAAAAAAAAAAAAAAAAAAAAAAAAAATTCAAAAACTTGAAAAACTTAATGCAGCTTTACACATAAAACTGAACAATTATTTATTTGACAGTATGTAAAAAGGTAACGCCCGAAACACCAACATTTAATAGACAGCTGCTATTTGGCCCTGATGAAGGCGCACAAATGCCGAAAGCTTGGCCAGACCACCAGCAGCATGGACTAAAGCAGCTGTCTATTAAATGTTGGTGTTTGTTACCTCACTACATACTTTCTCTCAGCAACATCCTACGGGATCCATTTGATGACAACTGTAACACTACCTAACCAGAGTTGGGCGTTGGGACCTAATATTTTTTACTAGCTTATCAATTATTTTTTCGGTAATAATATTAATCATAAAACCGAAGGCAACAGTTACTCCAAGATACATTTGAAAATTGCTAAAATTTATTCGCGTTTCTTATACTTAGTGTTTACAAGCATACCAAAACCCGTCCGACTCAAGATGTCACGGTCATTTATAGATAACTCATTAACCGCCTCTAATTTATACCAATGAATTGAATAACATTTTAATTTTGTATTCAATAATTCTCTGAGTTAACACATGTCCAAAATTAATGAATGTTATATTCACTAATAAAGTTTTTGAATAGAATCCATTTATCCAAATAGTTTATAAATCTGAAATTATTAAAAGTTTTGATAACTTTTAATAAAAAGTTTGAATTTAATGTTTCAAATATTTGTAATGTTAAACTTATTACTAAAAATAAAAGGTTTTCATTAAAAATGCAAAACTAAAAGTTTTGAATTTTTATGAAATAATACATTCAAAAGTAACACATGACAATAATGATTATTATTATCGATTACTGCATAAAAATATTGAAAAAATATGAACAAAAGAAGCTTTGAGACACACCTTTAAAAAATGCTTTCCTTGAGAGCCTAGTCTAACCTGCACTTCGATGACAACTGAGTAAGTTATCAAGCAGACTTTGGGTATGGCCTTTGGAGATAACATTTACAAGGTCAAGCGGGGCCCAGCCCAAGACCGGAAGGTACATATAAACTGCGCCCATAGATCTGTCGTTAACCATAACAAGCTTATAATTCTCAGTCAGTTGCAGGACTCAGAAGTCTGGCATTTTACCCTTTTATGAGAAGCTGTTCTTTTTAGGACAAGGTTAAAATTCAATTAAAAAAGGTGTACAGGTTAACCATGTGGGTACATGTATGTACCCTCAAATATCTGAGATAGTAAGTTGATAAAGTTAAAGTTTATTTAACCTGAATACGTAGTGTTTTGTATTATCTTGACCATGATTTATCGTTGCAATACTTATCAATCCTCATCTAAAAATGAGAAATTGATACAACAAAAATACTTTTAGTCAGCGATTTTTAAAACGGTTTTAAATATCGCTGATGTAGCTTAGATAAATTGTTCATAAATCTTATAATCCGCCCTAATTTTATGTTTTGCATAGAGTTTAGTTGAGTAAAGGTTTTTTTAACGTCGCAGTCTATAATAATTCACTTATATCGAGACGTCGCCATCCATAGGTGAAAATTGCTATGATGATAGTTTTGCTCACTAGATGATTCATTTATGTTCCACTGTGTGAAAATCATCAAGAGCAAGTTATCATCATCATCTTTATAAAGTAGTTGTGCTTTTTTTCAAATTGTATATTTTTTTCAGAAAAAGAAAGTCTTGCACCAAAATATCTACCTAATATAAAGAAACTTCATCAAAGATAACAGTCAATTGATAATATCCACAAATAAAGAAGAATTCTCTCAAAATTACTATTTTCTATATAAAATTGACATATTTACCCCCCAAAATACTGAACCGTTTAAAAATTATGTATAAATGTTATACTTCTTTACTAATTACAAGAAAACTAGAGTTTAAACAGAAAATCATATAATATAAATAAGCAAGTTTATTTTCTCAAAATGTACATTTTTCATATAAAATATGCATTTTTACTAAGAAATACTGTAACATTGCAAGAATCAAAATACAATGTTGCAGACTTGAAAATATGTGAACAATTTTGAATTAATAGCACCATTCCTTTTTGTTATGAATTCATTATTAACTTCCTATTTTTGAAGCATTTTTATAACACATGCAGTAAACTTAACACAAAAGGTTGACATTGTGTTCTAGATAGGTTTTTGGATTGGAGTGGAGTAATGGTGTTTTACGCCCCAGTCAAGATTCTTTCACTTATTTAGAAGGGGGGTCAGCTCTGGGATTGTTGAGGAAACCAGAGTACCCGGAGAAATCCACCGACCTTCGGCAAGCAAACTTGCAATAATAGGTTTTTGGACAATACACGGTAAACTATGTAAAATATATACATGTGTTTAAAAATAAATTAGAATAAATGAATTTCTTTAAATTAAAATGAACTTGAAAATTCTGAAGGATTTCAACTGTTTGAAAAACTTTAGCGCAAAAACTTAACTTGGCACTCTGGACGGACGGACGAACGAACGGAACCCATTTCTATATTCCTCGCCAACCCCGTAAAAATACTATAGTTGAAATAAAATTAAATTGCAACTATTTCTGCTGTTTGCATAACACGTCACAAATGAAAATCTTCTATTTACCTAGAAAACAACTGAAAACAACTGAAGAAATTAAAGGTTTTGATAAACTATTTGATGGAACGACTGATCCTACGGGCTTCTCGTGTGATGGACCAGAAGATGGAACGATCGCGAGGGCCTGCGGACTTCTCGTGTGATGGACAAGATGGAACCTACAGATGCGTGTGATGGACCAGAAGATGGAACGACGAGCCTGCAGACTTCTCATATAATGCGTGTGATGGACCAGAAGATGGAACGACGAGCCTGCAGACTTCTCATATAATGCGTGTGATGGACCAGAAGATGGAACGACAGAGACTGCAGACTTCTCATATAATGCGTGTGATGGACCAGAAGATGGAACGACGAGCCTGCAGATTTCTAATATAATGCGTGTGATGGACCAGAAGATGGAACGACGAGCCTGCAGTCTTCTCATATAATGCGTGTGATGGACCAGAAGATGGAACGACGAACCTGCAGACTTCTCATATAATGTGTGTAATGGACCAGAAGATGGAACGACGAACATGCAGACTTCTCATATAATGCGTGTGATGGACCAGAAGATGGAACGACGAGCCTGCAGACTTCTCATATAATGCGTGTGATGGACCAGAAGATGGAACGACGAGCCTGCAGACTTCTCATATAATGCGTGTGCTGGACTAGAAGATTGAACGACAGAGACTGCAGACTTCTCATATAATGCGTGTGATGGACCAGAAGATGAAACGACAGAGACTGCAGACTTCTCATATAATGCGTGTGATGGACCAGAAGATGGAACGACGAACCTGCAGACTTCTCATATAATGTGTGTAATGGACCAGAAGATGGAACGACGAACATGCAGACTTCTCACATAATGTGTGTAATGGACCAGAAGATGGAACGACGAACATGCAGACTTCTCATATAATGCGTGTGATGGACCAGAAGATGGAACGACCAGCCTGCAGACTTCTCATATAATGCGTGTGATGGACCAGAAGATGGAACGACGAACATGCAGACTTCTCATATAATGCGTGTGCTGGACTAGAAGATTGAACGACAGAGACTGCAGACTTCTCATATAATGTGTGTGATGGACCAGAAGATGGAACGACAGGGCCTGCAGACTTCTCATATAATGTGTGTGATGAACCAGAAGATGGAACGACGAACATGCAGACTTCTCATATAATGTGTGTAATGGACCAGAAGATGGAACGACAGGGCCTGTAGGCATATAATGCGTGTGCTGGACCAGAAGATTGAACGACAGAGACTGCAGACTTCTCATATAATGTGTGTGATGGACCAGAAGATGGAACGACGAACATGCAGACTTCTCATATAATGTGTGTAATGGACCAGAAGATGGAACGACAGGGCCTGTAGGCATATAATGCTTGTGATGGACCAGAAGATGGAACGACAGAGCCTGCAGACTTCTCATATGATGCATGTGATGGACCAGAAAATGGAACGACAGAGCCTGCAGACTTTCTGTGTGATAGAAAACTGTCCCCGATAGTAAAAAAAGAAAAGGTCAAAGCCCCATGTTTTCTGTATACATTTTTAGTTTTGTCAGTTATTTTACCAAAGCAGATGTTTTAATGTAACAGTTGACAATATTCGTTAGTGTGATGAATTATGCAGTTATTAGCGTCTGTGCACATATATCACTATATTTCATTATTACTATTTATTTCATTTTTATATGTGAATGGATTTATTTTGGTAGAATAAAATGAAATATTATTTAAAGTTTTTAGTCATTAATTTTTTTCATTTCTTTATCATTCTTTTTAAATTTTCATTCATTCATTCGATTCCTTTTTCAATAATTACAATATATAATATATTTTCATACTACATTTATTTATTTATTTATTTATTTATAAAAAGAACACATTCATGAAAAAATCACATTTATGTATAAGAATCACCGTCTCGCTTGTATAGTTTATGCGTAATTTTTGCTGATTTAACGAGATTTTAACTAAAGTTTTGAAATGGTTTTTTAAAAGATATTTTTATAATTTTTATAACTGAATGTTTGTGAGAATGTATACTAACTACTTGTAGGTGTTACATTTTAATAGTATTTAAAACACTATTTAATATTTTGATTTAAAAATACATCGTTTAAACTTTTTCTTTACATACATAACTAATTTCATAGGGAACTTTCTCGGTTTGTCACCTAATTTTCAAACATTAAATTGAAACGATTTTTTTTATCAAATATAAAATAATTTATAACTGAATTTTCCTGAAGACTTGAACTTTATTGCTGTAGGTGTTAAATTTTTCTTCGATGCATTATGAAAATAATATCATAGATTTAATCAACGCATCTTCAAATTTGCCGTTATAATCCATTGTATAGGTGACCGCACAGGAGAAGTATTATAGACGATAACACCGCGTATACGCAATGTATGGAACGCCGTAATCACATTTATTCGCTAAAGTACATTAACGTTCGTTAAAGTACTTTAACGGAATAAAAGTGACTTTGGTGCAGATTAACGAAAATGAATTAACGGGATTTCTACTTAACGATCGTTAAAGTACATTATCAATCGTTAACCGTTAATGCATATTTTGTCAGTTAATTAGGTTCTCCCTTACTCCTCTGTGACATAACTTTTCATTAGCTGTTAGAATAAATTACAAATGGGCTTCGATGCTACTTTCGATTTGCTCTTAAATAGATGATTTAGGGAAAATTTCTAATATTTATTTGATTGCTTTTTAATTATGTATGATGTTTTTAACATATCATGAATGAAAAACAGGTCCTATCGGTATGTTTTTTTTTTTTTTTTGTTTTTTGTTTTTTGTTTTTGTTTGTTTTGTTGTTTTTTTTTTGTTACAGACCTACTTAAACTTATTGTAAGTGTAAACAGAGAACCCTCTTTATAACGACCTGTTTTACAACGACATTTACAGTGAATTTTGGGAACAACTTTGCATTTTACATTTAAAAAAATTTCTTTACAATGACAAAACATCAATTTAATCTTTTAGCTGGTTCAGTCATATGTGACAAAAGTCACACCTGTGAAATGAGTGTTACTAGTAGTTTGACTAAAGTTTTAATTAAAAACATAGTTAAAAATATAGTTAAAAATATTTTACAAAATGTTAATATTATAGATAACAATGAATGGCATTGCCAACTGTTTAATGGCCACAAGTGTTTAAATGGTAACAAACTTAGAACATATAGACAATACAAGAATAACATTTCATTAGAAACATATATTACATGTGTAACCAGATACCGCGATATCACAGACGATTAATTTGCCAGTTTAGAAGTGGTTCTCTCCCAATTGCGGTAGAAACAGGTAGATACACTAAACCGCCTACACCGTTACAAAACAGAATTTGTAAATATTGTAATATTTTAGAAGTTGAAAACGAACAACATGTTTTAATTGACTGTCATTCTTATTAGCTCTTCGGATAAATTGAATTTTATTATGTCTTGTAATGTTGCTGAGGTCCAACAAAAACTTGGTATCTTTTTATTCAATATGATCACCAGACGTAGATGTTTTAATGCCTATTTATGATGTTTTAAGCGGTGACTAGCAGCCTTACTTTTTATACTCATGCCCAACCATTTTATATGACCAAATATTTTAGTGCTATGAACAAATGTATGTTTTATATTTTCCCCATGTATTTTAATTATTGAATACAATATGTAGTGTCTCGTAGGTCAGATGTGGCCGGATATAAAAAAATTATAATGGTTTTTATATACATGTATGTATGTGAACTTTGAATTTTTATATGTGACACTTAAATAAAATAAATTATTATTATTATTATTATTATTATTATTTACTAAAGTTTTAATTACCTGAGGATGATGGGTCAATGAACAATGAGTGACACTTGTGTGTACTACAGATGAAGAGATTAATAGCTAATTAATCAATCTGTTAATGAATTGTATAGCGATGGGATATTCATTTAACAAAATCAAAACTGGTGTTATTTTTATATGCCTATTCATTCATTCATTTATTATAACCAAAAGCATACACTTATAGATATATACAATACAATATACATTTACATTTATTGCGGCAAATCATTATTATACAAAAAGAAAAAAAAATAGGAAAAGTAAGAAATAAACTCAAAATTATTTAAAGTCTGTAAGCTGTTGGAATGAGACAGACTAGGTGGCGGATGGACAAAATTATGTTGGAGATTGTCTTAATAGAGTTGCATTAACGACGAAAAGTCCTAGGCTACGAAGTTCTTTTAAATTTTGAACACTGAGAAGTTGTATAAGTTTAAATGCGGATGGCTTTTTCCAATAATATTTTTTTATGTATTTAAGTCTTAAGTCCGAATTAAACTTGAGGGCATTTTAAAGTGATATTCGTCTTCTATTTCGTTACACATACATTTGTCACAGAGTCTTTCATGTTTCGGAGTATTGTTGTATCGTCAAATTTCTATTTGTAGTTGGTGAACTGAACATCTGTATTTAGAAATTATAATCCTCAATTTTAGATTTTTAAGAGATAATATTGTAAACAAAAGTTATCCGTTAAGTATCTGTATAAATAGCATTTTGAAGAAGTAGAGAAAAAAGATGACATTTGTTGGAGAAAAGTGTCCTTTAAACGTGTTGAAACTTCCAATAAAAACGTAATTACATTATTTATATACTTACTCTCCCACATTTATGACAGTCCAATGTTTGATAAAAAAAATACGAACATATGTGGCCCAACTATTACGACTGTTACAGTTTTCATACATATCTGTATATAATCCTTTTAGCACTGAATTATCTGTATGTTACTTTGTTCAATCCTTTGTTTAATAGCAGCAGTAAATTTACCGTTATAATTAAATAAAACTCCCAGGTAATTAAATTTTTCGACTACTTCGATCGGATCGTTATTATACTGCCATTTTTCAAAGTCATTGATATATAGCGAAAATAAGAACGGCAATAAAGCTTCGCCTTGCAGTAATCCCACTGTTACGTCGAAAGATTGAGACTTAGTACCGTTACTTCTTACACAAGCTTTGAATTTAGAATACAGGCTTTTAATAATGATAAGTAATTTCCCGTTTACACCTGACCTACTTAATTTTGTCCAAAGTTTACACCTGTCTACACTATCAAAAGCGCGTGTATAGTCCACAAAACAACAGTAAAATCGTTTTTTATTTGAATAATTTTTCTGCAAGAGTTACAGCTATGTACTTTACAATTTCTTAAAATGTTATAAATTCGGTCTAGAATACTATAGATTGAAGATTTATGAAATCTTGATTTTTTGTATCCAATATGAGATGAATACTGTTATGTAACAAGGCCTTTGATTGGTTGTTTTCTTTTTCATTATCGGTCTTGTGATATTCTTGTGTAGCAGCCTCGGCAAATAGAGCCCTTGGACTTCTCATTGCAAAATTTAAATCTACAGGTGGATTGCCATTTAAGACTTTTACTAAGTTATATGAGAACACTGTTGTTCCAATAATAACTTATAGCTCTGCCGTTTGGGGCTATAAACAGTTTCCTTGTATTGACGCAGTACAAAATAAAGCTAGCAGATTTTTTCTTGGTTTAAGGCGCTATGCCTCTAATACCGCAGTCCAAGGTGATATGGGATGGACTCCAATAAGTGTAAAATCATGGGACTCTGTTATACGACCGTATCGGCGATTCTGTGATATGGACGATTATAGACTTAATAAACGTGTGTTTTTGTGGGCAGATAACTTGAAACATAACGTGAAAAATTGGAATAGTTTTGTTAATAATAAGTTTATCTCTCTAGGCGTTACAAATTACTGTGAGATGGACGTTAAACATTTAATTAAATTAGTTTCCAACGGTAACATGGAGTTATATATAGCAGACTGGTTAGATGATTTAAATCGAAATTGTGCTAAACGTGGCCCCGGGGGTAATAAATTAAGGACTTATAGAACTTTTAAAAATCTTTTTATACTGAATTTTATGTTAGTGGTTTTTTTATCTCATGCACAGAGGAGTGCCCTGGCACAATTTAGGTGAGGAATTGCACCACTTCGTATTGAGACAGGAGGGTATGAAGGTATCCCATTAGAAAACCGTACTTGTTTTAACTGTGTACATTGTGTGGAATCGGAATCCCATGTTATTTTACATTGTGTTTTATATGACGATTTAAGAGATGTTTTATTTGAGAAAGCGAGATGTGTTGGTTTTAATTATGGTTTTAATTTTGACCTTTTAAGCGATTCCGACAAATTATGTATGATTTTAGCCCACAGTGATATGTATTTAAGTGCTGCCAAGTTCTGCAGAAGTGTTTTATTACGCCGCAATCATTTTTAGCTCAACTGGCTAAAGCCAGCTTATGGCATGATGCGCGCGTGCGTGCGTGCGTGCGTGCGTGCGTCCGTTAACAGCAAAAACTCAGAAACTACTGGGCCAATTTTAGCAAAACTTTGCAGGAATGATCCTTAGAAGGAGTAGATGAAAATTTGTACAATTGGTTTCCATGGCAACCAAAAGTAGGTAGCAGCGACCTAGAATGTAAAAAACCTAAAATAAGCTTCTTCTCTGAAACCATAGGTTATATTCAAAATCTGATGTGATATTTAGCTTCTAGACACCCTTAAACATGTAGGTTGTACATTTCGTGAAATTCTGTCAAAAACTAGGTTACGCGTTTTTAGCGTTTTTCTGTCGTACTTCGTAAAAAGTGAAAATAAAGCTTATAATGAAAAATCAACTTTGAAAATCTTCTCTGAAACCATGAAGCCTTAAGCTTTCATATTTGGCAGTTATTATCAGCTTGAGCCCCTTTACCAAGTTTGTACAAATGGTGGCCCCCGGTCCATTTTTGGCCCCACCCCAGGGGTCCATATATCAGCACATGCATATATGGCTCATAATGGAAAATCAACTTTGAAAATCTTCTTCTCTGAAACCATGAAGCCTTAAGCTTTCATATTTGTCAGTTAATATCAGCTTGAGCCCCTTTACCAAGTGTGTACAAATGGTGGCCCCCGGTCTATTTTTGGCCCCACCCCAGGGGTCCATATATCTGCATATGCATATATGGCTTATAATGGAAAATCAACTTTGAAAAACTTCTTCTCTGAAACCATGAAGCCTTAAGCTTTCATATTTGGCAGTTAATATCAGCTTGAGCCCCTTTACCAAGTTTGTACAAATGGTGGCCCCCGGTCCATTTTTGGCCCCACCCCAGGGGTCCATATATCTGCATATGCATATATGGCTTATAATGGAAAATCAACTTTGAAAAACTTCTTCTCTGAAACCATGAAGCCTTAAGCTTTCATATTTGGCAGTTAATATCAGCTTGAGCCCCTTTACCAAGTTTGTACAAATGGTGGCCCCCGGTCCATTTTTGGCCCCACCGCAGGGGTCCGTATATCAGCATATGCATATATGGCTTAAAATGGAAAATCGACTTTGAAAATCTTCTTCTCTGAAACCATGAAGCCTTAAGCTTTCATATTTGGCAGTTAATATCAGCTTGAGCCCCTTTACCAAGTTTGTACAAATGGTGGCCCCCGGTCTATTTTTGGCCCCACCCCAGGGGTCCATATATCTGCATATGCATATATGGCTTATAATGGAAAATCAACTTTGAAAATCTTCTTCTCTGAAACCATGAAGCCTTAAGCTTTCATATTTGGCAGTTAATATCAGCTTGAGCCCCTTTACCAAGTTTGTACAAATGGTGGCCCCCGGTCTATTTTTGGCCCCACCCCAGGGGTTCATATATCTGCATATGCATATATGGCTTATAATGGAAAATCAACTTTGAAAATCTTCTTCTCTAAAACCATGAAGCCTTAAGCTTTCATATTTGGCAGTTAATATCAGCTTGAGCCCCTTTACCAAGTTTGTACAAATGGTGGCCCCCGGTCCATTTTTGGCCCCACCCCAGGGGTCCATATATCTGCATATGCATATATGGCTTATAATGAGATATCAACTTTGAAAATCTTCTTCTCTGAAACCATGAAGCCTTAAGCTTTCATATTTGGCAGTTAATATCAGCTTGAGGCCCTTTACCAAGTTTTTACAAATGGTGGCCCCCGGTCCATTTTTGGCCCCACCCCAGGGGTCCATATATCTGCATATATATATATTGGAAATCAAATTAAAAAATTTTCTTCTCTGAAACTGTAAGGCATAATGCTTTTATATTTGGCATTTAACATCAGCTCAAGTCCCTTTACCAAGTTTGTACAAATGGTGGCCCCTGGGCCATTTTTGGTCCCACCCTAAGGGCCAATATATCTACATATGCATATATGGGAAATCAAATTTAAAAATCTTCTTCTCTGAAACTGTAAGGCTTTAAGCTTTCATAATCAGCTCAAGTCCCTTTACCAGGTTTGTACAAATAAAGGCCCCTGGGCCATTTTTGGTCCCACCAAGGGGCACATATATCTACATATACTTATATGGGAAGTCAAATTTAAAAATATTCTTCTCTGAAACTGTAAGGCCTACAGCTTTTATATTTAGCATTTAACGTCAGCTCAAGTCCCTGTACTGAGTTTATATAAATGAAGGCACAAGAACCATTTTTGTCAGTTGAGCTCCACAGGCCCTTTTGGGCCTCTTGTTTATATTCATAAGCAGTTTTTTACTATGTACATTTTAATCAGGGTTTTTATAATTTTAAAGTCTCTTATAACTCTTTTAAGAGTGGCATATTTATATATTTTATGTGTGCTAATAATGTTTTATATGTTGTATATATTATGATGAGACTATAATAAAATTTATTATTATTAATTATTATTATTATTATTCATTATCGCGTTAAGCGTTAATAGGAAATTCCGTTAATGATTTCGTTAATGTGCGCCAAAGTCACTTTTATTCGTTAAAGTACTTTAACGACCGATAATGTACTTTAACGATCGTTAAGTAGAAATTCCGTTAATTCATTTTCGTTAATGTGCGCCAAAGTCACTTTTATTCCGTTAAAGTACTTTAACGACCGTTAATGCACTTTAACGAATAAATGTGATTACGGCGTTCCATAGCCATTACCCATAGGGATTCATTTCTGAGTATGCAGAAGATAGAAAACAAGAAAATGTTCCATGGACGAAAATCACAACTTTTTTAAAGGACAGAACATAACTTGCCATAACCGACCTCGTAATAGAAAGCCGCCGACTTTATGGACGTTTTCGTTATTTTTTCAACAAATGGTTTTGGCTGCGACTTAAGTTGCTTTGCCCTCAAATGTAGCGGATCTCTTCGGGCGGATAACTATTTTACACCAAACGGGATGTTGTCATCGTAAAAAAGATTTTATACTAGTTTTATCTTTTCATTGGGGCTATCCAAGTATACTATAGACGAGGTATGCTCAGCCTGTACCTCAGACCCATAACCAAATCTGATACTGGTAACCAAATTAAACTATCTCCAGCTTTTTTGGAGATGTTCATCATGCATGTCTGTGGGGGTAATCAGTACTTTTTGTTGGTTTTATTGGTAGGTCAGGTGTATAAGGCTTTCATCTCGTTTGTATCTGTGCAGTGATCATTAAAAAGCACATAGTGCATAGTGCAAAAAACGATGACAGAATGGTATTTCCATATAAACATCATTCAGGAGTTGCAATTTTATATCATTCCCCTACTTATGCAAGGTCGGAGTGTCATAAAACTTAAAAACACTGACCCAAATAAAATTTATTGATATTTATTTTCTAAAATCTATTTACACAAGAAAAATACTGTACAAAATTAATAATGTGAAACTGAAAAAAATAAATGTTGTTAGGATTAATTTTTCTCTGTATAAGTTAATATAGTTAGTTCATTATAAATGTTAGATTTAACATATAAATATACCAGTAAATCAACAATTGTATAATCATGGTATAATGACATTGTTTAACAACATGTATGTATATAAATTGTATATGATTTTAGGTAAATTAAGGTATTTTTTCAACAATTGTATATATTATAATGACATATTGCATACAATGTAAAGAATTTGTATAATTGTATAATAATAAATGAAATGTAAAACATGTTATGAAATGACGACATTGTATAAATGAAAAATGATTTCAAAAAATGTATATAACAAATTACAAAAAGGGAAAAACACAGACCAACACCACAAACATAAAATAAATAAACACAAAGTAAATAACTGGAACAAAAAAACACAGAACACACAGGAGCAAAAAAGCTCAAATAAATGCTATATATATATGTATAAATGGCAAAGCAAATGTAAATGATACCGATATAATGAAAATAATGTATACATCGAAAAAGCATAAAATCAACATATGTATAATATACAAACATGTGTAAAATATCACAATATATCATGGCACACTATTCAAACAGCACTGTAGCAACCTCATCTCTATGTAAATAAAATTCTATAAATCTATGCCATAAAGAGTCATTTTTCTCTTTATTCCCAAGTATTATGATAATAATAAAAACTAATAACTTTGTAAACACAATTTTTTTGAATTCACTTCATAAACAAGTCTATTTTCTTTTCCATTTTTAAATCCTGATATGATATTGGTTATTTTTTTAAAATCACTTTCTATTAAAAAAAACTGTTTTCCCCTCATTTTTTTTTTTTATTAAATACTGTTTCTGGTTTGTAACAAATTTTAAACAGGATTTTTTTCTAAGGTTTCTTCTTGCCATATATATAGACAGAATCCTTAGAATAAGCTTGTAGTCCACAAAATCCAAAATATGTTACATTATGAGTGTTTCTTCTCCTGCAGCTGCTTTCAGAAGAGAAATATCCGAAACAGATGGGTGAAAACTGATGCCACCATAACTACTGGCACTGCCATATTTTGTTTTGGCACCCTGTAAAATAAATTTTATTCTGTTAATATAAAACAAAAAATCTCTATAGGCACTAAGGTGCACAAGCCAAGTTGCAAGTTCATATTAGAATTCAATAGAATATGAATTAATGTTCAAATATTTTTTCTAAGTCTGAGGCCCATAATTTTGTCAAAAACCAGTGAGCAAGAACGAAGCTCAAACTTGACCTGTAACTCATTAATTTATGGTAGACTTGCATACCAACTTTGAGTTCAATATCTGCAGGCTTTTTTTTATATAAAAAAAAGTTCAGCCAACTAACTTGGTCTGTGACTCATGATGGTAGACTCACATACCAAATTCGAGTTCAAAATATGCAATTAGGAAAAAGTCTAGAAATCAAATTGTGTATCCTGCATCACCAAATTATTAGCAGAGTTCAACTTTGTTGCAATTCAACTTGGAAAAAATACAAATTATCCTAAAAAATGTAAAAGCCAAATTTATATTGCTGTGATTAATGGTTCTTATTTACAATATATAGGTGCAGAAGAAAGTCATTTTAAAATTTACATCCTGAATTTTGGCTCTTTAAACATTCATTGAAATAGTTTGTTGTTACAGATCTACTGCTGTAAGTATTGATGTTAAAATTTTATAAATACAAGCAATAATTAGAAATGCTAGCATATTGTAAAACTACATAATGTTACATTGAAACCAACACCTATATGTATCTGCTCTTGGGTACTTTTTTTTCTCAAAAGGCTTTGGTGACCAAGTGATCTAAGCACCATGTAATAGATCAAATCTTGTTACCCAACATCAAATCCCACTTGACATCCTAGAGAGAAAAAGCTTGTTAGTTTTCTGCATCCCCCCCATAAAAAAGTTTCCCAAACCATTTCTGAACCACTTGATAGAAGTGACTGTAAAACAACATTTAATGTACTTATAGTCCATGATATATGAACTTTTTAAATAGGCAAGACAAAAAAATGTTATCTTGTTTGCATAAATCATGATTACAGCATTTACAATATATGTTTCATCTATTCCTACCTGATATTTTGAGGTTGGAACCTTCATCAAGTGTTTGGCTATTAACTGACTGCATTTTACCAATTCCTTTTCAGAATATCTTGTATAATAGGCTAGCCCTGCTGTCCAACATTCATCAAATTGTAGAAGTTTTCTACCAAGATATACAGAGCTTGCAGCTATAACAGATGGTACATAGTGGACAAAGGCATGGCTGGTCAGTGTCAGGTCTAAAAGGTACATGCACAAATTCTCCATCTGAAATTTATGTAACAAAATTGAAATGTTATAGTCATCTCAATGCGTGACAGGACATTTGAAACAGATTGTTGGTTTTTATAAACGTGCTTGTCTGTAATCAAAAGTAGCATTGTAATTGCAAATTTAAATTAAAAGCATTTTTCCTAAGAAAGAGATCTTAAAATATAACACCATTTTCACAGTTTTTCACACTAGGTCGAATCAAATTTTCTTAAAAGTCTGGAATTATTTTGTTTTCATTTACCCACAAAAGTTAAGATATTTAAAATTTTCAGTTAATTCATAATTTTAGCTTGAATTTTAAATATTTAATGACATAAAAGAATGCAAATAATGTTTGTCAATTTAAAAAAATACATATTTATGCCTAGGATTTTTTTTCACCTCTTTGTGGTCATGCATATCTTCCTCTATTTGTAAAAATCTATCCAAAAACCCTGATGGATCAAGAATATTCAGATCAAATTGGATTTCTTTCAGGATTATACATTCCATCAAGATGACCTGTTTTGGCTCATAAGTATGGTCTGTCAGGTGACACAAAGTGGCAATCTACAAAGAATAAATTTACGACATTTAGATTTCATTTAAATTGATGTGGTTACTTCTGGGATTAAAGAGGAAATCAAAGTACCCAAAGAAAATCATAAATCTTAAGCTAATTGAGAAATATTTTAAAGAAGACATTGTCATTAATATCCCCTGCTCTACTCACTTTCTATTTTCCATCAATAGTTTCAGTGATTACAACTGCTATTCAATATCATGATGTTAAACTTATAGAGTCTTTTGTTATTTTAACAGTGACTGGAAAACTACAGTGCTTGAGATTGTTTTGAAAAACCAGGGGCACAAGGGGCCCATTCTATGCAGAAATGAGGGGCCCTATTTGAAAGTTAGGGGCCAATAATTTTTTCATTCCCAAAGAATACAGAATTTAATTTTGATGACAAGTTAATTGTTATACCTGTAGTCTATAAATAGACTTGAAATTACAGCATTCGCATGCATGGGTAAATATCCCAGTAATTATCCGACTGTGATCAATCACGTCTTTCAAGTTTCAGTTAGGTCCACATTTCAATTTATTTTGATTAAACGAAGAATTAAAAACATAAACTATATTTTCTGTTAATACAGAAAACAATTTGACTAATAGTAATAATAAAAATAATCATAAAGCATTGTCACAAACATTGCCTATCATCAATGTAACGTTACATTACATTCCCTATCAGCTGGCTTGAAGATGTCTGAAGCTGAGCGACCATGTGACAGCTCTAACAAATGTTTACAATAAATAAACAATGGCTTAAGTGGGTGTTTGAATTCTTTTTACTGTCTTGACTTAAATCTTCTTTAATATTTACCGCTTTCTTCATCAACTCAGGTCTTTTGGGCAAAAACGAGAGCATGCTACTCCGCTTCCTTTTTGACATTTTCGTTTTTGTTTTACGACTATCGTAAATCAGAGGTATTCTGAATTACGGAAATTTTTACAGACTTTTTCTGTTTATTTTTAGGATGATTGGAAGAACGTGTGTTTTAGATCTAAAATCGTTCATATTTTAGTACAATTTTCATGCATCATTTTTTAAAATTATGCGGGATTAATGCGGGCACACCGAAATGCGCACTGAAACTATGTTTCAAAATGACATTTCATATTTTATCAAAATATCAACAATATCCATGAGTAGTAACCATTTTTCATCAGTAACATATAAATAGAATTTGATTGTTTTTCTTATGTTTTTTTTTTTTTTTTTTTTTTTTTTTTTTTTTTAAACAATTTTTGTTGTTGATATTGTTGTTGTTGTATTCATAGAAAACAAAAGTGATTATAAGCTATTAAGGTATAAATGCATATGTTAAAATATATAATATCATTCTGAAAAACAGGAAATAATCAAAAAAGAACATTTGTTCATCATCATCATCATGTTGTTGTTTGAAAATCCTACATCAAAATACCAACCCAAATAAAAAATTCCATCAAAGATAACAATAAATTAATAATAGCCACAAAAAAGAATTTTCTTAAAATCAGTGTTTTCTTTTTAAAATTGACATATTTACCCAAAAAATATTGAACCACTTAAAGCTGCATTAAGTTTTTCAATTTTCTGAATTTTTTTTATTTTCTAAAAATATATTTTTTTAAAAATAGATATCTTCTAACCACGATCCGTGACATTCATTTTCTAAAATTTCATTTCTTTTAGCTGTAAATAAACAGAATCCTCTGACCGGTTGGTCAGTGTTTTACGATGGTAATTATGAGCTTGGAGCATGTGCACGGATGTACGGAAAAACCCTAGAATCGAAGGTGAAACATGACGGATTGCATTAATTGTCCTTCACTTATATTTAGATGTATTTGAAATGGTGTTATGTATCCCTTACTAAGTCACAAATGTCAAATTCAACTGAAGTTCTGTGTTTAATTTATCGTATTTCACCGTTTTGAAAGTTGTGTTTAAATAACCTGGGTTTTGACTGACATAACCATGTTCTAATATTAGATCCCAAATGCTGCATCTGCTATGGGTAAATTCTGTAATTTCTGTATTTATTCGAGCTTTTATCGTTGAACCAAATGTAACATTGTTCATTAGGAACATCATTAATTAGATTAGCATCTGATTTAATTTTTTCCTTGGAAAACTTAATGCAGCTTTAAAAACCATGTATATATGTTAAACTTCTACAGAAAATCCTATAAAGTAATAAGAGTTTTTCTCAAAATGTACATTTTTCATATAAAATATGCATTTTTACTAAGAAATACTAAAATTGCAAGTATTAAAATGTTGAAGAGAAATATGTGAACACTTTTGAAGTAAAAGCACTATTTCTTTTTGGTATGTATTTATTATTATTAACTTGCTATTCTTAAATCATAATATAAAACATGTAGCAAACTTTAACGCAAAAGGTTAACATTGTGTTCTAGATGGGTTTTCTGGGCAATAAATTATGTAAAAACATATACACAGTTTAAAAATATATAGGATAATAATTTCTTTAAATCAAAATGAAAAATTCTGAAGAATTTTAACTGTTTGAAAACATTTAACAGAAAACTTAACATTGTACTTGTGACGGACGAACGAACGGACGGACGGACAGAACCCCTTTGTATATCCCCTGCCAACTTCGTTGGAGTGGGGGATAACAGAATGAGGAGAAATTATCAAGTAAATAACCAATTTAAAATGAAAACTAGTCAAATCTGTCTTTATTTTTACCTCTGGAGGGAATCTGTCAGCATATTTAGCAGCAATGAAGAGACAGGAAATGCCCAATAGCTGCAGTGTTGCTAATGACAACTTTCTAGCATTCAGGTAACGATCAATTAAGGCAACAGTCAAATGAAGTGTTTGTTGCTGACAATTCTTGATGAACCTATAAAGACAAAAAATAAACAGCATTTATTTGCATAACACTAATTATCATCTTGGCAAAAAAGAATGCTTATGTTCCATACCTCAGATAATACTTTTGTCTTAAACACTCGTATATTTTTATAACAAACTATATATAAAGTCTTTTATATTATGAGATAACACTGTAGTAGAACATTTATAAATTGATGCCTCAGCATTATGTATGGCAAGTGTTGGTTCATCTTGATTAAAGCCTATACCAAAACCTAACAAAAACAATATGGCCTGTATTTATCAACAGGTACTTGTCTTGAATGAAGCACAGCCAAGTCAAACACAATTTGAATTTAGAATTCTAAGAAGAATTTAGGTGTCAATAGCAATGATAGAATTACAAGTAGTTATGGTATTAAACAGCGATAAATTAAACTCGGTATTAATACCTGGACTTGTATAAGCCAATCAGTCAGGATGGCTCTCATATGAGGTGTGATTTCTGGGTTACTGGACAAGTAGTTTTCTGGAAATGTTACTCTTCTTTCCACAGTCTGAAAATTTCAAATGAGAAAATTTTTTTTAGTTGATTTCTAAAGTCAATTTTATCGTCTTGTCTTGAAAAGTGGTTACAGTTTAACTTGCTAAATTATTGTCACTTATGTGTATAACATGGTCAATATTGTGCAAATATATATGTTTATTTGAAGAAAAAAAAAAAAACCTTCAGATGAGACCTTGCTTTGATTCATGGATCTCTATCTGTTGAAAATCATAACCATCAATCAAAGAGAACTGACGTAACTAGGAATAGCAAGAGTGGAGTGGAAGAATGGTGTGCAACACCCCTGTCAAGTTTCTTCAACTTGTATCAGTTCTGGGATGTGGAGAAGAGTATCTAGAGATCTTCCAGTGTGGTATGAACCTAAGTGGTGAGGTGATGTCTGCTTAAAATGAATCTGCCAATGAGGCCCCAAATAAGATTTGGATACAAATACTTAACAGGATAATGCATAATTAATTGTCAAACATAGAACTTGGATCAGGTGAGCTAACCATCACTTACTTGTAAATACTGGTATATATCATCAGCATATTCAGGACAACTGTAATATTCTGCTAGTCTGGGGTTCATATGAACAACATCTGGTGCCTTTATCAAAACATCTCTTATCTTTGTGCTGATATCAAAATCAATGTCCATTGGCAAAAGATCTATTAATCCAAAATTGTTGACAAATTAATGCTGTGTTCATTTTGTAAAGATGTGGCCAAGAGGTTAAATGTGCACACCACTCATGATTTAAGGGTTATGGGTTCAAACCTAAACTAGATTGTATAGAATGCCCTTGAACAGGCAATTGAATTTCATATTGTCTAATTTTATCAAACTGCTAAATGAATAGGTACTTGTAGTTATGTTGGGAGTTTACTTGTAACGGACTTCAAGAGACATGAGGGAGAATATTATACTCTCTCATTTCACATCAATAAACCAGAACAAGGATCAGCTCTATGAGCCTATAGGCTAAGGAAAAACGTAACATTATATTCATCATTGTTTTTTTTTTTTTTAAATTCATATTTTAAAAGTGTTTTCCTTAAACATCAATTAACCATGAAACAATTCTGGGGACTAATATTAGTAGATTTTCACATCTGATAGAACACCTAACAATAACTATACCTAGAATATATGGAAACTATATTATCTCTGGGGTGACTAATGCAGCCTAATAACACTATGTGATATTGCAATACTACTTGATTTTAAAGCATTTTATTTGAATATATATAGATTTTTAAAATTATCATTGTTTTTATTCAACTCAAATTTGTAACAAATTCACATGGGGTGGCATTAAAATCCATCACTTCTCTAAGAGTTTCTATTATTTGATCCTGGAAGATGAAACAGCACTGGAATTTGATCAACATTTTGAAAACTTTACATGTAAAAATTTTACTTTTTAATTTTAATCTTTCACTTAATTATCATTTATAAAAACAAAATTAAGGATCTCAAAATGACTGAAAATATTATAGTCTTCGATAATTTTTCAATTAAGTCATGAATTTTTCATGAGTTCCCTACCATCACCATGTTGTTAAACATATGCAGTAAATTCATATAAACCTTGATCATAGGTAAGTTTGGGGTTGGCTGATGGTAACAGAAAATTTTAAATATGTTCTTATAAACACTTAACACACATACAAGTGTGACTATTGAAACTATCATTTATTTAGTTCTTGTTTACTTTTGTGTTAGTCATAGTAATCAATTTTTGATTTCTGCATCAATCCATAATATCTTGACAATGGCTATCAAAATAAGTTGATAGTCTGATGCAATGTCATGACTACATTTTCTAGAATATTTGGAATTTTTTTATTGCATGTTATGTGCATTACTATAAAAATAGTGCAAGTATGTAACACATTTTCTGAGACAATATGTATTTACAAGTATATTTAACAGAATTTGCATATGTAACATCTTAAAACACTTCAATATCTAGTGAAGATTGGAAAGTCCCTAACAGTTTTCTAATCTAAAAATATTTACCAAACTTTTTAACTGTAATATCTTAAACATTTCCTAAAATATCTGATTTCAGAACATATCTGACAAAATAGGTTACTTCATAATATTTTTGATTTAACAAAAACGTTAATCAAATATGTATCTTACCATCATCCATAATAGCAGAGGGCTGAGGCCTCATAACATGGAACTTGTGATGTTTCTTTGAACCAGAGACCTTCCGGGCCTTTTTACCTGTATTTGAAAAACAAGGTTAATATTATCAATATCGATGTTCACCATATAAACATTCATTACTTTCCAATTATAAGTACCCTGGTTTGGTTCTTGGTGACCTACTGCTCTTGTTTGTGCATTTATAGTAGGGTTCTTCAAATTCTTTTCAAAATGAAGATACAAGAAGTTTGAATCAAAGAATAAGGCAATATATCCAAGACAAAGACTGGTACTAAAAACAAACTGAGATATATCCAAGACAAAGACTGGTACTAAAAACAAACTGAGATATATCCAAGTCAAAGACTGGTACTAAAAATAAACTGACAGTAAGCTGTGATAGTAATTTTAATGAGATACCCATCCAGTAATACCACTGTTTTCCAAAGTCCACTGGTCTCAGAAGCCATAAATATGTTGTGATCTTGCAGAATGAAAGGATAACAGCAAGTTGGATAAGCAGAGTATTGACTGTACTCAACTTGAAATGCAGATGCTAATTCTTTTATTCAGTCATTTAAGGGATGGTGAAGGAAACTGGAGTGCCTGGGTAAAACCACCAACCTTTGGCAAGCTTAACTGAATTTCTCACACTAGGATCTTCCAAAGTGTGATTCAACCCAAGGCAATGAGAAACACTGATGTGTAAATACATGCTTTAGACCAGTTAAGCACATAGCCCTCGTGTTTACAAAGAAAATGTATATTTACCAGGTGAAAATAGAACATGATCTTTAATTCGTCCAATATGAAATGTGTGCATTACACCATCTGGTATCTTGGATTTTTCACTTTTCTTTGATTTGCTTCCTGTCAGCATAAAACTGCGTTCTCCAGCACTAATGTTGTTCTGAATATCTTTAAGAACATGTCGTTCTCCCTATAATATTGAAACATAAAAAATAGAATTTTAAAAAAAAGTAAGATCATTTGTAAAGTTTAATTTTCAGCTGGACTGTCAGCAATACTTGCAAGACAAAATCATTTATTATATTTTAATGACCGAGCAAAGAACTTGGTCTTAAATAATTGATTTGAATCTTTTGAATAAAGTTAGTCTGGTAATGTTTTAATTATATCTTGATATGACCAGCTATAGGTGTCACTTCATTACTTTCACAAGCCAAGTGATTCAATCATTTGAATAGTGAATTTAGATTTGAACTTGCAATATTAGGTTTGTTTTGATTTACAAACTTGAAGTTTAGTGTTATATTTGGAACAACTGTAGAAAATCATATCAGATAATAATTACTATATTTTAACACTAAACCTTTTGATTATGCTGGATATATAAATATTTTGCCATATATCTTAGTACCAATAATTATGTCGATGAAAGCACTCAAATGGAACTTCCAAGAGAATTTTTTTTATAAGAGTGGAGTGTAAGAGTAATGGTGCTTCAGGTCAAATAACTATTTTGAGATGGTGAGAAAATATCAACTACTTGGGGAAAACAGACAAATTAAAGCAAGAAGATGGACAAAGTCTACCATATAAGATCTGCTGGAGTAGGAGATGAAAAGCACTACTGGTACATTGTTATCCCCAAGTCTTTACATTTGACCAATTGGTCACCAAGGCTCCTGAATTATCAGATGATTTCCCCCTACTTATGATTTAAATTTAAATGGTTTAGCATATGAATGAAATTTTACTGGCCTTACCAGCAGGGCTCCACAAATGCCGGTAAGGTCAATTGGCGGTAGGCAAAGGGTACATCACATCAACCCTCCTCCCCCCCCCCCCCCCCCCCAAAAAAAAAAAAAAAAAAAACAAAAAACAAAAAAAAAAAAAACGGTCAGCAAAGGGTAACCCCCACCCTCCCCCAAACCCGGAACAATTTTCTGTTTTTGTTTGTAATAAACACACATCAGATAGGTAAAGAATTAAACATTGAAATTTTTATTTGAAAATATGGTGTTAACATTCTGCTTTTTATCTTTCAATTACTGTCCAGTCGTTGGCAATGCAACAAAACGTCAATAAAAAGTTAAACTGAATTCTGTTTGGTACATCGGGATATCTGTCGTTTTAATTATAAATTATAAGTTGATGTGTGACAATGTCGCATATTATATAGATAAATGTTCATAAATACCACTTATCAATATCTTTTAAAAATCCCATCACTGATCGACATCAAACAAATTAAAAAACCACGTGTAATGCCGTGATCTTGTTGTTGGTAACCTGAAAAACGGTTGTTATCAATCTAGTCAGCTCTTGTATATAGAATTCAGGGGAGGTTATTAACTATCTATAAAACAGTGGATCGATCAGGCACGAGTATGTGTTTGTATACTCTAGTAGAAACGATGTGAACAGGAGAAGCCACTAGTAATCAATTAACTTGTAGGGTATTAAATAATTACCTGTGAAAAGTGAAGTTCAGTGATTCGTGACACTGTCCTGAGTACTTTTAGTTGTTAACAAGCCAGCATTATCAGATTTTTGTCTTACTGTTATGGTGAAAAAAGCTGATTTGGATATTTTTCAATCAATCTAAGTTTGAATCGGCGTTTTTTTTTGCTTAAAATCAGCGTTTGTGAAGGCATGCTTACGAGATGGGATTCGAAAGTGCACAAATTACTTGTGACCTAGAAAATGATTCAGACATTTTTCTACTGGTTGGTGTTATTATTCCTACCTGTTGTTTTTGCTCACTTTTACATTCTGACTTTGTCGTAAAAGTCTTCTGTTTAATCATTTGATGATTTTCAGCATGATTTTGGTGACCAAAACCATCAACCGTTTTATGTGGACAAGGACTGATCTCCATATTTTCATGTCCTCCACGTTTCTTCTTGTGTAGAAGGTTATTCATTACTGCTACTTCCAACAATCCGTGCCTTGCATCATGCAACATCAAAGCTGCACCTGCTGAACTTGCTACCAATGCTGTTGACATAGTGCTACAATAAATTTTAATTTAAAAAAAAAAAGATCATCAATCATATTCAGGATATGGTTTGGATCTCCGGTACAAGTACAACAGACAAGAGTAATTAGAGAAACTACCAAAATTCCCAAGTTTGGAACCCACTGCCACAAACATTTCATTGGGAATATCTTCCGTTTGATCAGTTTATTTATATATACTTTCATTTGCCATGTGAAATTCCCATTTCTCCAAGCTTGAGTACACTACTGTCATTTGCCATGTGAAATTCCCATTTCTCCAAGCTTGAGTACACTAATGTCATTTGCCATGTAAAATTCCCATTTCTCCAAGCTTGAGAGCCATTCAACTTTTGATCAAAGTTTGTTATAGAGTTAACTTTTTATAGTTACCAAACATCATAATTTTATTTCTCAAAAAAATATTGTTTTAATTTTCTACCTTTTTAAATCATACTTTAATAATTGCAAATCTGAACAGTAAATTAAAAAGAAATGTATTTTTTCTTTTCAGGAAGAAAGAATGATTGCACTTTGTATACCTATTGGGGGTTGAATTCCATGTTTATATCTGATGGACATTCTTTGCAAAAATAAACAAGATGGAAAATACTTGTATCATGTATTTACACCCTACAATGAAATTTTAATGTTTGATGTAAATGCACTGAATGACCAGCTGTCATTTTGAACATTTTTGAAAAATTGTGAAAATATTTTGATAGGAGTACATAGGACTACCTTCTGTACCCCGACCATTAAATTCTTAGATAAGTATTTGAAAAAAGAAGTTTTACAAAAAATTGTTCAAAATGGACTGGTTTGGGTTTTTAAACTTTTCAGAAAAAAAAATGTAACTTTATTGGAGGGTACAAAATAAATCCTTCCTATATCTTGGATGGGATAAAATGTCTTTTTTTTTTGTAAAACCAATGCTTTAGTTGAAAAACATCAGTTGTCATTAATAAAATTACCTCCCTCCCCCATTCACTCAGACTACCTTCTAACGCTCACATACACCGATATGTCTTATATACATAATATATTATGTCCTGTCTACACTACTACGGAGTTTTCTGTCGTGACAAAATTCAAATGCATGTTACTGTCTATCGTCAATATGTTAATCTCACAAAAATAAATAAAAGCAAAATTGCTTATTAATTTATTATAGACTTGCCTTGTTTACTGTTTGCTTCACTGTATTTAAACGTCTTCTCAATCTTGCATATTTTCTTAAACTGACTGACAACATGCGCATTCGTGTTGACCAATGCGGAACTCATTTACATACAAAAGACATTTCGCGCCAATTTGAGCTGAACTTTGTTTTCGCCTTCTTAATCGAAGGGGTACAAACAACAGTTCACATATTTTTTCTTCTCCAAAACGGGATATGCTGTAACAGATAAAGCAGGGCTTTAAAAACTAAAAATAAATCATGTTGTCAGTTAATTATCGATATAAATTCATGCCTTTCAGTCAAGAAATCGGAAGGACTTCCATTTGTACCCCCCCCCCACCCAAATTTACTTTTTAACTAAATTAATGGTTAAAATGATATAATAATTCAATATTTTACATTTTGTGAAGGAAATTTTTTTTTAAAAATCTACATCGGTTTTAATGGGTGGGGGGTACAAAAGGAAGTCCTACCAAGAAATCTTGATTCTAAATCAATATTATTCCTTCTCAGTCCCGTTTTAGGTTTGGTAATGTTTTTAAGTTTAAATTTTCTTCAACAGCAATAATGATGATAATAATAATAATAATGAAATAATAATATAACAATGTTAAATTACAAAAATAAAATAAAACTCGATCTCAATACAAGAACTTATCAAAAGCTGGAAAAACTACGTGTTGGGGACCTACCGTTGGGATAAAGCACATTTTGTCATCTTTCTTCACAAATCTTGTTATAAAGCAAAAGAAAGAAAGAAATAAAAATCGGTAATAAAAACCTTTGAGATGTCTCTAGCCATGTTAGTGTTCTTTATGTCAACAAAAGGCCCATGGGCCTTAACGCTCACCTGAGAATGTTTAAAATCGAAGTTTGCAAAGTACATTAGCAAATAACTGTAATTGCAGAAACTTTCCAAAATTTCCCCAGTTTGGAACTGCCACAAAACTTTATCAGAAATATCTAGTCACAGTTCATTTATAAATAGTGAAAATGCATGAAGTAACTAAAGTGTACAATGGATATTTTCAGATAATTAACAATTTGAGTACACTAATGCAGCTATTATCTTGAATTTTGAATATATGACCTTGATTCATATATAAAAAACGATCAACATATAAAAATCTACAATATTCTAATATACATGCCTATACAAACAAGAGGCCCAATAGGGCCTGTGATGCTCAACTGGCTGCATATGTAACACAATGCTGTTTTACGTTCAACTAAAGAATATTTCACTTATATGGAGACCGTCAGTTTTGGAAATGGTGGAGGACACTGGAGTATCAGAGAAAACCACGACCAAGCAGCAAGTTAACTGACAAACTTTCAAAGATGAAGTGCTAGCGCCACTGGGACGTTAATGCGCAATGTCAGGGGTGAGAGGCGCAATCCGTAACATCGAATGCTTAAGACCACTCGGCCACTGTGGCCCCTGTAAGACAATGCGATGTGGTTACCATAATTTGTTCATCAGCTAAAGATGGAAAATAAATTGAGCTTATGACCATTTTTGCTTCAATGAAACCTATTTTGCAACACACACATGCAGGCATGCTTCGCTTTGCCATAAACTAAGCTGGGTTTAGCCAGTCGAGCTTAGAATGGATCCACAATGGCTAATTTTGGGTTTTTTCATATATCTAGCGGTAACGACGGGCATCTTGGACTGGTACAAACTTTTTTTCAGGCCGATGTAGGAACCTTCCACACGATGTTTGGTTCCAATTAGCCCAGTGGTTTTAGAGGAGAAGATTTTTACTAAATATTACACCTAATTTGCATATTTCTTGAAAATTTGGTCAATAAAAATTTCTCAGAAAAAAAAATACATTATATATTTTGAATCCCACACAGTATACTTTCTATATGTAAAATTTGAGCTCAATTGGTGGAAAAAAGATCCATAATGGTCATTTTTGTTTTTTTTTCTATTTTTAGTTACGACAGCCGTCTTGGATGTCAGGCGGGGTAATTAGCAATTAAAGTATTATTTTGCAGCTGTGACCTTGACCATTGAACACATTACCTTAAACCATATATAAAAATGATTGTTGATGCAATACCTACAATATTCTAATATATATGCCTATACAAAAAGTTAACAGTTTTCAAGATAATTAACAATTTAAGTCTTTTTTTGCAGCTGTGACCTTGACCTTTAAACATATGACCGTGAACCATATATCAAAATGATCGCCATATCAATTCCTACAATATTTTAATATACATGCCTATAAAAAAGTTAACAGTTTTCAAGATAATTAGCAATTTATGTCTTCTTTTGCAGCTGTGACCTTGACCTTAAAACATATGACCTTGAACCATATATCATAATGATCGTTGTCACAATATCTACAATATTCTAATATACATGCCTATACAAAATGTTAACAGTTTTCAAGATAATTAGCAATTTAAGTCTTCTTTTGCAGCTGTGACCTTGACCTTTGAACATATGACCTTGAACCATATATCAAAATGATCGTCATGTCAATTCCTACAATATTCTAATATACATGCCTATACAAAAAGTTAATTGTTTTCAAGATAATTAGCAATTTATGTCTTCTTCTTCATCTGTGACCTTGACCTTTGAACATATGACCTTGAACTATATATCAAAATGATCATTATCACAATACCTACAATATTCTAATATACATGCCTATACAAAAAGATTATAGTTTTTAAGCTAATGCACAATTTTGGTATTTAAAAGCCGAAAATAACATTTCAGGGGCAACAACTCCTACATGGATTATCATATAGTTACGAAACTTGGTACCTTTTTAAATTTTGTCATGCTGAACATTTAAACAATGATTTGATGTCATGTATCTCTTAATATTTGCAAGAAAATTGCTAAACCTGCATAAATCACAAATGAGGTCATGACCTTGATTTGTGACCTTGACCCTAATTTAAAGGTCATTTCAAGAAAAAGTCAAAACTGAAAACCCCATGTCATTATCTGTTCAAATAGTCAAGTTATAACAATTTGAAGCCATTTTACGAAATTTTTAAAATTAAACGCAAAAACGCGTAACCCATTTTTCGACCAAATTTCATGAAATGAACAAACTATAGGCTTAAGACCCTAGAGAAGCCAAATATCACATCAGATTTTTTCTCCCATCATTGGTTTTGGAGAAGAAGATTTTTAAAGATTTTTGCACCCCTAGGTCACCTTGACCTAGTTTTGGTAGCCATGGCAACGCCATGAACAAATCTGAATTGCACTGGCCCATATATGCTTCTGACCAAGTTTCATTGAAATCTGTCCAGCAGTTTTGGAGGAGAAGTCGAAAATAGGTGTTAACGACGCACGCACGCACATACACACGCCACGCCATGCCATAAGGTCACATGACCTTTTGGTCAGGTGAGCAAAAAAATGACTCAACAATGGCTATTTATGTGTTTTTGCTATTTGTGTATTTCAAATTTGGGCTTAATTGGATCCATAATGGCTATTTTAGTGTTTTTTCTATTTATAGTAACAGCGGCCATCTTGGATGTCGGACGGGGTCGCCTGGTAAAAACTTTAGTCTACCCCACCTCAGGACCTTCCACACCAAATTTGGTCCAAATTGGCCCAGTGGTTTCAGAGGAGAAGATTAAAGTTTACACACGCACGCACGGATGCATGCAAAACCATGCCATAAGCTCAGCTGGCTATAGCCAGTTGAGCTAAAAATTAATAGTTTTCAAGATATTGATAAACTTCAAACTTCTTTTCCAGTTTTGACCTTTAGCTTTGAACATATAACCTTGAGCTATATGTCAAAATGATTGTCATATCAATACCTACAATTTACTTAAAAGTTTTGAAGATAATTAATAATTTTAGCATTGCTTTGCAGCAATGACCTTGACCATTGAACATGGCCTTGAATCATATATCAAAATGATTCTCATATCAATACATACAATATTCCAATATACATGCCTATAACAAAATTTAAGAATTTTCAAGATAATGAACAATTTCAGTCTTCTTTTGTAGCTACGACCTTGACCTTTGGACTTATGAAATTGACCCATATATTACAATGATCAACTATCACTATTTATAGTTTTCTGATATACATGCCTATACAAAAAAATTTATATTTTTCAATTAACAATTTTATATTCCTATCCAGCTATGACCTTGACCTTTAAACATATGACCTTGAACCATATATCAAAATGATTGTCATTTCAATACCTACAATATACTAATATATATGCCTATACAAAAAGTGGACAGTTTTCCATATATATTAACAAATATACAATTTTTAGCAATTTCCCCACTAAGTGCTCTGCCATTTCACTGTTCTGAGCCCCATGGCTACCATTTGTGCAAAACTAGGTGACCTAAAAATTTTAAATACAAAATATCTTAAGATATATTTCCTTTTCATTCAAAGGAGAAGATTTTTAAAAAGTTTTTCACTACCTCCCTTCTTTAGGGCCCAAAAGGGAACATAACTCCTTCATATGTGCAAATTTGAAAGACCTACACCTAGAAATGATGGTACCCAAGTTTCATTAAATTTGGTCCAATAGTTTTGGAGGAGAAGATTGAAATGTTTAAAGATAACCATGATGGACAGCACATGTAAATTAATAGTTACTAATTCCTGAAATCCCACTAAAAATATAAATTGCATTGAGAATTTCTAAAATTTTGAACTCCTGATGTAATTTTTCCCAAAAGGATAGCATTTTGAGATCCTTTCCTAACTATGATGTCAAAGAATGTTACATTTATACCACATGATGAAAGACAATAATATCATGTGATGTAAGAGAAAAATTCTCATGAATTTTTCTGATTTTATTAATGGGGACTGGAGAAAAAATCCTCACTACCCATTTCAATGAATTTCCTCTATAGCTGACAAGGTCTCCATATAAATGAAATAGTTTTGTTAATTGATTACTAGTAAATGCATTATTAATAACAAGAGGCCCATGGGCCTTAACGCTCACCTGAGGACATGGCCAACCTGAGGATATATCCAAAATCATTTGCAAAAATACATAAAATATTCTAATATACATGCCATACAAAAAGTTAATAGTTTCCAAGATAATTAACAATTTGAGTCTTTTTATGCATCTATGACCTTGACCTTTAAACGTAGAACCTTGAGCCACATATCAAAATGATTGTCATATCAATACCTACAAAATTCTAGTATATATACCTTTGCAAAAAGTTAATAGTTTTCAAGATAATTAACAATTTGGGTCTTTTTATGCATCTATGACCTTGACATTCAAATGTAAAACCTTGAATCTTATATCAGAATAATCACCATATCAATTCCTACAATATTCTAATATACATGCCATACAAAAAGTTAATAGTTTCCAAGATAATAAACAATTTCAGTCTTTTTATGCACCTATGACCTTGACCTTTGAATGTATGACCTTGAGCCACATATCAAAATGATTGTCATATCAATACCTACAAAATTCTAGTATATATACCTTTGCAAAAAGTTAATAGTTTTCAAGATAATTAACAATTTGGGTCTTTTTATGCATCTATGACCTTGACATTCAAATGTAAAACCTTGAATCTTATATCAGAATGATCACCATATCAATTCCTACAATAATCTAATATACATGCCAATACAAAAAGTTAATAGTTTCCAAGATAATTAACAATTTCAGTCTTTTTATGCACCTATGATCTTGACCTTTGAATGTATGACCTTGAGCCATATATCAAAATGTTCGTCGTGTCAATACCTACAATATTCTATAATACATGCCTATACAAAAAGTTTATAGTTTTCAAGCTAACGCACAATTTTAGTCTTTTTTAGCAAAAAAATAACATTTCAGGGGCAACAACTCCTACATGCATTATCATACAGTTACGAAACTTTGTACCTTTTTACATTTTGTCCTGCTAAACATTTTATCAATGTTTTAATATTATATATCTCTTATAATTTGGAAGAAAAAAGCCTAAAACTGCACAAATTACAAACTAGGTCATGACCTTGAACTTTGACCTTGACCCCATTTTGAAGGTTATTTCAAGAAAAAGTCAAAACTGAAAACCCCATGTCAATATCTATTCATATAGTCAAGTTATAATAATTTGAAGCCATTTTACGAAATTTTCAAAATTAAACGCAAAAACGCGTAACCTAATTTTTTACCAAATTTCACGAAATGAACAATTTATAAGCTTAAGACCCTAGAGAAGCCAAATATCACATCAGATTTTTTCTCCCATCATCGCTTTCAGAGAAGAAGATTTTTTAAGTTTTTTGGAACCATGGGTCACCTTGACCTAGTTTTGGGAGCCATGACAACGTCACGAACAAATCTGAATTGCACTGGCCCATATATGCATCTGACCAAGTTTCATTGAAATCTACCTCATAGTTTTAGAAAAGAAATTGAAAATGTAAAAGTTTACGCCGCGGACGACGACGACGACGACGACACCGACGACGACGACAACGCCGACGACGACGACGACGACAGACAAATTTTGATCAGAAAAGCTCACTTGAGCCTTTGGCTCAGGTGAGCTAAAAATAAAACGATCAAAACAATTCAAATTAAACTATTTACTGCAAAAACAGGAAATAAACTCCATTATACACAAATACACATTAAATACAATGTAGTGAGAATAACTTATTAAACATATAACGGTAAATTATGACAATAAATACAAGGTATATAATATATATATATATATATATATATATATATATATGCAATAGTATCACAGTATATGTCACAGACTAGTTAGCACTTCATTATCACATTTGTAGATATAATAGAAAACTTTATTTTCACTAGTAGAATATTTTGTGCCATTGTTAATGAGGCATAACTTGCCATTGATTGTTTTTTTTGTAAACCTGAACTAAATAAGAACCGTACATAAATTCACAAATGTCATATTTGCTTTAGTTTTAAACTGCCTGAAATTTAGTTCCATATATAGTTTGTAAAATATTCTGAGAACCTAAAACAATAAGATTTAGGTAAAAAGTTTACAGAACCTACAATGATTAGATTAATATTTTACATAAGCACTAAAACTCAATATGGAATGACAGTCAGCTATACAAATCAATCCTTGCTATGTGATCAAGACAATCTATCTCACATGATCCATCCATGTCATGCTTGTTTGTAGAGGATCTATCTCACATGATTCATCCATGCAATGCTTTTTTGAAGAGGATGGACTTCCTTTTCCTAGATTAACTATTCCTTTCAAACATATAAAAAGTTTTGGTAACACATTCTACAATACCCTAATGTTATAATCTTAAAATTTCAAGGAAGGAAACTTCGTATGCAAGACCCGTTAATCTATTTACTTACTTGTAGTAACACTGACCTTCACCTATGACATATGACCTCTAAAATCAGATGTTTCTTTCTTTACTATATATCAGTGTTGAAAGTTTGGTGAAATTGCATCAAAGCAAACTTAAACTACAGTATTACACAGGAAAATCCTAAATCTCTTAATAGAAACATGGAAATAGGCCTCCAAAATCAAAAGGGTTCTTCCATGCAAGAATAGTGTATGAAGTTTGATAAAAGTCCATCAATGCAGAAAAACTTGTAGCATGGAAACAATGTATTATAGACATAAAAAAATGTGCCAGCAAACAGACAGTCTTCAATATAAACATGACAGACACTATTATTTTATCGTTTATCTGATATTGTTTCAATATGAACAGGTTGACGTCACTGTTTCTTTTTTAACCATTTATCTGATTTTGTTCAATGTACATAACAGATGCTGTTTCTTTTTGAACCATTTTTATCTCGTATAGTTTTAATATCAACAAGATAAGCTCTGTTTCTTCTGGAACCACTCATCTGGTACATCTCATCTTCAATATGTACAAGATCATATTTTCTTTTTGAACATATTTTATCTGGTATTGCTTAAATATCAACAAGATAAACACTGTTTCTTTTGGAACCTTTTATCCAGTAGAAAGAGAACATCTGAAAATATATTGAAGAAACAATTATAATTAGTACCAAAAGGAATTTATATTCCAATCACCATCTTTACACAGATGATGATGTTTAATCCTGTTTCCATGACAAGGGCCATAACTCCAATATTAGATAATAGATATAGACTCCAAGATGAAAATTTAAAAGAGGACAGACAAAAATTTGTACTGGTAAATAAAAAAAAAAAAACAAAAAAAAAAAAAACCCCTAAATCCCATGGCAAGGGCTATTACCCCCAAAAATATAACCATTACAATAAACTAGTAGTAGTTAAAACTACCAACCAGATGGACTCCCATTTCTGCAATTCTTACACTTCATAAAATTTTACTCTCTTATTTCTCTCCAAACAAATGTGAAAACAAATAACACCATCATTATAATTTTGGAGAAAAAGATTAAATCAGCACAAAGCAGAATTAAAATAAAAAAGTGAAATCATATTTTTATATACAGACTGGTGGAATTTCTGAAATGATCAAAAACCTGTATGTAATTATCATCAAATTATATATGCATACCCTCAGGAAGTTTTTGCAATGATGTTACTGAAGGTTTCCTTTTCAATATCTTCAAATTAATATCCGTTTTGGTTTTGGGCCATGATACAATAGCCAGCTCTGTCAAAGGGCATAGAGGAACTGATGAATTCAATCTTTTAATATTTCTCTTTAGTTTCCTCTCCTTGATCGAGCCTTTAAAATTTATACTGCCATCTAAGAAAGCTTCAATTCTTTGTCCATCAGTGAACTGTTCTGATGTTTCTTTGACATCAGAACCTTTGTCTATTGCTGTAATTTCTTTTATCACTTTGGAACAATCAGAAGCAGTCAAACTATCCAAAGTGTTCTTATCTGAAGATGGTAGATGCTTTTTAACCTTTGTCAAGTGATCTTCTGTAAATCTTTTTGACAATTGTTTTGAAACTGAACTTTGTCTTTTCTTTGTTTTGCCCTTTACTAATTCTCTCTTTTGTCCAGTATCTGATATTTTTTCTGAATTACTTTGTTTTGGAAGCTCTTGATTATAATCAACACACAGATTTATAGCTGTAAGATCACCCTATACAGAGGAAAAAAATTGAAACAGTTAAAATTAAGTAAAAAAGAAACAAAATAGAATATATTGATTTTATGTAGGATAACTAATTACTTAAGGTGATAACAATGTCCAAATTTTTAATATGTAGATATACTACTGCTCACTAAAATAAGGGACATTGAAGCACATTTTCATGACTTATATGCAATGAAGATTTTTTATGCTGAACAAATAAATAAACATCTCTAAATATATGTGTATCTAAATCTTGTAAATTCCTAATTATACGTGTAAGATTTTGTACCATTTTTTAATTTTTTAAACCTTTATTTTGAAATCTTGATTTAATGTAACAGATTTACCTTTTTATTATAAACTAGCTTGTTATCCTCATCAGAGCCAGATGGTGCTATTTCAAGAGAATTAACTTCTGTAGAATTCTGTAAAAATAACATTTCTTCATCAAAAGATGGTTCCTGAACAGTAGAGATATCCAACTGAAATTGTAAACATTTTACTGTACATGTATATTGAATTTATTCATAGTATAATCTTATTTTTATAAACTCTAAACTTAAGCAAAAATTTTATTGCTGAAGGGGTGGGGAAGGGGAATTACATTCATAATTAAAACTAAAAATGTTTACGTTATAAGTTTATTAGAGTAATGGTGGTTTGTGCTTCAATCAAGACATTATTTTACTTTATTGGGGGCCTCGGTGGCCGAATGGTCTAAAGCGTGTGCTTACGGATCACAGTGCCTCTCACCACCTATGTTCGAATCCCACGCGGGACAGATCTTAGTGTGAGAAAGTTTGTCAGTTCGCTTGCCGAAGGTCGGCGGTTTTCTCCGGGCACTCCGCTTTCCTCCACCACCCCAGAACTGGGGCGTAAAACACCATTACTCCACTCCACTCTTTTCACTTTATTGAAGTGCTGATGATAAATTGGATGTCCAATGAAAACCACTGACTTTTGCTAATGTGCAATTAACAACATTACATCCAACAAACCAACCCTCAACCAATTTTTGCAATTTAACTCTTCAAATAAATAATATGGAATATTGACTCCTCCAATAAAATTTGTGGTTTTGAAAAAATTTACAGAAGATTAAACAGATGAATGTAAAACACACAAACACAGAGTTTAACCTTGAATTACTGCTATCATTTGTCAAAAGGGTTTGGAAATTCATGTACAATGTATATCAAGATGTTTAAGGAACTTATAATACCCACCTCAAATCTTTTAACATGTGAATTGCGAGACGAACTTTTGGATGGTGTACTTGTAACAATTTTCTTGAAAGACCGATCTTTCTCATCCTTAAAACAATATATTTAATATTAAACACATAATCCTTAATTTCCAAGTACATGTATTATAAATTGTAGAACCAATGGTTGTAAAAAATAATAAGTTTAAGTGCCTATAGAAACTATTTAAGTCTCTAGGAACCATCTCATGCTATTCTTGGTAATCAAAATTGAAAATTTTACAATCACAATAGTTACTTCACCACTTGCCAAAACAAACATCAGCAAAAGTACACTGTTTTTAATAATGTCACCATCAATTTACACTATTTGGTTTGTAAGTGGAAGGGTTTAAAAATGAGAAAAAAGTCAAAACCGTTTTTCATCATTAAAACAACAAAATCATTAGAAATCAATAATAAATTATAAATTACCTGTATCATTCAAAATCAATGCAGAAAACCATTTCATTATAAATGAATTTAAGCTGTCATAACTCATAAATAAATCATAACACTCCAAAACACTCTTTTGTCAATTCAAATATTAAAATATCCCATCAAAAACCTTTTAACCAAGAACTTTAACATTGAACATTGATGCTGGTGATTTTTTCAAGCAATGACAAGGATGGATAGAATAGAACCTTTGTAACCTTTGTACATAAAATTCTGTAAATTACTTAATTTCCAAACTAGTAAACCAAGAAAATAGTGTACTGTTTGCTATTCCTACCTTTTTCTGTTCAGCATTTGTATTTGACTGAGTCTGTTGTGCCAGTACTGTTTCATCAAAGATATCTGAATCATGATCAGATTCTGTTGCTTTATTATCATTGGTTAAAGTATCTATAAATAAGATATATCCAGTGATTTTGCTATGGTTTTTAAAAACTACCTTCTACCTTTCAGATTGGGAAAATTTGGACCCTTTTTATGTCACATATTATGCTCAGAATTTTGAAATTCATTGCACAGATCTTATATTGTGACAATATCTAACATGTTTTGTCTGTTAGAAGAGTTTTGGACAACTGGATTTAACTTAAACTATTTGATTGTGTGTCACTGTTGCCTTTTGGGGAATTTTAGTTGTCAAATTGGGAAATTTTAGTCTTATTTCTCAAGGGGAAACTACCTTTATTCGGTAGTAATTTTAGGCAAACAAAACCACTGATATCAAAATATAAATATGACATTTCTAAGGTAAAGCCAAGGCTCACAATGAATTTCAAGAGTGAAAGTGCATACATGATACTGTCAGAAATCAGAAATATCAGAAATTAATATTTATTTTATAATACACATTGTTGCCATCTTTTATGCTTTCTAGCTAAAGTTAATAATGTATAGTGGATTGAATTCTGAGCATCTGGTCAGCTGTCGTCTGTTAGTCATAGAATGACATCAAATAAATAAGTGTTTTATTGATTCAGAACATGGTTGCATTCAAACTGTATATGCAAATTTAATGCAACTGCTCAGGTAATGTCACCCTGTGATGTAATTTTTTCTTCTTGTCTATGATGAAATCTCAGGGTGACATAATTTTACCTCAATTGTCATTAACCAATCAATTCAAATTTAAAAATTTACAAAAGATATAATAATAACATTTACCTTATCATTTGGAAAAAAATTTAAGGAACACATGTTGGCTTCTACTACATGCAGAAACAGTTTTTAATTTTAGATTTGCTGTGAGAAAAAGTAAATGCACTTCTAAAAATCAATCCACAGGTGAAAAACTTAGGATTGTCATTAGACTAAGAATTCACTCCCTCCACTTTCACTGATTGGTAACACTGCTGGGAAGACAGATACAATGTGAAACTAACTGTTCTACTGATGCTCAAATTCATACAGGGCAAATAAAACAAAAGGCCCATGGGCCTTAATGCTCACCTAAGGTTATGTCCAAAATTGTTTGCAAAGTGCAATAGACAATATTATAAGTACAGAAACTACAAGTTATCTCAAGTTAAGAACTGCCACAAAACTTAATCAGAAATATATCCACTCACATTTCATTTATAAGTAGCTTACATAATATTCATGAAGTAACTGTAGTGTGCAAATCATTAATCAATTTCAGTATACTTATGCAGCTATGTCCTTGACCTTTTAACATACAGTGAAACGTGCGAAAACCGGACCCTGGAAAAACCTGTGAAAACCGGACGTGTGTGCTTGTCCCAATTTACTCTCTTCTTTATTCTATATGATAGAAACCTTAATAAACCGGATCCTGTGAATTCTGAAAACCGGACGCATTTCACCGTCCGGATCATAAAAAACCTATATATTTTCACCTTTGTAAACCGGATTCGATTTTCTGATTATGAAAAAAACGAAACCGAAACCGAGAATTTTATTGAAATTTTTTAAACTTGCAAATTTGTAACAAAATGACTGTTATTTCCGATATCATAAAAACATTAACTACAAATAAAGGTAAAAGTAATTTCCGATATCATAAATACTGTAACATCATTTAACTTCTAAGTAAAACAAAACTGTAAGAAATACAAATTATTACCGTCATCAAATGGCTTTAGTATACATTAACACGTGTGAAAGGTGTCACAAATAAACAATAATTATCGGATTAAAGAGATCAGTCAACCGAAATCGAGGTTTGCTTGTGTTCGATTGTAACATGTTAATTTTTAAAGGAACATCTTTGTTGGTTCATTTTGCTGGTATGACTCGATATCACAGTGATAATTCACAACTTTCTCTGCTATCTTAAATCGACAAAATTTCAGTCAAGATTGATATTTTAATAAGTTTTGAGGTTACACAAAACTTCAGTCAAGAAAAGAATTGAATAGAATAGTCGCAGTTAAGATGACCTTGAATCCTGAAATTATTTGGCTCTCAATCGAACAACTGAAATGCGTTTTGTATAGATAAAACATTCTGTGCAGTCAGATGATGGAAAAATAAGGAAAACAAGTTTCTTAACAATGGAATGGCAGTTGTCATCATTAATCGACATAAACCAAACATCGATTATGTCCCATGTCAGTAAATTCAAAGCAATTTAATGTTTTGGCTGAGTCTTAGTTACATTGACCTACATCCTCCTGCAGAGGAAGCGCACCTGCATTTTTGCCGATATGTTTGCATCGAAATAAAAACAACTTAAAATACATGTTGCTTACCATAATAACTTTATGATATACGTCATATTTCAAGTTTATTATCTCAATGAGACAATTATACATCATAATGATGATGTCTGATCCCACCCGTCTATCATTTCATTATAGTTTATTTGAGATAAATAAAACATCAAAATACAAGCAACCTTCCCAAAAAATTTTAGATTATCACTTTACGTTGTATTTTAAGTTTATTGTTTCCAATAAGCCACATGTACATGTGTTACCCATGGCTACACATCCCAAAGGGAGATAACAAATGGATCTGCTACTTATTATCAAGGGCAGTGAACTCTAGCGAATAACCTTAATAAACCAGATCCTGTGAAAACCGGATTTTTTTCAAGGAATGGAGCCGGTCCGGTTTTCACAAGTTTCACTGTATATGACCTCGAACCATATATCAAAGTAATCGTCATGTCAATACCTAAAATATTCTAAAAACATACCTATGAATGAAATTTATAGCTTTCAAGATAATTAACAATTCAAGTATTCCTATGTTGATATGACCTTGACATATCTTACATGTCTATATAAAAAGTTAATAGTTTTCAAGATAATTAGCAATTTAAGTCTTCTTTTGCAGCTGTGACATTGACCTTTCAACATATAACCTTGAACCATATATCAAAATGATCATCATGTCAATACTTACAATATTCTAATATACATGCCTATAAAAAAAGTTAATATTTTCAAGATATAGTGACAAATATAGAATTTTTAGCAATTTCCCCACTCAGTGCCATACCATTTTTCTATTTTGAGCCCCATGGCTAACGTTTGTGCAAATCTGAAACTAGATGTCCTAACAATGTTATAAATGAAATAACTAAGGTTTATCTCTTGTACATTCAGAGGAGAAGATTTTTAAAGTTTTTCACTATTTCCCCCCTTATGGGTTCCAAAGGGAAAAACTCCTTCATTTGTGCAAATCTGAAAGGGCTTCTTCCAGGCATGATGGTTATCAAGTTTCATTAAATTTGGCCCAGTGGTTTTGGAGGAGAAGATTAAAATGTAAAAAGTTTACACATGACGCACGACATACGAACTTTCAGCTCAGGTGAGCTAAAAATCCTTAAATGTTGACTCAAACCCACAAACTTTGAGTTATGTGGCCTTTGCCACTCAGCCACTTGTACAAAAGACAATAGTAAAATAATATAGCTACATGATATATAAAAACTTTATACTTTATATAGGATAGATAAATTGTAACATGTAATCAATGCACATTTGTGATTTCCAAGTACATGAACAACAGAAATGATTAAACACTATATCACTTGATGTACCTAATAATTGACCATTTACTGAACTGTTATTACAGTGTTTGTTTTGCCATGTCAAATTGAAGAGAACACCCTTTTTCAGGTACAAAATTTTGAATGAGACTTACAGACTCTATTATGAACCTGTTACAACATGATCAAGCTAAATTCCCATACATACCTCTCCATATTGTTGACATATCAGGAATAACATTATCAATTCCTTCCTGATTAGAAACAAACAACATTGTAGAACTTTTAGGCTGTAGTTTTCTGTATTTATTCTCTGTTTTTTCCTTTTGTTTTAACTTTTTGGGTGTACTGAAATCAATTTAAATTCATAAATAATTATTGAATAATTATATTTATTATTGCCTTTAACCATTTAAAGTATAACAACAAATATTGATGTTTTCAAATTTAAGCTAAAAATTATAATCAATGAAGAAGTTATGAAATCATTAATTTTTAAACCTTACATGCAGAATTCTTTTAAAGACATTCAGATCTATTTTTTGATCACAGGAAATACTAGTATTTAAATCTAGCCCTTGAAGTTTGCCCTAAATTAAAATGCATTTCCACCAATAGCTGTGATGAGTTACAAAAATTTAAACTGCATACCTTGCATAACACTGTGTGACTTTTTTGGGCGTCTTCTCCAGTTGAGCCGATATCAATGAACCATCTAAAGAAGTTTAAAATACATAAAAATACTAAAATACTTTGAAGTTTCTTAGCAATACAAAATTTACATGAAATATACATAGAACTGTTTGATCAAACCAATGTTAATGCAGCAAAATTCAGAGACTTTTATATCAATGAAAGTCAAGTGGGTTATATAAAAGCAAAATAGTTATATTTAATAACAAAAATATATACTACACAAAAATTTACTTTTCTACCATCTTGATTGATGTGGGAAAATAAGATGAAAAGTGTTGAATTGATTAATGGTGCTTTTTGCCCCAGGCAAAATTCTTTTATTTACATCAAAGCGGTTCTGGGATGATGAAGGAAACTGGAATGCATGGAGAAAAATCATCGACCTTCGACAAAAAAAAAAACAAAAAAAAAACAAAAAAAAACTGACAAATTTTTTCATACTAGGATCTGCCCAAACAGGATCAGGATTCCAACCTAGACGGTGAGAGGCACTTTGATCTGTAAGCACATACTTTAGACCACTCAGTCCCCGAGGCCTCTACAGATGGGAAGATTGGCACAGATTAGACCATTGTGGCTTCTGTTAAATTCAGAAATTACAAGCACATGCAAGCAAGTGGGAAAAAAGTTAATAAATAAGTTCCAAATATTTATTTTGGAAAAATAGAAATAACCATTCTTTATTCTAATTTACCTGGTATAATTGTTGACAATTCATAAGGCCATTCTACTTTTCTGTTACTTTTGACTTTGTCATCAGGAATTTCTGTAGAATTCAGAATTCTCTTTGTTTTCTTATCTTTAGCTGATACAATGTTGGTAATCTTACTTCTTTTGGTAATGCTGACCGGTTTCAATGCCTCTGGTTGCAACAAAGGTTCTTTTTGAGATTTGTTAGAATTTGGGTTTTGTAAAGAAGTTTTACTTTTTACAATCTTTAAAGAATTTCCAATGTTAGACATTTTACTTTTTGTAGATGGATGAGCTTTGGAATTTTCCAAATCACACTGGCTGATGGAAGAAATATCATTTGGAAATATAACCTGTTTAATATTCTTTGCTGCACTGTTTTTCACAGTAGAATTCAATATTGAAGATTTCTCTTTTATCTGATCATTTACTAAACTGCTGTCTTTAAGTTGTAGGTTATCTGTTTTTGATTTCCTGGATTTTACCAATACCTCACTACTCCGACCTTCAAAATAAAATAAACGATGACAATGAAATTACAATCCCTTAAAAATGGTATAGAAACATTTCAACTAAAAACTGTTGAAGTTTACCAAGTAAATAACAACAGTTGAAGATGATTACCATGACAACCAGTCTCTTCAAAAATGATCATGATATTTCCTTCAAAAGGATACAAATCATGTCCCATAACAATGAAACTTACTTTAAGTTCGATTTTCAATTTTTTTTTTACACAGTCAATTCATCTTTGGCTAATAAATAACTTTTAAATTTTTGACAAAATTCTACAATATAAGAAATTAATATAAATTGTATCTAAAATGTATTTTTTCATAAAAGTTTATTAGAAATTTACCCCAAGATTTATATAAAGCTTGAGTCTGTCATTACCTATTTTAACAGATGAATCTTTAGACTTGGTTTTCTGTTTATCCTTACTCCTGTTTCCATCTGACATTAATGATGTGTTTTTATTTATTTGTGTTTTCCTTGTCTGAGTTTTCTCTTGTTTTATTTCAGAGCTTACATTCTGAATCTGTAAATCTGCTATCGATTCTTTATTTGTTAACAGTTGAGGAACTTTGAATGTATCAACATTTTCTGGACAGATTGAAGAAATATCAGTTGGAAAAAAATTTTGTTGAATATTTTGTGCTGCATCATTTTTTACAGTGGAGTTTAGAATTTTTGATTGAATTTTTCTCAGAAAATTTACTGTATCTGTAGGTAAATCAGCTTTATTAATGCTAAGATTCTGACTTGGAGACATTTGTATTTCTGATCTGCTTCGTCCTGAAAATATACACAACAAACAACAGAACTGTCAAAGTTTGAACATTGTTTTCCTGAGTACCATAGATTCAAATTCATTATTTAAAGCCAAACTAATTTTCTTTAAAATCATTTTGATATCTGACATCTGGAAAAGCCCAAAAATAAGAATGCAGGGGATCAGTGGCTTGGTAGATGAAAGTAATGACTAAAAAATCCCATAATCACCGAGTCAAGATCCAGTTCCCATTAGAATGTAATGTGATTAACTCTTTAAGGTTATAAATACCTGGAAATGATTATCTGAAGCATGTTTGAGATTACTCCAATACTACTGGGGTAAATGTAAATGTAGAGGGTCTGTGTATTACTCTTACTTATATGTGTTTATATTGCCACAATGATAGGGAGAAATGGAACTAAACTTGTATCCTTAATTAAAAAAGTGATGCCAATATTTGAGTTTGAAAAGTGACCTAGGTATGTCCTTGCATTCACTCCTTTTAAAATGAGTTGAAAACTGAATTAAATATTTTCTCATGTATATAATGACATCAGATTTTTCTTTCTTACCATGTTGTTTTTCATCGTTTTCAAACATAATGTCATCTAGCTTCACATCTTCAATTTCACATGGAACAGGTAAAATATCCTCTACTTGTACAGCAGGTGTCTGTTGGGTGTCATTATCTGTCACCCATGTATAAGTGTAAG